>JAOXNO010000063.1:7021921-7042407 GCA_028565335.1 Limnodromus scolopaceus | reverse complement strand
TGTACTGTCTGATTTCTAGAAGCTAGGAAGCTGCAGTTGAGATCAGGTTCCTCTATTGGCAGGCCTGTCTCAAAGCCTATAAAGTCAATGAATTTTTTTCCCCAGCACTGGTGATACCAGATTTCAACAGGCTGTAGGTTTCAAGAGTTTGGAATGTTTCCATACCACTCACGATGGCCTGTAATAAAGTCCATGTTCCACAGCTTACACAGTCATGACTCTGTACTCATGTAGGCTGCTACTTTAATTTTGCTTTCTTGCAACATTATAACTTTCTCTAAAGTATCAACCACTGTTCCTATGCTCTCGAAAAGCAATATTTATATATATATATATATGAAATAGCACAGGCTACCTTGGGTTCAGACATTATCAAAACTGAAAAAGTATTGAATGTAGAGAACTTTACACAACTTGGGATAATTAAAGTGCCTTTACCAGAACACTAATCAGCTCAGCAGACCTGCCCTCTTTAACCCATGAAGCTACTGGTAAATTTCTTTGCTGGTAAATTACTTTGAAAATTAAACCAGAACCACAGCTTACTCAGAACTACTTTTGCACTGTGAACTGAGCCAGTGAAAGGACCTGGATTAAAGAGGAAAAAAGACAGCTTCAGTGCACTATGTGTTACAAGGAGGAGAAACACAGTGATGGTTTCAGGGATGCTGTTCAGTGTAAGGGCAGAACAGGCATTTTTCTGTCCACAGTCTGCTAAACGAGTTGATATGAACCTCCTGACATCCTGCCTCTCTTCCTCTGTATTAAATTATGCACAAATAATTTAAAGCCAGATCCTAAAAAAGACCTAAACACATCATGAAAATTCATAACCCTGAATGAGGGGCCCAGGTACCTCGATCAGATTTGATTCTCATTTTGAGAGATCTTAATTTTCAGCTGACCTGTGAAGCTGAAAATCAACAGAAGTCTTCATGTCCAGAAAATGACTGCATAAGGCAGCCAGAACTATTTGATGTAAAATGTGGAAATAATCTGCAAAAGCATGTTTTGCTTGAAATATGCAGTCTCCAGTTCCATACTTTCTCTCACTATACACACATATCTCTAAAGAGTTCTTGATAGCTTCAGTTCATAGTATTGTAGCCCTAGCCAGGAGATTTGAAGATAGGTATTTGAGTCTCCATAAATAGATTCAGGTATTGATTCATATCTTGGGTGAGATGTTTCTTATATCTTGGCTAAGCATGGTAAACTAATCCATGCAAGAAAAGAAGTATCAGTGCCACATTCCATATTTGTAGTGCATCTAGTTACAAAAAGTTCCTGACCTCCAATTCAGATCTTGTGCATAGAAAGAGAGATAGATAGGCAGTTGGTGACTAGGAATGTACTACAGTGAATATTAGTATTGTTGAAAGATGTACACTTTTCTTTTTTCCCCAAGGAATTTTCCAGAAAATTTGTGAGCTAGGAAATCCATCTCCCATTGGGGTTTACAACCAGCCTACAAAAAGACTGTTAAAATCCTTGTCATCTCTTGAAGATCTGTCTTTATTGGGAGGAACCCAGATTCTTCTGACGTATTTTAATGAAAACTTCAGAGAGAAAATAGCACTTGACAGAACAGCCCAAAACCTGCTGCTGATTACCTGTACTTCCAGCACAGAGGAAAATTGGTAGAGATTCCACATGTAACACAAATCAAGCAGAGATATACAACCAAAAATCTCTCATACTGCAGTGAGTCACTGTACCTCAAGAAGTGACTTGATGATCTCTGCACTGTGAGCAAGAATCAATCCCTATTTGACACTAGGAAATCTTTTCCCATTAAACTTTCATCAAACAAGACAGATACTGTCAAAAAGTTTCACTTTTGACAGATCAGCTTTTACTGACTCTCCGACCTTCTCCATTAATCCCCGCCCCCCCCCCAACAAAAACCCCAAACCAAACAACCCAGCATATTCTCAATCAGCTCTGTTGACTGTAATTTCCAAGTAGCTTCACATGAACTCTCACAGTAATGAACAGTAATTAACACATTCTCTTAACTCATCTAAGAATTTAATGTTGAACTCAGGCGAGCAGCAAGGACTATTAACTTTTATGACTGTATAATGACAGAACAAAACCTCCAAATGTAAGTGACCTCCAAGATTTGTTTTGATTCGCAGACATTAAGAAACAAATAACTAGTTCATTATATCATGGGGGGAATTTATTTGGGCAAATAAATCAGCCTATGTTAATTAAAAGTAACATCCCAACTTCTATAAAATTAGCCTCAACTATTATCCAATTTCTTTGCTAACAAAACGGTAACAAAATTTTAAAATTCTGACTTCTCAAGAGGAAAATATCTTATATATACAGAAAATTCCCACTTCTGCTTCTCCTTTAATCTTCTGTTAGTTCTCTTGGACTAATACCTTCCAACTTTGAAATACACTATTTGTGATTTAATTGTTCTAATATTAAAAAGAGAAAGCTTATCTTAGGATAGACAAACTATCCAAACTTTTGCCTTCTAACAATCAAGACACCAGAAGAGCCATTGTAAATTGCTGATTAAGTCAAAATAGAGTGGGATCACTCCAAATGTTATTTCATCTTAAAACAGAAAAAGGGAGAAAATTATTTTTACTTTCTTTTGGGGATTAGTTTTATGCTGTCATAGCTCCCTGAATCAGTGTGGTGAGTTGACCTTGGCTGAATGCCAGGTGCCCACCAAGCTGCTCTATCACTCCCCTCTTCAACTGGACAGAGAAGAAAAAAATACGATGAAAGGTTCATGGGCTGAGTTAAGGAGAAGTAGATTATCATCACAGTGAAAAAACAGAATCAACTTGGGGAAATTAATTTAATTTATCAGCAGTCAAATCAGAGCAGGGTAATGAGAAATAAAACCCAAGTCTTAAAACTCTTAGAAGCCTAAAATTGCAGTTAGATAAGAGAAATCCTGCCCAGGTTTTTTGGACTGTGTCTTGTCAGAAGCATTGATCAAAATTACTTGTCTCTTAGCCTGTTATATACATATTCAAATTCCATATTTCTACATATGTTTCAAGTAATCTTTTTCATTGAAAGTGGGTAATTAAAATTATAGATTGTAGGCTACCTAGAACTACAGCACAAAACTGCAGTATTTTGACTTTGCTTTTTATTGAGTGGGGCTTCTAGTCATCAAGACAACTTGAAAATGCATTATATTTCAGTCACTCGGGATGTGCCTGATATATAACTGTGTATGTGCATAAAGTGCGTGAGACAATCTTCATTTAAAACATAACTTGTCAGCTGATGTGTGCTTGGATAGTGTTGCACTAGAAACAATTCGTTCAAAATAAAGCACAGCTCTCATGTTATATATCTTTCTTTTTTCTTGTTTTCTTTTTAGAAAGCTCTAGTGTGGTAGAAACACCCACATGGGGCTTTTCTTTTGCTTTTTTCTCTCTTCCACTGCAACAATCCATTTCAATTTTTCTCCCCAAAACTTCCTTTTGCTTTTTTTTTTCTTTTTTGCCGGAAGCTGGCATGTGTATGCTTCACTTTTTACCTCCGCCATGAGTCCTGTCCTCAGGGCTTCAGCAGGCGTGGTGGGGGATTAGGCCGCACTGATGGTGCCTCAGCCAAAGCAGAGCTGCTTCAAGCAAAGACCTCCATAAGCAGCTGCAGCACTTCCTTCCTGCCTCTGTCAGGTGTTTTCTGAAGCTAAAGCGGCCTCTGTGCTCTCAAAATTATTCCCCTGTCTCTGAGATGTCTTCTGGGGTCCAAGAGTGGTGTTTAGTTTTCTGTGAGGAGATGGGGACTGTGCTGCTGAGGTGAGGGAGCACGCCAATCCCTATGTCCATGAGGAGAAGGAGAGCACTGGTAATGCCTGTCCATCCAGGGGCTGCATGTTGCTGGATAGGTTGATAGTGCTCAGGTAAGGCCTTGGGCTCTGAGGCTGTAAGCATGTCCCTGTGGGCCTGCCATGGTGGCTGGGGATGAGAGCTGCAGTGCAGGCCTGGCTCTGGCTCCGGCTCCTCAGGTGCTGTCTGCATGGGGTCACTGCTCCCCCAGCGTGCTTCTAGCCAAGGGGCCTGCAAGTGAGATTTTCAGCTTTGCTGGGTTGTGAGCTGACTGTACCCCAGTGTCTGAGACCTGTGAAAGCAAGATTATGAAGTCAGTTTCTTTTTATGTCCTTTTCTTCGTTTTCTTTTTTTACCCCTCCCTGTTAAGTTCATTTTCCTGTGTTCCTTAATGTGACTTTTCCATCTCACGCCAAGTGTCTCTGATGACATGACATTCACAGCTTCCCTTCTGAGAACAGTTCCATTTAGGATGATGATTTTTGCCATTATAGGTGCATTACTAATGGTAATAATTAAAGTGTGAGCTTAGAAAAGCCTTCTACTGGTAATTTCTGTTTGAGAGTTTACTGCAGAAGGAAAGCTCCTGCCTCTTTTTCTTCTGCCTCGCACTACTCTTTCAGACCCTGTCTCTGAAACAACAGCTTACTTGAGTGATTTTTGTGCATTTTTGATTTTTTTGTATAAACCCTACACTTTCATGGAATCTTGCCACACATCAATGCATCACATTTTTTGCCAGATGCAGTAAAAAACCTTTGTTCAGCAATTGTTACGGTTTTGCTTCAGTTCAGGTAAAACTTGAAGTTAGTGGGAGATTTGCATGAGTAAGTACTCACTAAAATTGAGCAAGAGATTGAGAGATTGACCCTTACTGAGATTGAAATAACCATTCTTTAGCTTTTTCACTGCCGTTATATAGCTTGTAGTTTTGTTGTTCTACTTCCCAGACATAATGATAATATTCCCGTTTTACAGCTAGGCATTCGTACATAACCTTTGGAGTTTCAAAGCAATCTCATACCAAATCCACATGAATCTTATATCTTCCTTAATGTATTCCAATCTAGTTCTGAGTAATCAAAATCTCCTGCTCATATTAAAAAGTGCCTCTCCTATATTTCTTAATTTTTTTGCTCACCCATTTCACAGTGTAGCTAATTTTTTCTTGGACAAATCTATGAATGTTAAAGTAATTACTTTGTTCCCTGTAACCTTTCCAAGTTCAGTCAGTAACAATCATGTAATATCAGTTTCTCTAAAGTCTACTTTTTCTGTGACAAACCTTCTGCAAAGAACACATCTTCCATTGCCAGCCCACGTGCAAATGTACTTGGCTATAATTATTACAGCAACATAAAATGGCTAATAAAAAGAAATGACTGAATGAAGCATAATTATACTTAACAAACTAACTTGAAGATGTGGTTTGCTTATTAATGAATACATTGAAATTCACTTATACTATATCTTCTTAGGGTTTTCTGGAAAATATCAAGTATCATCTTCTGAAATTATGTGAGAAATGGTGTTTGTTTCCTACACAGAAATGCAATTTGGCCCCCAAACCATTTAACAGTCTTGACGTCAGATGACTGCCCTGAAAGTGGATTTTTCCCATTAACTCTTTTACTGCAAATGGAAACATCATTCCCTTGCTGTCAGACTGTTAGTGCCAAGGGCTGTATTCTGGCTAGGGCCGCATGCAGGCAGCTACAGTAAGGGGAAATTTGCAAGTATAATTCTGTTTTGTCACCACTCAAACCACTGAAAACAATCCAGCTAAGCAAACAGTACATTTGCGGAAGAGAGAAGATGTGAAAAACATCTAATGCGTACACGTGTGAGCTGAACAACATTCAAATCTAGGATATTAATTTACTGAATCACACACAGCTTCCTTCTAGGTCATTTTTTGGCACAAAATTCACGTAATACACAAACAAGAAAGAACTGAAATTGAGATGGTCTTGCAAAACCTCACTCTTCACTAGGCTTTGTCAATGGTTTGATATACGACACAATTCTACAGTACCAAGACCAATAGTCATGATCCTGCATCTTTTATATAGCCTTTTGTTTGTTTATTTGGCACAGTTAAAAACAGTTTAAAAAAGACCTAAAATTCACAGCCCCTCAGAGCACTTTAAAGAGCTGTCTTCTATCTACTAGAATCATTATCACCATTTTACATGATGAGTAAGCAGTGATGCTGGCCTAGTCTTCCATCCCTCTATGCAAACTGAGAGTAGAGCACATGCCTTGGAGCAGGGCTCTCTCTCGCTGCTGCCTTGGTCAGATATCGGTGTCCAGCGCCAGCATTCATACACAGGCTTCTTTGAGAGACTTGTCACCTCATTTAGGCCCTAAGGTCTCTGTAGGTGCCGGGATTCATTCACATATCTCTGAAGCTATGCCCCTGTATTGGAGAAGTTTTTCAAGTTTTCAGATTCCAAATCTCCAGAAGCAGATGAGTACTTGACTGTGGTTAATCATGGCAATGTGGCCTCAAAATCTTTCATAAATTCTTTCCTGCTGGTAGGACCTGGGATATTGGTGATTCCCTCCAACCTTCTTGCTCTGCTATGGCACCTTATAGCGGTGTGTTTTGGACATCCAATTTCTAGTTTCCTCAAGGTGTTGAAAATACTTTCTGCCTGGCAGTATGCAAGGACATGTAGATATTGATCATGCTAGATTATTGTTTGCTTTTAAGGTTTGCAAGGGACTGGACTTTACAATCGAAGTGGCTGCTTCCTTTTGTCCATTTCTAATGATGTAGATAGAATAGGAAGGAGAGCTGAATGTGTAATTATTGATGTAAATGCTGAAATACATGCAAATGGCAGTTTTTTTCTCTTTGATCTTATACTTTCAAACTCCCTCTGCTTCATTTTTTTTTGTCAGCAAAATAACTATAGAAAAGCTGGGAAAAATCATATCCTTGGAACTGCATATTTTTTGTTCAAGAAAATAATATTTCACCTCTTTACAGTGGTGTTGAAAGAATTCTCAAAGGAATTTGTGAGTGATCTTAGAATATATTAGGATCTGACTCAATCCCAAGAGACAGGCTACATTTTGAAAAGTGAATAAGAATATACTTCAAACTGCCTTAGCCCAGATATTGGTATTCACAATGTGGCAAAGACAGCTTCAGTTGTTGGGAATAGGATGCATACATCACTTTCCCACATACCTCTGGAGGGTGGTGTGGTGTCACCTCATCTGCTTGTACTTTTGTTTCTCTGTCCTTCATGGTTTGTCATCTCTGCAGACTGTAAAGGACACTACCTGTAATTCACAGTCTTCTACACAACAGGGCCCCACATGCAGCTAATGACTTTACCTGTGGCTGTCATGCAAGTATCAGTTTTAAGAACAATCAGGTAAGAAACAAATTAACTCAAAGATGTTTACTGTTTAAAAAAAGAAAGAAGAAACCCCCTCTCTTTATGTAATCTTAAACTCTTGATTCTCTTTCTCCTCTCCAAAATGATAGTTTTCAGCAGCAAGCAGGAACTTTGTAATAATTTAAGTTTAGTGCTGAAATAAGAGACATCAAGAGCATCTGGTTGCAGGGATCACTACAAAGAATTGCCGATACTTTGTCATTATTACAGATCATTAGATGCCAATGTCTTAGCAGTGACAATGGTTCACAAGTAAGAGACTGAGGCTCTTGGAAATCCTGAAGGTGTCTATCTTTTTTTCAGCCATGACCCTGATACAGTAGTAAAATGTTAATAGTGTTAGAAAAGATTGAATCATTGCCTTATTACATATGGACTTGTTTGAAAGCTAATTATTTATTTGGCAAGTACTTAGCATAACAAATTAATCTAAAGTGACACATGAGAATAAAAGCCTTTATATAATAAAAGCTCAAAAGCCAAAATCAAGATTAAAGAGGTAAGATGAAACCTATTTATATTGAACACCGGTAAGATGTTTTGATAAATGGAAGATTTTCTAATGGCTGTAGAAAACTAAAGAAAAGAGATAAGACCATGGGTAAAGGCGGAATTAATTGAAATTTGAGAGTTTATTCATGGCAGAAGGGTACAATGTCTAGATAGTCTACAGAATACTTTTGCATATGGCTATTTGGGAATACCTGGGAACTTTCCTTTAACTGGACAGATGTCCTAGTTAGAGTGTTACAGTAACTTTTCCCTGTTTTATTATTGTCTTCGCTGAAGCATTGTAAAGGAGCCAGAACTTCATCTTTAATTCTTCACCATGTGTTCTCTCAAGAGTTTCATAGAAGAACAGGCAAAGTGAGCATAGGTGTCTCAAGATAGATGGCTGTGCAGAGTGAAAGATGGATGGAGAGAGAAGAAGGAACAGATTTGAGTGCTTCAATTTCACTATTAGCATGAGCAAATTTGAGTACACTTGCAGCCTGTGGTGGTTGCAGCTGCACAGCTGGCGGATGGGGCAGCTTGAAATGGGCTTCAGAGTATTTACTGCATAAGTAAATTCTATTGCTTCTTTTATCATTGCTTGTTCACTTTATCTGGATCACAATTCAACAAAGCATTTAAGCATTTCAAACAGGTGAATGCTTCTATTGAATTAAAAGTTAAGCACGTACTTAAGAACTTTGCTAGTTTAAGGCCTTAATCATAAAATGTCATAAATAGAGCACAGCAGCCATTTGTGTGAATCAGAAAGATTTACCTCTTTGAATCCCTCGAACATTGGAGCAAAGTTTTTATACAAGGTCTTTACCTTTATTATGAGATATAGTTCATTTCTGGGAAGTGCAAAACCATAACCTACTACTCCATAGGGCACGTGGCAAAGATCCATATGGAAATGAAGCAGATAAACTGGAGCTGCTTCTGAAAGTATAAGACTAAATAGCTATATGTATGCATAGTAGTTTAGGACAATGATGAACCTCTGAATTACTGTAAGGATTTTTGGATATTAAAAAATGTTCTATTTTTAGCTGAAGCGTCAGAGTTTGAGAGAAAAAATAAGGAAACTATTGCGATTTAAAGTAAATAAAACAGAATATGAGACCATATAAACATAGAATAAAAACTTTTTTTAAAAAGGAGACATTTTAAAGACCTCAGCTCAAGGTTTCTCAGCTCAATGATTTCTAATCTGTTGTTACTGGTTGTAGTAGGCATGCAGCATTGCATTAATAAAGAAAATTAGCAAAAAGACACAACTTTATATGGAAACTCACAACAAACCCTCTCAGCAAAACAGCCTTATAAAGCCAGTCTCCTGTGAAATGAAATTAATAATTTGCTACAGGTGTTTTATTTTTAAATAAAAATATTCAGCCACAATTAATTTTGGAATGAATATTTTATTTTTTCAGGAAGAAAGTAAGCAAAAACCCCACATAACACTCAGCTGCATAGCTTCAAGTAGAGTTTGGGTTCACAGTAGCTGAACTACTAAGTTTGTGATACCTGCATTCTAAAATGCAGGATTTCAGACTCACATTTCAAACTTTAAGCTGGCCGCTGCAAAATAAAATGATGCATGAGAATTTCCTTGTCCCCAGAAGAATGCAAAATGGTGCAACTGCATAAGAACACCGTATAGTGGAAGCAACAATTTTTCTGTTTTTCATCAGCAGAGCGTGTGGCATTCTGAAGTATTTCCAATATATGTGCTGTTAGGCAAATCTAACTTCTGTAAAGTAAAATTCATACAAAATGTCTGTTTTCCCAAATTTCCACTGACTCAGTGGTTAAATAGGAAAAAAGCACAAAGCTGTAGATCAGATAAAATGTTATGATAGATTGGGTCAATGAATTTTGAAGAATCAGTGGAAGAGTTGACTTTCGGTAGCCAGAGATCCATGTGTTTCATGGAGTTTCATTGTAGTTTTATGTTTGACCAGCCTAGGACAAAATCTGTGGGAGATTCTGGGCACAAGGACAGAGGAGTGAGAGTGCCATTCCCACCACACAGGTCAGTGACAGAATGGGACTTTGGAGACTGTTTTGCTTAGTTCCTCTGTGACTAAAGAGATTTGAATCAGATGTGTTTAGAAGAGGTTCCTTTGCACACAAAGAAGCCCTTATGAAAGCTGTGAATGTCTGCGTTACATCAGAACATGTTACAGGAATAAATGGGAAAATTACAGTTTGTGACAGCAGCGAATAAGATATATCTTCTAAGTGACAAATAATACTTTCACATCAAAGTCATCCCACTAGCTTTTTGGTAAGCTAGAATAGGAAACATTAGAATGAGGGGCATTCAATACTCTCCTAAGAAGTGACGTTGTACTCAAGAGTCTTCCTTGGATGATACGTGTGAAATATTTTCACCTTACCCACATACATAAATATCTATTTATAGGTTCTTTTGTTACAAATTTTATTAAAATTGTTTTTTCTATACATGCCACAAACTTCAGCAAAAGCATACTGTCAGCTTTAATTAACCAAGACCTCAGCTTTTTCTAGTAAAGTGCTACTTTTTAAAACTCTGTTTTGGTGACTTAAAATATGTGTTACTGTATCTAATATACTAATGAATATTGTAGAGCACATACATTAATTAATATTTAAGGCTTTTCTGTACAAATTTACATACATTTGAGAAAAAAAATAGATTTTTGAGTGATTTAGATGTTACTAAATTAAGATGTTGAAAAGACAACAGGAACTTTATATCTATCATTGGCAACCTGCAGTATGCAAAGAAAAATAACAATATCATTTTCTTTTCTGTTAGTAACTTTTACTCTTCCTTGAGCTGTTTATGGAATTCCATCAAGTGATAGACACACAGAGAATGCCTCCTCTGGTACATCCAGACAGAGCAAGCAGAGAAAGTGTTCATTTTTGCAATTTCCAAATACTGTAATATATGTATATATATATATATTACTGCTGTGAAAAATGGTAATTTGGGGAGGAAGCAGAGAGTGAATAGAAGCATGTACCATGAAGAACTTTGCTCTATTTCCAGTGAATTGAGATTTGCTTGAAGGTTCAGAGTAGTTCAGCAGAGAAAAAAAAAAAAAAAGTCTGTCATATTGGTCATAGTACAAGAAGACCTGAGTTTTTTGATTATTTTTGCTTTAAGCTTGCCTAGGAACAATAAGGTGGCAGAACTGAGGCATAAAGGCATTTCCATGGGAGAATGCTTCATTGACTTTAATGCCTTAAAATAAAACTCCAGCTGATATAAACCATGACGAATCTGAGGTAAATGTGAATTAGTACATTAAACAACTTACTGTTTGTCCACTTTTCCACTTTTCATGTGCATCATACACATGAGTTTACCTATTCTTCTTTATTTGCCAGTATGTGACTGAGTCCATATGAGGAATATCTTTGATGGAACATAGTTAATGTATCAGTTATTGGCCAGTGGGAAGATGGAAGAAATCTAATGCACATCCTGACCCTATTCCAGACTAATGTGGGGCTGGAGTAAATGCATATATTCTCCTAAAGGTTTTAAAATACATTTTGTTTAGTCTGCAATTCTTTTTCTTTATGTCAGAGGCAGGTAATAAACCACCTCAGTTGGAAAGCTGTGAATCCAGTTTTCTGGCCTTGTTATTTTTCAAGACACCAATGTCCGTCACCGGTTCCAACTATAAAAGGAAATGGACGTGCTCAGTAGCCAGCATGGTTTTCTGCTACTTGTTACAGCTTACATTAGGCAAGCTGAAAAGTTAATCATGCTTTCTGCTTGTTGCATGCAATCTCTATATATCATACTACAGGGATATTTGAAGCTACTGGAGTTGGAAGAATCTCTGCTTCATCATATTTCTATGAGTGCTGTTTTCATAAGTTATATGGTTGATGCTATCCTTACTGGAGAAATTAAATGCTATAAAACTACTTTCAGTAGTACCTTAGGGTGACATTAGAGAAATAATAGTACTAGCCAGTTTTGAAATCCATACCCATAATAATCTACACTTGTATTTTAATACTTGTAATATTTTAGAACTGTCAAATGCAAAACCATTACAAAGTACATGTGTTCTACATATCTAGTTAATCAGACATAACTCAAATTTTCCTTTAACATTAAAAAAAAAAAAAGGTATGAAAGGTATGGGTAGAAAATCCTACAAAATTAAGCCATTACATCTTCCTTAGATTGCAATTAGATAAAGGAATAACATGAATGGGAATTATCATGTCCTACATCGTTAGCCAGAGAATAGTGAAATCCCAATAATGGTGCACCTGTCTCCATGTTAACAGCTTACATCTTGATATTTTTAATGAGATGAACCAACTGGGCTGAGAATTCAGGGAGTTAGTATCAATGGAAACACAAAACAAAACAAAATATGAAATTGGGTGGAAAAATTAATATGATGGTAGGAAGAGATGCAACAAAGGAGGAATAAATAGGGCTTAAGAAAAGTCAATTTTCTATCTTAAGGTTGGCAATAAGGAAAGACCGAATTTCTCCCTTGATCTTTGTGCAATCTCTTTCCTGACATCTGTGAGGAAATGTCTGTCTCTGTGGCAAGTATGTAATTTTAGTTTGTGTCATACTATAAGACTGCTGCCTGTGACCTGAAGCGTGAAATTCTGTAGTTATTCTTCAGTTCTGGCTTTCTTATCTCTCTATATATCTATATATATCTTCACTATAAAACTTATTTGGGTTCCAGTCAGAGCTGTGCCATCATTGTAGCCCATTTGGATTCTTCTAGAGATGCCAGTCCTCTGAAATCTCTTGGCAGGCAGAGCTAGTTGGAATTCAGCTTGATTTAATTTCACTTTAATTTAAAGAAGATGAATGCTAGCTCTTTAACTGATTCTAGGAAGTATTTCCAGCAAACTGCAGTTTTCAAGGCAAGGATACAGAAGGAATCAGTACAGTACATTTCCTAAAAGACGTCACATTGGCTGAAATCCTCTCTGTCTCCAAGGTACAGGTCACACAGCAATAAAAATATTTTTAAACTGCTTCAACGTCATGCCTTTATTATGAGCTGCTGGCAGAGATGGAAGTATCCTAGCCAGTGACTGGAAACAGTGCCCTCCCAAGTCATGAGGGTAGAGGGTCCAAGTTCAGTTTGATCTAGCAGTGATCTCTAATGTATCCAGACACTCTGCTATAATAGGAGATTTTATGTATTTTACCATTAAATCCTGTGTCCCATTAAAAAAAAAAACAAAAACAAAAGCATGCAAGATGTCATTTATGCTGTATATTTATAGCTTTTGGTGGCTTTTCGTGGTACCTGGAAGCCTAGGCTGTCAGGTGTCCATAAAATGTCTAGTAGTCACATGCATTAAATTATACATGGTGTCGGGATGCATCAGACATACTACGCAAAAAACCATACTTATGCTAACTCTGTTCATGCATAATTTCTCTTACTGGGACCACAGAGACCCCAAAAAGCGTATGATCAACCAAATCCTTAGCTAATTCAAGAGTGGAAAGCTACTCCTTTCATCATTCCAAAACACTTTTTTTTGCTGCTGTTTTGCAGCTGTGAAGAGTTGCTCAGCGGACTGGATAGATAGGCGGCAGAGCAATCCTGTTCAATTCTGAATTGAGTTCCATTTTGAAATGTTTAATTTTAATGTCAAGAATAAACTGCTGAAGTGCGTGTGGTCTGTTGACAGATGCTGTAGGGAAAATAGGAACCACTTATGTTGCGGTGTAATTCATAACATTTAAACAAATCGACATGTTTTTAGGACTTTGTCATTTGTCCCATGCATTCCAGAAAGGGTCCTGTTGGTCCCTCAGTTTGGGATGATTCTGGTTATCTGTCCTGTCAAGGCCTAAACACTGATTGTCATACACTGGATACAGAAATACCTGAAAAATTGAATTTACGCACACTTTTCAAATCTATGTTTAAAATTATGTGACTCGCCCAACAGGATTTTGAGAGGAAAGCAAGAAAGCTTGTCATCCTTACCATCTCCTTCTTTCTACTTTATGTGAAGAATTCCTTTTGTTCACGGCTGATCATGTGAAGCATAGATGCCATTGATATTATATGTAAGACCTCTCTATTAAGCTTTACTGCAACTAGAATTTTTTCATCCTAAAATGTATTACTTAGCCAGGAGAAGTTATACTTAATCACTATTATCTGGTGTATATCTTGTTTTCTTCATAAATTCACTTCCATGAAGACATAAGCTACTTTGGAATATAATGTTATTCCTTCACACATGGCATTTTCTTACATGATCTAAAAATTAATTTTGTTTCTTGGCTTTAACACAATTATTACCTGCTGAAAGCTGTAGAAGCATTTTTATATATGTCTTTCTTGAGAATATTTGATATTCTAAATTATATTTTCCTGTTATTGTCAGAACTGTGCATGAAATAAAATGCATTGTAGGATGCCTTACCAGTTACCATCCTTTATTTTGGTCACATGCAAAAGTATTCTGCAATTACCAACCACTGCTGCCTCCCCGAACTTTGGCCTTTTAAGAAAAACTTGGAGCGCTAACATCAAATGGGAAAAGTTCATACCTGTAAAAGTGCCAACCAGGCAGTGCTCTGCTGCATGTTGAACAGGATCCAGGGGTGAGGTGCCAGCTGGGCTCTTTCAGACAACAAATGTATTACTTGTGCTGGGCAGAGGTGCTTTGAGTTCTTGGTCTCAGGGTGACAGGTAAAGGGGAAGGTCCATACAGACATACCTCCATTTTCTAAGAAGCATAGATGAAACTTCTCAGACTGCTGTTATTCTGGTTTGGTTTGGGTTTTTTTCCCCATACTGATTTTCTTATCTCCACAGAAAAGTGACAGAAGTAATAATCATTAGAAGCAGGGAGAATAAATGCATCAGAAAGCATAAATGAATTAGGTAACCTAGAGAAAGTGAAATTCTACAAAATATGTCAAAAAGATGTTTTGGAGATTCCCTGTTTTGGAGACATAAGTTATCTGCATGTACTGCTGACTTCAACAGTCATTGAAGATACTCTTCAGGTTTGGTTCTAGGTATTAAAATTAGGGAAGACAGGGTGATTTCACAACATTCAGTAAATAGTGGGGTTAGTTAGCTTCCTGCTTACAGGAAGTTATTACATTACTTATTATTACATTAATCATATTGATTTTAATTGCTCAGATATATAATAGTACTGCTAAATCTGAGCAGTTGTAAGGCTAACTATACAGCATTGCTTAGCAATACAGAATTGCCCTTTTGTTCATAATTATGTCTAATTTGCAGTATTTTAAAACTATTTGTACATTTTAATCATTTTTCACAGACAATAGATTTTACTCTTGACTATTTTGAAGGGTTTGTATGAAATAAACCTCCTTAAAATGGTGGAAGCAGAAAAAACTATTAGAAAAATGTTGAATTTAAAAGGACTTTTATCTTCTTTGTTTTGACAAATATTTTATTTTAAAGTCTTAAAAATGAAATTTAGAAACATTCGTTTCAAACCAAGAAAAAGAAACCACCTTCAGTAACCTTATTCAATTAATTCTTAATTCTATATTGTGTTGACATCTTTTCTAAATCAGAATTGTTTGGTAACAACAAAAATATTGATCAATTTAGTTTTTTTCTTACTTGATATGTTCAATTTTAAAAAATGGAAGTTCATCACATTCATCAAAAATATGTTGCATTCCTTTTAATTCCAAAATTAATAAATGTACCTTTATACAAAATATATACTGCATATAGCAAAACAAAACTATTACCAGATAAGATGACCTCAAATTTAATTAACAGCATTTAATTTAAGTTGTTTAATTTAATTAACAGCATTTAATGAATATTTAATTTAATTTAATTAATTTAATTTAATTAACTATACAACCATCAATTGAATGCCTTTTTCTAGTAGAAAATTCTCATGCTCCATCTGCTCATCATCTTTTAGACTGATATCTTGTGTGTCTTACACTTGTAAAAATAATATCTACTTGGCCTCCTCTCCCCATTTCATGTACTGATAAAGCATGGGTAAGATTCTCTTGGTTTTACTTATCTTTGTAGTTACATTTCAAAAGTTAGTCTTGATTTTTTCTCTGTGGCTTCTGTATAAGACCACTTACTCCCATTTACAAAGATCTTTCCCTCCTGCCTTGCCTAGAAGCTCAAATGTATTTATTCTATAGTGATGCATGTATTTTCTTGTCATCATTACAGTATTCTAGCTAGTTTTTTGGGTAATTTTTATATATCCTGGAAATTGCATGATTTAATATCAGATTAAGGTGAATGTGTATAACATTAGAATGGAAAATTTATGTAGAATGAAAGTGCTTTTCATTGTGCATTTGTTTAGCTGTGTTATTCTCTTCATGTCCTGCCTATCCTTTCTACTTTTCCTGATGTTCTCTCTCCTGATTGTTTAGGTTTATTGTATTTTTTTTGTGAAGGATAAAATAACGGCTGAGAAGCCATAATTAATACTTGATCAGTAATTTACTCTAATGTCTACTCAGGTGAAGGAAGAATTTCTCAGTTAATTGTTTAACAACTAAATCTGAGGTACATCTGTACTGATAGTTTAGTACAGACTAGCGTTAGTCAAGAGCTCTCTAACAGCTAATTTATTGGTAAATTATTCCATTGACTCTCTTAATCTTTGAATGAGCTCAAGCTCTGCACTTCGTTAATGAATTTAGGCATGGTCTTTATCCCACGGAACTTCTGGTTGATATTACAACTGGATATCAAAGCCAGAAAGGCATGTAAAACATTTCTTTAGTAAAGTATAGGAATAAATAAGCATGTGTTGAGGAAGTTCTTTTATTTTAAGGTGGCTATCATTTTCCTCTTTACATCCCTCTGGCTTTGTGGTAGACATAAGTCATCAGAAGGAATAATGAAGGTGAAAGCTTGATTAGTACTTTTGCAAAGGTGATACGTGCAGAGGAACTGTATAGAAGCTGATGTCTAGGGACTGGGAAGTGCAGGTGTGTACAGGAGGTGAAACTAGTCAGAAATGTACCTAAAGGCCTAATGATGCAGTATTAGATTGTCAGGAAAAAATTTAGGCAGTAATCAGATGAAATTAAATCTCTGCACCTGTATATTTGCAGTTTTTACTCACTGTGTTTAGATGGTGTGCTTAAAATATACAGCTAATTGGATAGTTACAGTGAAGTATTCTGTGAGACCAGGTGGCATAGCCAAAGCAACAGGTAGGAAGAGTCGTTATACCTGAATTTTCTAGTATTGACTGGAATAGTCAATAGTAATGTCTCTGAAAATTGTTTCCATACCAAGTCTTAGTAGTCAGGAACTTCGCTCTGACATCAAAATAGAATTGGCTTTTTCTTAGTGTCAGCTTGTGCTTAATTAGTGTGTACAATTTGATCCCTAATCTAATCAGTTTAGCATGATCAGCAACTTTATTCCTGGCTCGAGGATATACATCTGATACATAATTTTTCCTAGCAATTTTTTCACCAAATAACCTAAAGTTTCATAAAGGTTAACCAGCTTCACTGGTGCCATGCATCTGTGAGTCTTAGCTGTCCTGGAAGCTGTCACTGACACTTTTCAATGAAATAAACAGGCTTCAGAATTAGCAGCTGCAGGCAAGGGAAATGAAAATGAAGGAATGAAGACTGCAAAGGTCCTTTAAAAATACATGTGTACCGGGGGCTTTTTTCATATGGAACTTCCAGCTTTTTTCACAGATCAATTAATCTGCCTAGAAGCAAGCAAACCCTGTCATACAGAGCTGATATGTCACCTGTTAGCCCCGGTTTTGTCTGTGGCAATAACTATTACAGTCAAGGTTGTAAAACTTTCTGTTATATCTCCTCTCTTCCATATGCTCATAACTTCCATTTTGAGCTGACATTTTCCACACCTGGCCTCTGTCCTTTTCAATGCACAGTTTGAATACAGTGGTCTTGGTAGTCACTGAGTTGTACATGATATATTTTTCCTTAAAATAAAATAAAAACATGACAGTAACTTAATCTTTGACATGATAAACTTTGTATGAAAATCAAGACTAGTGGACAGGAGTCAAGGTTTTGGGACGTGATTTCTGTGTCCGGACTGCAACAACTTGGCAGAAGTCCGTACAGGAGATGAAGAGTTGCCCCTTGTCATTTTTGTGAAATGTTTGTTGAAATAAAGCCTTTCTTGCTTTTCTTTGTCCTCCTTGTTTACAGTACACTGCAAAATGTGTGGAACACTCAGTTGCTCAAGCTCACAGCTTGAGTTTTGGTTTGCTTAGTCACAAAATCACTATTAATATGGTTGTAGTGGGAGAAAAGTTTAATAATAATTAAAAAAATCAAAACATTAAATATTGCAAGGCAAAATTATTTTGTTTCTCAATAGTACAGATGCAAAACTGTGGAGGTGTTTTATGAATACCCCATTCTACTTCAAACATGTAATTTGAAACACTAAATGGAGTTTAGTTTTTAAATGCTTGGCATGACTGCATACATTTAAAAAGGAAGAGACCTCCACTTCTGCAAAGTAGGGTTCTGTACTACAGTCAGTATGTCAGATAGGATGGACTAGTTCCTCTGGCAAGTTGGAGGGTATAAGTTTTACTGTGGAAACTTCACCTGTGAAAGGTTACCAGATTCTATCAATTTAGCCTATATCCTTTCACATGCATCATTAGGTCCTTTTGTGAAAGGAAATTAGAGAGGGATGCAAGTGTCAGGTAGCACTCCACAGCAAGAGGAAGAACATTCCCACAGACCCTCACCAAAACCAGGAACAACACACCAAATTCCTCCTGACCATAGAAGCAAGACAGACACAGAACAGCAGAAACAGTGGGGTTTGTCCTGCCACAAACTGTGACAGTCAAGCACAGGGCTGATCAATAGGAACCCCTGAGCACCCTTGATTACATCATTTGCTTCACCTGATAACCCTTTTTTCCCCCCTCGGCCCCATTTTGGCCCAGCTGAAGTGCATTCTGTAGGTGTACAAGGTAATTTTATCAGTCTCACAGCTAAATGCAGTGAGATTTTTTTGTTTTTCATTCTTCACGAGGCTTACTGAGCAGTTAAGGTTAGTACCAAACCTATAAGGCTTATTCATGTACAGAAGTAGTTCCCTGATAGTGCACTTCAAATGGAATGACTCTGAGTCAATGTATTTGAGCTGGTGCTTACTTTTGAATTATTATTTAAAAAAACAAAAATAAAAACTTTTGCTAGACTTCTTTTAAGAGAAGTTTTAATCTGAAATATTCTCCAGCTCATTGCTGTTCAAGTAAATGTGTTGTCGGGACAGTAATCCTGATTGTTCTGTAAGGTAAAAATAGTACTTTTTGAAAACCTTTGGGTTTGTGCTCTACGTGTATGAGCTGTGTGGAGGAAGTCTTTTACTGTTGGTTTTTTAAGGTATTTTTATTGTTATTGGGCATTAGTTACTGTTGGGGTTGAGATTCTTATTGGTGATATCTTTCCATGTTACGGTTTTCTTAAATATGCTGGAATGTTGTTTTAAGAAGTAACTAAATGTCCAGAAGGCAACAAGGATTAGAGTATGTTGATACACACGTCCAGACCGGTACACAAGGATAGGTGAGCAGTTGTTGATGAGTAGTGCATACAGTTTTTCTGTATAATTTCCTCTGAAGCTGAATACTTCAGCTTTAATACTTCCGAGGCAAACTTAAATGGCTTAAACAGGCTTATTAACGTAGCTGTGAAAACAGAGAAGATGTCCTTGGTGAATGTTCACTTCTGTTATGGGCAGTTATTAAGTATGTTGGAAATGCACTTGTTGATGATTTCACAACACGTTCTAATGCCACTGCTGCTGTAAATTAATGTGTCATGTTTTTTTAAACTTTGATACTTGCATCATGCTTCCTTTATGTTTGAAGACATAACTGCTATTATGTCTTCCTACCTTTGCTAATAAATATCTTTAATATGGTCTGACCTTTAATCTCAGTGGTTTTCCATGGAATTTTGATTCAGAGTAAATAAGTAGTACTTTCAAAGAAATGAATTTGATTACTGTATTATAGTTTTGCTTTATTTTTTATAAGAAGTAAAATTTTGATTAATAAATACATCTTTACTGCTTAAAACTTTTTCAACAAAAAAGAATGAGATTTACATCTTGCATGTATTGTAACTGAAAGATCTTTGTAAAAGAGGCATCTTCCCCCATGGAATCTTATAAGACTCGATCTAGTTTCCTCTAAATAAATTCGTGGCACAGGGCTATATTTTGCTTTCTTGCTATACTTATTATCCCTTACTCCAGGAATGAATGCCTGTAAAACATGTGCTTGTACTATTTAATTGGATGTTATTTCATTTGTAAGTTGTTGTGGTAGGATTCCTGGGAACAGATAAAAATTTACATCATGAGAGGCTTGTTAAAATATTGAGGGGAAGTACAGGCCAGGAAAATTGTGGAGAGTAGTAGAAGAATAAATAGATTAGAGGCTGCAAGGCTAAAAAATATAATTTAGGCTAAATGATTTCCTCAGATTATTTCTGTAATCAAAGTTTATATTTATATATAAAATTATATACGTTCTGTTTTCTAGAATTTGAAGCGATATTGCAGATATGTAGTATCTGCATGAAATTGAATGTATTTACAGCTGCTTCTCCTTCCTCCCCCCAACAATTATCCATCTTTTGAATTCCTTCTGATATGTTTAAAAATATAATTTGGTAACCTTTAAAAATGGGAAATGTTGCTTCAGTTTATTTTCTGCAAGTTACTCTAACTTCTAGTCC
>JAOXNO010000063.1:6997666-7021821 GCA_028565335.1 Limnodromus scolopaceus | reverse complement strand
CCAGGCTTTCCAAGATGTAAATGTGTTTAAGAAATATGTGGAAGTAACTTCTCACTGGCTTGCGTTGCCAAACTTGACTCTGTTTCCAGTCTATCTCATTTGCATTGGGTGTAGTAGATTAGAGTCCTTTAAAAACTTTAGATCAGTGTTTTCTAAAAATAGCTCACTTGCAAAAGATTGCTTTCATAGGACGTGCACCTGCTCATACATAATGGTGCTGGAAGTGCTATAGAGCTCTCTAACAAAAAATGGCCCTGTTCTCCCTGAACAAACACGTTTCCTTTCCAGGCTGTATTGGACTAGTCCTCTATCTCTAGCTTGCTGTGAAAATGAGCTGCAAGCCGGCTACTGTTAATCAGACTTCCTACCCTTTACAAGGCCTAGCTAAAGGAAAGAGGAAAGGCAGCTTACTCCACACAGCTGCCAGCTTTATTAAAAGGGAAATACTGTAAAAACGCTTTGTTGATGACTGTACTATGAATCTAATGTTCCCTTGTGTTTTCCTTCTGCTTTGCATTAGTTATTCAGACAGCCAGACTCAATGCTTCCTTAGATAAAAACTATTGTTCCATGCATGTATATTTTGAAAATGGGCTTTTGCACCGTAATTATACTTTAAAATGATGCTGTTTTCAGGTTGAGTTTATATTAATTTTAAAGGTAAATCAGAAGAATATGAAGAACCATCTGCTCACAAAAAGCAGCCAATGAAATTACAACATTTCTCCTTTGTACTCTATCCATCAGCTATCCAAACATGCAAGTGGATAACAGGAAAAATCTATTTTGAGCAGGTTTTGCATACTTATGTGAGAGAAACGTTAATATCACATAAAAATCATTGGAGAAATAGTTTTAGAAGTATTTGGTATACACGGTATTCCAGAATGGTTTCCCTAAAAAACTGGGGAGAAATGAATTGGCAAAAACCCCAAAACAGAACCAACCCTAATTCTACCTTTCTGGATCTTAGAAGTAGAAAATATTTTTTTACTGTTAGTCAAAAATAAAAAACAAAATTTCGGTAGTCACAAAACAGTTTTAGGGGTGCTGTTTCCAACATGACACCCCAAAAGGCAGAAGAAGATTTTACCAATTTATTGTTAGCCTCACCTTCAGGGTATCCAGACTTGGGTGGAAAACTTTGTATAGGAACATGCCAGGTGCTTGTTTTTAAAGCAATCGTTTCCATTATGTATTTTTTTAATATGAAATTTCTGCTAGCTCATCATCCTGTTAAATTCTGTTCCAAGCAGTTTGGATTTAAACTGTAAATCTAAATTGTGGTTGTACTATCCTATTGTTGATGTCTGGATAATGCATATAGTGGATTATTTCTTGTGTGTGTACAAAATAAAGAGAGTGGAAATGAGATAAGGGAATGGGTTGCTTGTAACTGTTTGTGTTTTTTTTTCCTTTTTTTATGCTGATGTGCCAAAATGATGGAGTACAAGCTGTGCACAGATTAACGTTTCACTAGCTGAGTTGACCTCTATTAGAAATATGTTCTGATTCTTCCCAGGTGCCTTATCAAAAATGATTTGCCTTAAAAGCAAAAATCAAGAAATGAAACTCAAGGGAAGTGACGTTCCCTTGTTGAAGTGTCTACTGCAATTCTCAGATGGCCCAGGATAACGGATGTGGCTGGTGGGTTAGCTGAGCCACCAATACAGGGCAATGCTGGAAAGGTTAGCATGATTTTGGGATATACAATCAAGCTACTTTAAAGAAAATGGAAGTAATTGCCCATGAATATCTGGAGGGAATGGGGGCATAAACTTTCATGACAACAAAAACTACATAACTTGAAGGATGATTTGAGAGTAAGTTCAGATGGATGTTCACAACTACTTTTTGTAGGAAGACTACTATTTAGGATGCTTCTTTTAATGTTTCTACAAATTCTATTACTTAAAAAGTGACTATTCAATTCTAGTGATGGAGCTTGATAAAGCCTTTGGAAGGGACTAGCTGACAGTGAAGAAAGGAAATCAAGTTTGTGATATGAACCCTTGGGTGCTGGATGTGTTGGTAAAACAGGGTAGCAGGTGGAGAGTGTGAGGATGATTAGTTTGTTGTTTGTACTGTATTTGCATTCCATTAACTCGTACTTAAGAGCTTCTGCTGATGATCTTCTGGCAACCGGGAAAGATTCCTCTCTTTCCTTTTGATAATAACTTGACTTCTAGGGTTTGTATTAGAATTATCATTTGTTTGCTTGGGTGTCTTTGGTTGGTTGTTGTGTTTTTTCCTGATGTATTAGAGCTTAACCAGAAATAAAGAATTAAAGTGGGATGCATCAGTGTATTCTGAGGCTGATTTCTGGCTTTGTTTTGTCTCCCTTTCATCAGGGAAAGACATCATGTCTTTCCTAGTACTTTTCAAGAGTTTTAGCAAGCAAGTTCTTGGTGATTGAAAATAATCTAATTGTATGATAAAGTGGTTTATAATGGCTAGTAAAAGAGGCTACAACTAGTCTCTAATGGTCTGCTGTATTTCACTATAAGCTCTGTAGTCATCAATTCTTTGCTTTTTAGCTAAGGGATCTAACCATATTATTCTTCTAAACCATGCATCCATATTTGCATTCCAGGTCACTGGAGGAAAAAAGCTTGCCATTGTATTACTACAGAGGCAGGGTTGTAACCAGCTTCCCCTACCCCACACCCTGCCCCCCCAAAAGGTAGAAAAGTACCAGCATTTAGACATTAGCAAAAGGGGTGGTCTGATGTAGACGAGCAAAACTCTTCTGTTTGCTCAGCCCATTCATGCAGATGACTGCTGTAGCTGTCAGCAGAAAAACTCCTTGCAGAAGTAGAAGGCTGACATTTTAGTATCAATTGTGTCAAGATGTAAAATGTATTTTTATCACAGATTCTTTCCTTGCTCTACAAAATATCCTATAGTCCCTTTATAGCACACATGTGATTGAGATTCTAAATGGCTTTGATAATTAGGCAGGAATTATATTTGCATGGGGATTTAGAACTACTACATGACTAATGGGTGGCTTTTCTTATAGCATGTTGAGGTTCATGGGAAGATGCTATTTTAATGATGTGGTTCAAGCACTACTGTGAATGCTGAATCCAATCCTCCTGGGGAGTCTTATTGCCTTATGCTTCCATAATCCCCATATATCCACCTTTTTGTGCTTTTTGAGTGTGGGGATCCTTAATTCAATATAACCTGGTGGATACTGTTGAGGTGTCAGTATAAGATATACATATCTCAATGTAGAAAAATTGCTGCAATCACAGAATTTTTCTTGCTAATGGTGAAGTCAGATAAACTGGAAAAGCAGTTAAAAAGTTGATGATCCTGGAGGTGATTAGCTGAAAAAGCCAGAGAAAGAGAAAAGATAGATTATATTTCTCAGTCACTGTGACTTTGCCACACTGGAGTCCAGAAAAGCAAATATTCTCCTAGCAGATGTGTGTATGTACTTTGTATACCTAATTTATGTATGTGTATAATATATCAAACAAGCCATTTACAATGAATTTTGTTTCCCACTTTAGTTCATAGGGAATGTGATCTGAAGCCTGTCTTTCATGTTCAATGGATGCTGCATTGAATGTATGTAAAGTACATGATGGTCTTGCCTGCTTTGTGGCTTCATGTGCCAGACATACTTGGTAAAATCCATGGTTAGTTACATCTAGCAAATGAAAATGGAAAAGACTGTAGTGAAGACATAGTTTATGGTAATGGGACTCTATACTTATTCTGCTATTAAAATGTATTCTCCAAGATCAGCAGTGCACTTCCATGCTGCCCCCACCCCTCTCAAAATTACTCAATTCATTTACGTGTGTGCTATTAAGTATCTCCATCAACTGTCAAAATTCACTCAATACCTATCTCGTCATATATCAAGTTTCAGCAAAGCTGAGCAATTCACCAATAATAACTCTGAGGTGATGTTAATCTTCTTCAGAAAAGGTTGGCAATAAAGGGAAATGTCTTCATTCTAGATTCCTTATTTAAATAAGGGTATGCTCGCTCCAATGACATGTCTGTGAGGTTACGTCTCATCAGCAGAGTAAAAGACTGAAATTACAGGCCCTGTGATGTACACCCAAGGATAATTTAGGGCCCATCAGCAATCCCATTGAAGCTGATGAGTATTTGCTGTTGACTTCAGTGGGAGTAAGATAATGGGACCTGTGTAATTTATAGCAAGATTTTTAATGCATGCAGTTTCCTTTCATCTCTCTCAGTGCAATTACATTGATCTAGACATTAGATTGTGGCGTGCTGTCCTTTATTAATGAGTAGCTGACCTCAGCAAAGATTTTTAGCCCATTTTGACTTCAAAAATGCCATTTTATACAGCCTATAATGTGTCTGCGCTATCTTGTTCTCCTACAAATGCTCTGGAGTATTAGAGAAATCAGTAATAGTGACCTTTTTGCCCTGTGGTTCTCATCTGCTTAATACTGTTGAATTTGGAAGGAGACAAGACTTATAAATTTAGAATTTGAAATAGTACTGTGTCTCTGTTTTTTTCATAAGATGGACTCATTCATCATTACCCAATCTCTGACATAAGACTATGATAACTATTAATTAATTTATTTAGATATGTTTACAGGTCCATGATAATAATAATGCCCCAAATACACCTTTCTATTTTGACTTGCTAATTGTTAGTGTTGTGCTATTGCTATTACTCTTACTGGGCTTATATATTGACTCTGTAGTAACATTGGGAAATTGTATATAGTGGCTGGCTAATATGTAATTTTCTTCAAGCACCCATATATTTTAAAGCAGATTTTGTATAAGAAAATAACCTCAGACTGTTCGTCAGATTTAATTGCTGTGTGGAAAGGATTGCTTTGGCTTATTCCATTTCTCAGGATATTGATTTAAAGCTTTTATTAGGATGACATATCACCAGTATCTACATGAGACTTGAGTCCTGGTTTTAATAACAGAATTTGTTTAATTTCTGAAGCCTTAATTTAAAACATTAAATAACACATCATACTTCTACTGCACAAGGCCTGTGTGTAGGTCCAATACCTTAAAAGACAAAGGAGCTAGAACACAAGCAAAGGCTTGGAGTATTCCTGTCCCTGTTTGATGAGGCTGCCCAGGCCTTTGTTTTAAAGGCCTTAATATCAGCATTTAGATAAAATGCTCCCATTAATATCCCCATGACTTAGAATTTTGTAGTCATTCTATATTCATGCTAGTGGAACAGGTTAAAATTCTCTTCCTTAAAATAGTCATTTTAGATAGTAAACGCTTTTTTGTTCACGTTGTGAGAAGATCCAGGAAATATAGTGCATAGAATCAGTTTAGCGTATAACTCTTCAAAATGATCACAGTAGAACATTTGCAGTTTTTCACTAGAAAAGAATGGATTCAGAGATTAAGTTTGCAAATATGTACAACATGATGCTCGTGGACAGAAAAAAAAAAATCAATCTACCTGTTGCAAGATATTCCCCAAACTTTTTCCTTCACTTATTCATCTTTAGGTTAAACAAAATAGTTCAAGATATTGGATAATGTTATAATTTTAATGTTCTGCATGACTTTCCACACTTCTTAGGATAGGACAGCCACTCTGTTCTTATTGAGCACTTTGAGGGAATGGCACCTTTGGGGCCATTGAGGGATTAACAGCTTGGAGGACATGTGAAGAGTAGTGCAGGATAGAGAGGACTGTGTTAGTGTCCAGATTAAAGTTGAATGATATGAACAGAAACTAAATTCAAATTTAAGTGAAATGAAATTACTTGAAATTGGTTATTTGTGCCCCAGATATCACACCAAATGTTTGGAAGTTACAATAGATAGAACCCATTATGAGCCACATAGTAAATTTGGATTTATTTTTTTTATTTAGCTTGTGGACAGTCTGAGTAATTTTGTGGGCTGTATCTAGCTTCTTTCCCAAATTAAACACAGCAGGCCACAGAGAGTCAAAGCAAGTAGATCTGAAGTTGTAATAAGTGCTATTATAGAAACAAACAGCAATTTGGAGGAATCTGACAGGGTTGATTAGTCCACTCACCTGTCCAATACAGGTTGTCTTATGTCGTTCATGCTTATTCAGGACAAACGATTGCCTAACCTCTTCTACGTACACTAGCAATGTACATTCCTCACTCCTTGAAGGAAATCATTGCTTTGCTATTCTTGCCATTGTAAGTAGGAAACACTTTCTAAACATAAGTCTTTCTTACTGAAATCTTAATTCTGTTGCTTCTATTCTTTTCCATAATGGGCAAGAAATAAATTTCTTTTTTCTATAAACCCATTTTTTATGTACTCAATGTGCATTATTTACAGATTTCTACAGCAAAAGGCTTGAGGGTTAGGGAGATTTGGTCTGAATTTTTCAGTCACTCCATGCTAACTGGATTCATGCAGCATTCAGACACAGTGTTATAGTAATAGCATGTTAAAACTTATCAATTCAGACTTATAACCAAGATTTTGGTTTAGGCCACCACAGTGTCAAGATTATTTATTAAGCATGTATATATACAGTAGCAGTAATACCATTTGTCAGACCAACCAAAGTGGTTGACAGGAAACAGTTGAGTGTTGTGGTTCCCCAAGGTCTCTTCAGATACAAAATAAAAGCTGCAAACTTCAAACCTAAATAGAAAAAGAGAAAACTGGTTTGGTCTGACTGGTTCATATAACTAGTTAAACTACCTGAGAGAAGAAGCTATTGCTACCCATGGAGCAGAAGGAACGCCCTTGGTGTGGAAAGATATTTCAAGGTGGTTTCCTTCTCTAATGGGAAATAGAAGAAAAGGTAATTTATTGCATGTGGAACATGAAAAAGTTACTGTGAAAAAGAGATGGCTTAATGGATTAAAATGTGATTAAACTCAGCACGTGTTCTGAACTTTGATTTCTAACCTTCAAGTCTTAATTTTTGCATTTTATATTGTATCTGAAGGAGAAGGCAGGTGAGCCTCAGTTATCTTTTTTCCAGATAAACCAGTTAATCTAATAAAATATTACTTCTAGTCTCTAACCTTGGTGGTTTATCTGCTTAGAGTATCACAGCTGTAGTAGCACTGCTCTTGGAAGTTTTCAGACTTTTATTTTAAGATGTCTGATTTGTTTGCTAAATTAGCATTTTTTTGAAGAAAGTAAAAATTTATCTAATATGGTTTTATTGCTAGCACATAATCCTAGATAATGTCACCTTAACCCTAAGTCAGTTTTGTATTTTTGGCATTTATGCCCTCCTGCAAAACTGCCATAGTTCAGGCTCTTATCTCAAACCAGCTGATGGTACGTCCACGACATACTTCCATGAAGTGCAAGTGTGTTTGAATAAATTGATTTGTCCTGTTTCTCATGGCAGGTGACTGCACACACATGATGGTGTGAAGCAATAAGTGTATTTCAGTGTATTGTTTATAGTTGCTCTGTTGTCAAACTGTAGGTTGACAAATCTCAATAAATAATCATAATTGTTCATTGATATTACAGCTCCACCATTAGACTCTTAAACAGGCCCGTATATCTGTCATACTTCATAATAAGGTGCTATTTTAAGTGGTTAAATTGTGATTAGGAGATATTGGGAAATATTATTTATTATTAATAGGGTGTACAGGTCATTAGTAACATGTCACGGCTATAGCTTATTCTCATAAATCACTAACTTCTACAGCCATTCTTTTAAATGCATATGCAGCATAATATTTATGATAATAACAAGAAGACTTAAAACATCTGCTAATAATCTTTTAAACATTTATAAATGAACCTTTAATCCAAAGGAGGCATGATAAATGATCCCTCAACAGTTTGTTCTTTATAGCATTACCATTTCTTATTTTCTGTAACGTACCTTGTGCTGAATGGTTGGAGAGAAGTGTCGAATGATTTGAGTTAGCCTTGTGGGCCTATTGCAGGCTTGGGAATATAATGACTTAGATCACTCTTTGGAGAGTATTTTGCTATTACTTTCTTTGTTCCTTTTTGTAACTCAAGTCGTTTTTATTGGCTATGAAATATATTTCTGGAATTGGAATGCCTCTAAGGAAGATTTTCTTTTTACTCAGGGAAAATATTTTGATATAAAATAGAGATAAAATACAGGCTTTTATTGGTAATATTCAAAGCAGACTGCATACATGTTTTTATAACTAAAAAAATAAAAAGTAAAAATAAGAAATCTTACTTATCTTAACTACTTACACTAAGGTTATCTAAGTAAATGCTACTGTATTACAAAGATATTCTGTCTTGTACTTAAATCTGGTTTTTGTCAGCTGAGATGAATTTGTGAGGGTATCATATTTTGCTCAATTTCATGCTTTGTGCCAGTTGTTCACTCAAAAAAGGCATGATACAACCATCTAAACAACTTGACTTAAACATCTTGTGTTGCTTAGCTTTGGCTCTTGATTGAGACCAGACACTGTGCAAACACTCCATTTGGAGTCAACTACCTCAACTTTTAGGTAAAATTTAACATTTGGTTTTCCTGAATAAATTATCACTGTAAAAATACAAGCATTACTGCTTTGAATATTGCTCCAGATGTTCTTAGTAGATACATGGGTGACAAAAGCCCCTTCCAAAGACAACTTGCAGGAGACAGTTTTGTCACTTGTTGTTTGGAGGACTGTTGATATCCATAGTTTTCTTCATATAGGTGCCAACCTCTTTTTGAATCTTATTCATCCGCTCATTAAAATGCTTTCTATTTCCCTTACCAGACGTGTATTTCCTCAGCTAAGGTTGTTTGCCTTGCAGTCATGAGATCACCTGGTTTTGCTTTATTCTTCTTCCCTGAATTGTTGTCTATAGACTTTATTTAACCTACCTGTGGCAGACATCTTTCTCCTTTTATTGATATGGGGGCAGTAGGTCAGCCTTCAAGAAATAAAGGAAAAAAGAAAAAAAATACTGTTGTAAACTGAGAAGGAAAAACAAAACCAAAACATTAGCTAGCTTAAAGTGATGAGAATAAGCTTTGCTTGTGGTATATATGGAGTGTCTAAACATGATGATTCCCTGGAATTATATAGTTATTTTAACCTCTGTGATATTGTAGGGTTGTGTAGACTAGCCTAGCAACATGTTTTGGGATCCTGTTCACGATATAAACCCAGTGACTTCTACACAATTGGGGAATAACTTGGTTCTTTTTTTTTTTTTTTTCTCCAAAAGAATGTTGGTTTTTGAGACAGTTGACAGTCATTCATGGTGGATATGAGGGGGAAAAGGGAGGCTTATAGCTAGAGAGAATAGCAAGGCAGAGGCAGAGAGAGTCAGATTCCGGTTCGAAAACTGCTGGGGTGCTGCCTTTCAGGGAAGCACTTGTCCTTCTGGGAAAAGACAGACACAGTTCGCAGTCTGTCTCTTCAAGCTAAGCTCTTGGGAATAAGTATCACTGTAAAGCCAAGGAGTTATGGCAGAGATAATAAACAGACACTGAACAGGTCCAACTTCTGTACTGCATAGAAATACCATTGTTTTTTAAGGTGGAAAAGACTCTTATTTGGTGACAGAACTCGGGGGCACGTGTGTGTGAAATGTGGTTGTGTGGGAATTTCTTAGATGTTACATGGGCTCTCATAATATGGTGAGATTTGGCACAGCCTAGGAGTCAATGGGGTTGAAGTACACCTGTGTTTCTGATAGTCATTTGTAAAACTGCCTTACACCATTCTGGGACTGGTTTTCACACAAATAGACAAAAAAGTCCATATTTTTATTGTTGCTGAGCACTGCATATTTAGTTCCTCATCCCAAAATCAGCTAATGTCCATAAATTCATGTGAACCAGGATACTTTATTTTTGAGAGGTGGTACAATGCTTCTAGCCGTGTTTGAGATAATGCGGAGCTGTACTCGGCACACTGCGGAACAGAGCTAATGAAGCAAATGCTGCTTCTGCCCTGGAGTCTGATTTAAGTTAGTTCAGAGATTGCTATGTGCCATGCTATAGACATGCTTCCCCTTCTGCAAGCTGAAGTCCCACTTTTAACACTTAAGATTAAAGCAACTGTTTTAGTGCTCAATTTTTTCAAGACTGAACTGAAGAAAGTCATTTTGTGTTTAAGGACTCTGAGCTGAGGCCCTGCTCTGGTTTTGAAGGTACTGCTTACAGGTCACCTTAACTGTAATGTATTAAGCCTAGGAGTACTGTTCTGAGCAGTTGGGAAATTCCTCTGCTGGTATATTGCTATAGTTTGCATCACCAAATAATCTCATCAGTATATAATGTACTATGTGCATGATGCATATTTCAATATCCTATATTTTTTAGAGCATAATGTATGTGTATCACTGAATTTGTGTATACTCTACTATGATATATTCATTTCTGAACAGCAGTATTTGAAGTATGTTCCCAGCAGACCCTGCATAAACAGTGAGCTGAAGAGTGGCCCTAGGGCAAAGAGCTGAGATATAATGTCAATGTGCTTGTGTTCAGACATTTAGCTGATGAATGATGAGGGATTTAAAGGCTTTCTGTATTTCTCTGCTGAAAGATTGGGGAAAGGCCAGGGGGAGAGGGGGGAAGTATAGGCAATCCAAGTGTATGTTGCCCTAATCTCTGGAGAACAGGGGAACCTGCTGTACTGAAGGTCAACTAGGAAAGATTCAGGTTCCTTTGCTAGACTGGCTGTTTTCTTGAGATGTTCATAAAAAAAGTCACTCTGCTGCTTTGTACTCGTATCCGTCTCTGGAAAGTAAGGCTGCTGCTAGCCCTGAGCCCTTGAAGGCTGCTGAATGAACCGGTGACACACTGATGAGTCACTCCCTAAAGCAGAGGGAACAGATCTGATCATGCAATTTGGTGTTGCAACGATCTTCTCAAAGATCCCCTCCCAGAAAACATACCTCTATTTCTGCCTACCAATGCTGAACTCACCTTTTTTGCACCTGTTAAATATTAACAGAGTGACTTATCCTAGGTTGGTTCTGCTGTTTATGCAGACACGTAGGTAATCGTGCTTTGGAATAGAAAGCTATGTATTCCTCTGTCAGCCTTTTGCTAACAGTGCTGCAGGAAAACGAATGACTTCAGCTCCCTGTTTCAGAAAGGTCATGCAAACGAAGAGCTTTTCTTTACTGGGCTGATTTGATCTGCATTGTATGCATTCTTTTGAGGAAGCTTTGTCAGGCTGAACAGTATGACAGAGTAGCAAGTGCTTTTACATTAAAACCACCATCTTTCTGTTGTAATAACAAAAAAAAAAAACAATTGTCATGTTGACAATGACCAGCAGCTCTTGTGGTTTTCACTGCTGTTTCCAGTCTTCATTCTCTTAGTACCTCTTGACTATAAATCAACTTCAATACTCAGCATACACAGCACACATCAGGACATATAAACTGCTGATTATTAAACAGTTTTCCCCAGTCCCATTTTGCATGAAAGGCCACTGTCTGCTGCCTCTGGTTTAGTAAAATATTTTCCTGTCAACAGGAAATTATTCCTTCTTTTGTATACAGAGAAGATGAGATTACTTTGACGTATTCATGTAATACTGTGTTCATCTGGGACATTCTATAGCTCATTGACCTTTGTGTAGCACAATAATATTTGAGGCAAAGAAAATAAATCAGCTTCAAACTATTAGTCAAAGATAGTGGTAAGAATGGGAAAGAGAATTTCCTGCATCATATAAGGTATTGTTGTGTGATTGTTGTTGTGACTTTGTTTGTTTGTTTCAGGCCCTTATTACAAGTTCTGCAGCAGTAGTCCTAGCTTCATCCTATTCCATATCCTTCCAGTAACAGCTTTTCAACTCTGGGGTGGGGAAATGTAGGATAGGATAGGAACTGGATTGTAAACCATGTAAATTACTCTGGTTTTCCACACTGTTATTAGTATTCTTGTACTTCCCGCTTTATCGTCTTCCCTACCCTGCTCCTCATTACAAACTTCTCTTCCATTTTCTGTGCTCCATCAGGAGTCTTCACCTGCATAAAATCACGGCCTCACGCATAGTCTCCATGCAGAGTCTTGCTTGTATTTTATGAGAAAATTGGCAAAATTCAGCATGACTCACTGCTTAAAATAGCTTCTACAATTTTCTCCTTTTTCCTTCATTTGCCCTTTTTTCCTCTCTGATCACTTCCTTTCCCTCAACCTCCTCTTCCTTGGCTATCTTCGTTCATAACTGCAAATCTGCTTTGCTTCTTTACTCTTGGAAAAAAACAAACAAAAAAGATTGTGATCACATCCATTTACTACTGATAAAGCTTCATCAACCTTAGTGTAATGTTCTTTGCTTTCTTCAGCATTGGAGGAGTATCTGGATCAATATTTACACCTTTATCTCCTTTCTGCCTCACATGTCCCCCTGTGTCACCAATAAAGCTGAAGAAGTTGTCTGTGTACATTATAGCTGTACGCTTTGAAATTGTGAAGTAGAAACTTCTATGTTTCTCAATATTGATATCGTTGTAAGTGTCTGCAGTGTTTTTCTTTTGCAGCAACTGAAAATTAAAGTTCAGCTCTGAAGGCGTTAAGGGGATTATTCTTGGAGGTCTTTATAGGCCCTGGGCTTGGTTTATCTCGCACCATTCTAACCGAGAATAACACTGACAGAGTGAGAAAGGAGTCAGACCAGAAGATGTTAATTTACATTTTCAGCTTCAGAGCGAAACACAAATGTATGTACTCTTCCAGGCAAATGTTAATAAGCTTTTGGTCTTTAAAAATGTAAATAATTTATTGAGGTTCTACTGCATTTGCCATGTTTCAGAAGCGTAAATATTAGCAATTCTGCAATATAAAATAATTCAAAAGCAGTGAAAAAGAATGCAGCAGTGAATAAAATGTGCATTTGGACCATAAAATAATAGTTAAAATTAATAATGACACTGTCATTATTAAATGTAAATCAACACATGAAAGATATTTCCCACTTCAAATTTAATTTTAAAAAGGCAGCTTCAAGTGATAGACTTCGCTTACCTCTAACCTTCTGCTAAATCATGCTTTCAGTTGCCAATAGTATTGAGAGATATAATGGATTACAGAATTTGGTCTATTATTATTATTTCTAGTGAAATGTCCTTGAACTAAGCAACTCTCTACAATTACCATCTGAAATTATGAGTCTGTGACTCTGTTTGAGTTGTTATTGTAATGCTATTTGTTCTATAGGCATATTTCTTTTCTCATTTAAAAGGGTAAAAAATGTGGAGGAAAGCAATCTAATTTGACTAACGTATAAGTAAAATCTTGTGCTGTAGAACTCTGAAATATGACTTGTACCTGCTGTTATGTGCCAAGACAAGGAAGGGTGATGGGTAGCTCAGGGTTATCTTTTCCAGCTCTAAAATGAGATTGAGTGGACCAAATGTTACAGCATTAAACCTTTCTCAAGTTTAGATTTTTTCACTACTACACCCAGAACAGTCAGTGCATTACTTATAAGTAACTGCTCATTTCAAATATGTTATACAGCATTGACACTTTATTCATGTGTTGTTTTATTATGAAGACTTTAAACATCTCTTTCTAGCATCATGTTAATAAATTTGGTGTTGTAGAGTACAATTGCTAATTTTTCATCTCTTTTCAATAGAATTGTTTGGCTTTTCTACTTTTGCATGCCCATCAAATGGGCTTTCTAACAGTAGTAATCTGTGATACTTATTTTATGGCGTACGATACATCAGTACAGGAGCACAGAGATGTGCTGAACTTAGATCCACTATGGGCTCTGACTTCCTTTCATTGACTACTTTGCCAGTTAAGCCTTGATACCACACAGCATTAAATGGACCAAAACTATCTAGAAGGGTCTAATTGCCTTGCATCATCACCCCTAGTGTTGACTGTGGTCTTCGATATCTTATAGGTTGGATCTGTCATTCCCTGAGTAGCTGTTTTGTCATAACAAAATGTCTGAAGACTGAAATAGTTCAAATTGTTTCATACAAGCACTCTGGTTAATCACAGATTTCACAATGTATTAAACATTCATTGATTCAATTTAATTTGCTGGCGTATTCTACTTAGTTAATGAGCATCCTGCTGAATCTTTTTTTTATTTTATTTTGCCAGAGACATATCAAACCATGTAAGAAGAGAGGAAACACCTTCTTTTGTGGAAGTGAGATGGTACAGCTGGATAGTTTCTTTTAAAAAGTCAGAATTACATATGTACCTGTCAGAATTACAAACATATCTGTTTATATAGGCATATGAGATGACAGCTTTTTTGGCAGTGGACATTAATCAAGCTCATATTAGACAAAATCAGTTTGAGACAAGAATACTAAAAGATCCAAGGCTATTCTATCAGAGCCCCCCCTCCCGTGCTCCTGCCTCCCTGATGGTTGCATTGAGTGCAACAGAAAAGTGACGTAACAACTCAGTTCTATGTGGGTTTGGAAGAATCTGAGATAAGTAACATTTCCTGTATTTATTTAATTCTGGAGCTTGATTTATTTGGGTCTATTTATATTCATGTAACTAAACAATTAACTAGGGAAAGATAAGTAACGGCTTCAGTAATTAAGTTCACATTTAAAATGAATTTTTTTTCCTGGCTGTTCTTAACTGCCTACAAGAAAGTTTGAGGGGCTTCTTAATTCTGACTTTGTAATGCCATCCACACTCTATACTAAAGTTTTATGAATAATGATACCAGGCTAATAGAAATGATGATGAAGATGATCAAGGGACTGGAGCATCTCTCATAAGAGGAAAGGCTGAGAGACCTGGGTCTGTTTAGCCTGGAGAAGAGAAGACTGAGAGGGGATCTCATCAATGCTTATAAATATCTAACGGGCTGGTGTCAAGTGGATGGGGCCAGACTGTTTTCAGTGGTGCCCAGTGACAGGACAAGGGGTGAAGGGCACACACTGGAACACAGGAAGTTCTGTCTGAATCTTAAGGAAAAACTTCTTTACTTTGAGGGTGATAGAGCACTGGAACAGTCTGCCCAGATATGTTGTGGAATCTCCTTCTTTGGAGATATTCAAAGCCCACCTGGATACATTCCTGTCCAACCTGTTTTAGATGACCCTGCTTTGGCAGAGGTGTTGGACTAGATGATCTCCGAAGGTTCCTTTCAATGCCTACCATTCTCTGAAATGAATTAAGTTTTCATATGGAGAGGATAAATGATGTCTCTTGATTCCTGGCATTTTAGGGGAAGATTACACAAGCTTTATCTTGGTGAATTTCAAGACATTAATTCTGCCTAGGATTTGTATGTTTATAAAAGCGTACAGCAAAACTTATCTTCAAGACCCATATTCCTTTTTTAAAAAAGGAGCTCTGAGGCTGAAAAATAAGTGATGCATAGTTGTGTTTTTCTTTTCTCAGGCATACAGCATTTATACTTAACTGTACCAATGTCTCTTCTGAGAAGATGATAGCCATTTCACTTTACTTTTCAAGTATTAGTCTTCCTTACGCTTTCAAATAGAACCAGTTGAACTTGTCTTTTGAAACATATATATCCAAATGAGTTGATTCTTCATATTTTTGAACTGAAGGAAAAGATAGATACCAGAATGATTAGTGACACAGTATTTCTTAAAGCTTCCTGATGTAGGGATACTTTTATTGTGGAAGAAGGATTGGTCAGGAACAATAGACTTCAGGTGATAGGTTTGATCTCAGCATCTCTGTACTTTTTTTTGTGCGAAGTGTATGTCTGTGTTTGATTTATGGTTCTTTCCTTTCTTAGTAAAATCTCTTTGGAGGCTTTTTGGATCATTTAAGCTTTTGACCTCACTCCAAATACTAGGTTTAAGGTAGTTGGAGGGTGAAAAATGTGATATGTTGTTTAAGTACACATGAAATAATAAACAGAGACTGTGATCTTTACCAGGTGTTAAATTCCAGTTTAATGCTTTCCACCACCATGGGGAATGATGCAAGAGGTCCATTTCTATTCTGGCTTGAAATACTGAAGATCCAGAGGAACCAAGATGCCTGTTTGTCTCCTATTTGTTGTTACTTAACATGTTGCTGCCCTTGGCAAAAAAAATGTCATAATATATCCATTCCTTGTAAGGCAGTATAGGATGTGTTTTGATCTCTCACAACCTGTTCACAATTTTCCAGTCAGCAGTATGTGTCAGTCTGAGCTTATCCCTATACAAATCCAATACCCAAAGCTATTTAGTCTATCTCTAAGTAAATCTGCTGGGGAGGTGAAAACAGTACATGTTTTGACTCGGTCTCACAGTATGGGTTTCAAACAATGAAGAGGAAGAAGCTTCTGCTCTTCGAAAGCCCTGCAAGACTACTGGGGTGTTGGTGAGGAAGTACAGGCTGAAGTGGAGACAATGCCCCTTTCTTGTGTTCTTTTTACAGACTCAGTAAAAACTCAGGAGTGTGTCAGTCCTCAGAGGCTATTAGAGCCCTTTCCTTTTTTGTGGGTAGAAGACTATCAAGGAGATGAGTAAAGGTATGAATAGAACCAAGCACATTTCTGGTCTAGGATGCTTTGACCCTTCACACTCTGTTTGTCTAAATAACCATGGCCATACAAAATACCCTTCTAATAGGATTTGACCAAAATTTTTTCTTCTCTTTCAGAGTTATACCTGTCTATGGTAATCCATGCACTAACAACCTTGGTTAGTACACACTTGGTTATTGCCATTCATTATATCCAGGGAAGAAATTATAACCTGTAGGGAAAAAACCATAGTGGTTCCGAAGTTAGACATCCTGATACCGCATAGGTCAGTAGAATTGTAAAGCTGCCAGTTGTAATCTTTGCCCTGGCTGCTTATTGAGTATAGCAGGCAGGTCAGGGTGGTGGTGTTCAAGTTAGAGTTGATCGGGGAAAAACTTTGAAAACACTTTCATGCAAGATTTGCTTTTGAAGAACCTAGTTTTCCACTGAAAAGCTATTTCAACTGCTAGTTTTCTACTATCTGTATACAAAGCTGTGGCATTCATGCTAGCTGAGAAGCTCATTCCTTGGGACATCAAGATTATCTGACTGGAGGGGGATGGAAGTCATATTACAGAGTTTACTTATGGGGTAGATGTGTAATCTGAGGGTTATGCTAAAACTGAAAAACAACAAAGAAATTATCAGGGTGACCAAAACAAAAAAATTACTGACCTTCCACTACTTGTGTTCAAACATTACACTCTCAGCCTCTTTCACCTATCACACCTATTTCCAGTATATCTGATTGTCCTAGGGTACGTATTGCTAGAACGCTTATTTCTGATTTCTGGTCCTTTTAGTATTTTATTTTACATGTATATGACTGCCATTGCCAAAAGCAGATACTTAATACCTATCTCAAGCAGTTACTAAGAGACACCTAACTTAACACTTTTTTTTATATCAGCTATCAGTCAGGTGAATAAATAATCTCACTGCTCCTACACCCAGAGCAATTAAAGCAAGCCACTTACTTCTGCCTACAAACAAATATATAGATAATTTTTATGATTAAAAAACCAAATGAATGTAGGCTGTTAGATGCCATTGAGTTGATGACAGTCTGTTAAGAGACTGCAGATATGTTAGTTTACTTTTATCAGGGTGTCATATTGATAGGCTTATCTCTCTCAAACGTTCAACGTCTTTTCTCCTTCTCAGTATTTTTATAAGCTTTCCCAATAAACATATTTACAGTGCAAACTGATGTCTACTCTGCAAAATTACAAAACAATAATAAGAGATAATAAAAAGGAGGGATTTATCTAATTGATAAAATAAAGAATGACCACATGCTTCATTCAGGATCAGAGACAGTGCTTGGCAAGTAAATTTGCCTTGCAAAAATTCCACAATAGGTTTCCTGGGACTCTTCATTACAATGGAATAAATCACATTCTCAGCTTCCTCTTACTCTGAATAGTTATAGCTACTTCATGAATCTGTACAATTTGCTTTCCACAACTGAAGCTTGCTTCCATCAATCAGTGATAATGACCCCACTGGGAAGCAAATATAGCTTTTAGGACATGCATGCTTGATATACAGCAAAGCAGACAATTGTGTCACCTTAGGTTGTTTCCATGCTCCTAAAATTTTCAACAGCAACCTACAAGTCCTGTCCAACTTACTTTTTGTTCTGTGCTTTCTTCCTACCAATGGTTTTGATTGTCCTCCACAGCACATCAGCTTATCCACTCAAAGAGCAAGTGGCCTGCTGTCTTTCCACACTGTCCCTCTCCTCTTGCCCACAAATTATTGTGGTGTGGTAGGTGATTAAGGCTGCAGCAACTGCAAACTCACTCCTTTAAATTCAAGTTTTATTAATAAAATAGTAATTTAGTAATTTTTTACTTTATTTCCATTGTCTGTTTTTTAAATAATGTGCAATCGCTTCTTTCGTGTTTAGTAACTTCGAAGGGGGAAAATAAAGGTGGTACAAAAAAATCAACTAAAAATTTAGAGAATTTGTAAGTTTTTCTACTTTCCTCTGAAAATAAATATTCTTTATAAAGAATGATATTTCCAAGGGGGGGGGGGAGTGGGAGGGAAGGAGGAAGCAGCAATAAATAAAGAGAAAATAGCATGTTTGTACAGCAATGAAACTGGAGGAAAAAAACTTGCAGTAGTTTCCTGGGGTGGAGGGAATCTTACAGTTATTAAACCCCACCACTCCTACCCCAAAAAAACTTTCTACAGGACCAGAGTTTCAAGCAGTTTTTCTACAACACTACTTCTGTGTTGGCACTTGTTCTGGATTTATCTTCTGACAGATATTGTGCCTCTGTACTCTATACGTAGCAAAGGGAGAGCCATGAATGGGGCACACCTGTCCTCAGGTGGAAGGCAGCTAAATAAGACTACGTATTTTTTCTGTGTCCTGCAAATACTGCTTTGAACAAGATTCTTAATGTGCTGAGTGTTGATCTAAGAAAAATAAAAACTGAGTTACTTTTAAGTGCTGGTAGCTAAATATGCATTGCCTCTGTTCCCTATTAAGCTATAATTATTCCTATTTACACAAGCTGTTTTTTGTTGAGGTGCAAACTGTCATGTGGGCGAACTCATACAGTGTTTTTCTTCAGATGGAATTGACACCATTGGTATGAGGAACAGACTCTTGCTTTCCAGTGCCTCCTGCCTCTTGTCTTCTGTCTCTTAAGCCATTTAAAGAGCTTCTCTCTAACGTTGCCAAAGGCAGTGCTGGCATAGATTGTCTGCGTTATAATTGTCAGTCACAGAAAGCTAAAGCTGTTTGGGCTACTGTTCTCTGGCACTTTACATTTTATTTTTATTTTTTTAACGACTTTGTTGCATGCGTGAATAGTAATGAGACAAATTTCTAAATACTGGAGTGGTTTTGTGGCCCATCGTTTATTTTGTAGTGATGGGCTGGGTTCCACTTAGTCTGTGTCTCATTAGGGTGGAACAATGTACATGCTCTGTGATAACACAACAAGACTGAGGAATTTTATGGTTCAGGGGGCAGAACAAGCAATAAGAGTGCTTGCAAATCGTAAGAGTTTTGGTCTCAGTTCTAAAGATCTTATTTCATAAGACCATGTAAAATACGCAGGTTAGGTGGTGTCTGATTTATATAGTGAATACCTATTTTAGTGTAAGAGTTGGGAAGAAATATTTTTAGAGCATTTTACTGACCACAGAATTTTGTGTTTTACACCCTGCAAGATTTCTGCTGAAAGTTGAACCTCCTTGTAATGGAAAGCTTGTGCGTTCGGGCTGGGAATTAGCTTCTAGGCTTACTGTATTCATGTTCTTCCATCACATTAGTAAACGTGTGTCTATAACTTCCAGATTTGGGTTCATGTGTGGACCATTAGTGGTGATGTATATGTGGAGACAGGTGCTGGTTAACTCAAGGTACGTGTGGTTCAGAGAAATATCATTGTTTCCATTAAATTCACTTATTTAAATCTGTAGGTGGCTCTTCTGGATTGGTGGTGTTATTTATGTGAAAGCACTGGTGTAGCGTTCACATTCCTTACTGCAAATAAAGAAAGAGGGATTTGCAAGGCAGAAGAATTAATTTAGATCAGGCTTGACCAGCTGCTAAAAGCAGGAGAGCAGCCTACCCCAGTGCAGTAACTGTCTGCGGGAAAAGGTCAATGAACTTCATGGGCTTCTCCAAGGTTAAACGTGGATTTTATTTTCATATGAATTCTGTGCAGTCAGTGCCTATTGTCATGTGGCATTTGCCATGAAGTAATAAACCAGGTTTGCTACGTAGTTTTATTCACTTATAATTAGTATAACAGATCAGGCAGGCTGTATTTTTAAAGAACTAGAGCAGCTGTACAAGGATAACTGGATCATTTTAATATACTGAGTGATTTCTGCTCCCCCAGTCTAGTCTTGGCTAAAAATATTTATCTAATATGTTCCTTCTATTGTCAACATTTAGTTGTGCAAAGCTTGATAAAAACCAGAATGATTCAATGTAATAGATGTCTATCAAAAATAGACTTCAGGAAAAATGCATGCATCAGTAACATTTAATTTTACCAGGAGCAGAAGATCTGTTTTTCATGCAGCATATCTAAATGAAGAATCCTCTGCCATAAGAAAGAAAGCATAAAAGAGTGTGTTGTTCTGTACACATTCCTTTGCAAATAAGTACTATGTAATTCTAAGCTTAAAGCCTGGTCTTTTTTAATTCTATCCTGCCATTTTTATCAGATTGAAAGAAACAGAAATTGCAGCACCACAAATATAAATATATTGTACATCAGTGCAAGGATGAGAAGGGCAATAGTTGTTTCTGAAAGCTATTTTCCAATTGCATCTATCAAATTCATTGCAGGGAAATGGAAATGTAGAAGCCATTTTTGAGAGTAGGTTATTGTCATAGTTCCTTTGTGTAGTGTGTTTGCTGTGAGACCTGAAGGCCCAGTTTGAATACATGTTAGCAGGGAGACGGGGAACGGCACCTTCTTTGGTTTGAGTGTCCTGCAGTTTGGGTACTCAGTGATCCGTTGTGTGTGACCAGAGTTTAGCTGTTGTCTTGGAAAATTCTTTCTGCTGCTGTAAGAGAGCAAACTGCAGATCTCCGTCATTATTAGGTGCTGATTGCTCTCAGTTATATCCTGTAAAACATGATTATGATACCATAGCCCTTTTCTAGAGGCCACAGCAAAATAAGCAACCATAATAACCTACCAGGTAGAAAATTAATGGGCGTTGAGAGCAGTGCGAAAACGAACAACATTATTCTGTGTGCAGTTTCAAGTACAGCAATCTGTGTTTCATGTCTCTTAAATTATGGTGAACATACAAGTTGCAGTTTATTCACTGGGGTAATAAGGATTTTTAACAGCATGTCTGGGACTTAAATACTGTACTGCTGTGTATCAAAACAGAGATCTTTCATTGGCAGAGAGAAATTAGTGGCTTCCAGTTCTGAGACCTAATTATGAGGATACTGAGACGGTTCCTCTTTTGTGTCTTACCATTTTTCATTTAACTGTTTAAATAGTTAAATATCTATTGTGCTAGAGAGCAGCAGAGAAGCATTGATTTTATAGCTCGGTGGTTATATTACTCCTGTGGGCTAAGGAAAACCTCTGTTCATCTCTTCTGCAATTAATATTTATTCATATAAACTCAAATCAGCCCAGTAGAAGAGATTGAGAGGGGCTATTCCCAAAGCAGCCAATGACTTACAGAGTGAAACCTGCCTGGCAAATGCAAGGCAAAGCAGGGCTGGGATCTGAATGTGGGTTTCCCACTGTTTAAGTGAGCCCTTTGATCAATAGCTTAGTGGTTATTTCAGGGCTACTGCCTCTCCAGTCTTGATGACCATCTGTAAAAATCAGAAATGCTTCTTAGTGGAGCGGTTAACAAAGCTATGTTGTTCATAAGAAGAAAATAATTTCTGGCAAATTAGTGCTTTCCAGTTAGTAACACTTATAATAATAAAAAAAAAGTTGGATTTTCTTTTTCTTTTCTTTTAAATACTTGAGAGCACTGAAGTTTTATACGGTTTCCTGGGCAGACATCAAGCTGATGTGTGATGAACATTTGAACTAGGGAAGATGTGAGTTCTTCCTGGATTTATTCAGGGAGATGCACAAAGTAAAGATGATATACTTGAGAACAAAGTCACAAAATGTGAAACTCGGTGTTATTCCATCCTAAGGGGTCAGCTGAAAAACTGCAAAGTCACAATCTAGCTCTGCAAATATCATATCTGTTTTCTGAAGATAAGTCGTATGAAGGGAGAATATTATATTTAGCATAAGTGATTATTGCATCCAAAACAATTGTTAGTGCTGACAATACTGTCAATCTGGTGCATGAATCATCAAAGCATTAAATACATTTAAAACTCCACCAAAAACAAACCTGCTAAGATTGCCCAGTGATGGATTAATTGTCATTCTGTAACCATAATAAAGCTGTGAAATTATCTCCCTTTTTATTGAAGTAGCAATCGTAGCCCCTCTTTCTTTTAATTTGTTTTATGTTTTCTGCCACAGTGTTGGAGATATTCATAAATAAAATTATAAAACTATGAAAAGAAACATATCAATTAAATATATAAATGTGCCAAGAGTTGCAGTCTGACATGATAATCATTCATTTAATAATTTTCACTTTGGCAATAATGAAATTCATAAATAGTCAGAAATAGCAGCGCTAAAGCATGCCAGAAAAAATGATGTTGATGTTATCAGGTGTTTAAAGTTACTGTCAGCTCCAGGGGAGAAATGGTTCTTATAGCTGAGGAAGACTAGGTGAATAGCAAATCAATATATTTTGGAAATGATCTTTATAACCTTTACATTCAGTAATAAAATGTATTTATGGGGACAATGACGAGTCTCAGACGAAGTGCCTGGCAACTGAATGCATATGAAAATTAATATACTCTGAATATGGATTAGTTCTGGTTTTATTGCTGAATTCTTGTCAAACCCTAAATTCCAGTAGATGTAGGGTATATGCATATGACAGAAATTTTAAGGTTCATTAATTTGAGAAGTATATCTTGATGTTGAAAACACTCAGAATGTTGAGGTTCCTCTTTACTTCAGTTTTCCACTGTACTTCAATTATATATCCGACACATTCTTGTTGTTGTTGCATATATTTTCTTGATGAATACCCGGTACAGCAAGAATTTGCAGATTCCTTACTGTATTGTTATGGACAAGCTCTTTGTTTATTTCAGAATTTTGTGTAGCAATATGGATGAAGATACTCAGAAGATGTTACGTGTGGCATTGTCAACAGGAGACTCCAGAACTGGACCTGTAAGTTGTGTTTCTTTCTAAGTGATCAAATTAAAAACATGGACCTAAATGTTATACAAATGTGACCAAAATTTTGACTTGGAGTTTTTCTGCTCGTGTGACATCAGAAAATGCAGTAAGTCTAGTAACAGTGCTAGAGATGTGCTTCTACTCCTCTTACAACTCGTTTTTAAACAAGGCATTCAAACTAGTGGATGGTAATCTTAACAGAAGTGCGAGTACAAAAAGATGGCATTTCTATAGCAGCTTTGGAAAATGGCTTCTTTGTTGTTTCAGGGTCCCTCACCACTCTCATCTCCTCTTCTGGTTCTCTATTAGGACTGGTGCTGTCTACAGAATGTCCAGTTCTACCCTTGGGAGGTGCATTATTTCTTAAGGTGTCTGGACACTGGTCTTAGCTCTGTATTTTGAGATCAATAAAATAAAAATAAAATCATTAATTATGTGGGTTGGAACTAACATGGTTCTGTCGAGGGTTACACACACTCATCCTTTCTGTTCCCTAGACACTGGGATTCACAGTACAAACCTAGTAATTGCCCTAAGACTCATGGTGCATTATAAAAGTTCAGATATTTATTTGTAAAACTGTTTCTAAGAGCAGAGTCCCAGAAGGGGGGGAAACGTTGTTTAACTAGAGCATAAGTATGTCTATTTAGAATGGTGAAATACGCTGTCAAGTGTACTACAACATTTTTCATCCCAGTCACTATTATTGCAAAGAGTCTCATCTCCAAGGATTGCCTTTGATTAGCGTGCACATACATACAATTCTCATGGAAAAACTGGCTTCACACGGCCTGGATGAGCATGTGATCCACTGGATCAAGCACTGGCTGACTGGAAGGTCCCAAAGAGTGGTGCTCAATGGACTTAAATCAAGCTGGCGGCTGGTCACGAGTGGCGTGCCTCAGGGCTCAGTGTTAGGACCATTTCTGTTTAATGTCTTTGTTGATGATCTCGATAAGGACATAGGGTGTATCATCAGCAAGTT
>JAOXNO010000063.1:6960453-6997566 GCA_028565335.1 Limnodromus scolopaceus | reverse complement strand
GAACTTTGTAGAGTAGGGTAGATGGTTGGACTTGATGATCCCAAGGGTCTCTTCCAACCTAGACGATTCTATGATAAGTGTGATTCCCCAGAATTAAATTCCAGGAAAAGAAAATAAGTGAGGGGGAATGAAGATTAAACTGTTCATACTTTATCCAAGTTTGATAATTACCTTCTTGGATTAATCTTGTCTAATCCATGTAGCTATTGATTTGGCAATAATTTGTGTTACATCACATAATTAGCCACGCTATATCATCTCTGTCTTCACTTTTGAATTATATTTCCCAATGTTTTTTGTACTAAAACATTGCTGATTGCATATAAATTAGAATAATTAGTAGTTTTAGCAGTAGATGGCACTTTAAGGTGTTATGTTAATTCATATAATTTTCACTGAAGAGCTGGATTCTGTCCACCTTTAAGGAGTGGAAAATATGTTAGTGCACCTTAATCACCCTTCTAGGGACATGTGTCGATAAATAAACTAGGTATGAAATTATTTTTATTTTTTACTTATGTTTTCAGAAAGACAGGGCTCTGTGCCTATTTGGAGGCACAACAGATGCTTTTTGGCAAAGGTGGGGAATAATTGTTTCTTGTTTTTAGAACAGGCAATTTACCTTTGTAATTAATTGTTCCTGGTATTGATTTCAAGCATTTATCCACACAACTGAAGAAACTGCATGAAGAATCTAGAAGTGGAATAGTTGTGATCGCTAGAATTAATTCTTCAATAGCAGTATTGTAAAAGTTTAGTTTTCTGTTTCCACTGATTAGCAAAATAGTAGTTAACCATTAAAAAGTTGATGGATTACAACAGTTGTTCATGCCAGTATTTCCTAATTAATCAGTTGTCATTTTGATGCAAAAATTTAGTGTGAAATATCAGATATCTTGTGGAAAAGGTTTTGTGATGTTAAGACCACATTTTTGTGAACTTACTTTTGTAAGAATTGGTAACTGGGCTAGAGTATGAACTTCCCTGTGTGTAGTAATTGGTAGTTCGTGCAATTAAACTATGAAGTTATTCATATGGAGATTGATGGGATGAAGGGATTTGAAGTCTGATCTCTTGCAACCTAGACAATCTAGAATGAATTTACGGGAGAAATAAGAGATTGAAAATTGTATTTTATTATGTTTGGTTTTTAAAAGTCCCAGGGGTATGTTTTGAAAATTGAATGAAAAGACTTTACTAGCCATTTTATGTTCTATAGCTATCAAACTTTTCACCATGGAACTTTTCTACAGCTTACAATTCTTTGTGAAACAAAAATGTTCACAATCATTACAATGTATTAGGACTTTTACCTTGTTTAACTTAACCAACTATAACTACGACTGCATTTTAGAAAAAGTTTTGTATACTTTCTCGCTTTTTAGAAAAAGTTTTGTATACTTTCTCATTGTGATGAACATGCAGGGTTCAGTCATTATTTTAACCTGTACTTCTTTGTGATTTCATAAATTGCCCTTTCCACCAGGTCATATTGTGCTTTGCTCTAAGTAAATTCAAGAGAAATTTTAGTTTCTAACAAAGTCTTCTGGGGAAAAAAAAAAAAAACCAAACATTTTCTGTACTGAGCTTTCAAAACATTAATATCACTGCCTCAGCAATCAAATCCCTATGAATGTCACTGCCATAATAGCCACATTGTACCTGCTTGCAGTTCTTCTATGTTTTCAGAAGGTATTAAAGCCCCCAAATCTGGAAGATGATGAGCTGCCAGCAGAATTTAAAAGAAAAAGTGCATAGGTAAACTATTAAGAAATCTCAACGTACGTCAGGTTTTCGTTTTCCAGATAACAAATTGTTTACCTTAGACTTTAGCTGAAAGATGGAGAATTTCAGGCCCTTCTGGTTTTAGCAATCATAACCTTGAAAGTGATGGTGGCTTTTTCATTATTCAATTATTTGACTGAAAAAAACCTTACATATTAACTAAGGAATCAGAATTTGCAACAGTTGATTTTCTTGCCTAATATAACTGAAAATAACAAGGAAAATATAGCACTTTTGCGGTATTGTAAATCATATAATTAACTGACATTAGAAGATTGCTTTGATAGAGACTCTAGGGAACATTTGTCTCTTGCGATAATTTACAGTAAAAACAATGCCAATACTACCTTGTCGTAACAGGATGATTAAATAATTAAATGATTGACTCAGAACTTTTGTGTTCATTCTAAGTTTGGATCCGTCATTCCACTTTTGAGTTGTGTTCTGAAATATGGAAATATGAAAATATGGAAGTGTTGTAATTCTCACATTATCTTTAGTGGTTTGGAAGATGATGAATATTAATTTTAAGTATCTCTTTTCCTGGTAAAATTAAAGAATGTGAAATTGACTTCTAAAGCTGGCATTTATTTCTTTTCTGTTTTCTGCCTATGAACCTTTAGAACTCGAATTCTAAAGTTATAGTTCATGTGCAGAATAAATACCACAGCAGATGGATTTTTTTTTTTAACCTATTTACATGTTCAGTTTTGGGTTTTTTTTTCTTGTTTGTTTCAGCACTATTTGGTCCATGGAGCAATTCATAGTTTGGACCAGTCAAATGTGAGTGCAAAACATGTTGATGTATTTTTCACCCTTGTGATAAAGAATTGAGAAAACACCATGATTTTATTTTCTGCCTGTATGTGCCTAAAATCAGTGGTTTGGATGAAACCACTGTATCCATGATCTGGAAAGGTTTTGTACTCAGAGTGCATTATTGCCACATCAACGTAAATCGCAATGTTTACCTGGGAACAGGAGTGATGCTACAAATATATAGTTTCCCCTTGTGGAATTTTGACTCTTGGAAGATTATATTCTTTGTTTCTGTTACCTTAATTGTGCTTTGTTTCTTTGCGCCATGGGGTTACCGATGCAAGACATGCAGCTACATAAGAATTAAAGATTTTAAAATTTGTTCTCAGATTTCAAGTATTTTTGATTCATTTCTAAGAGGTTGGTTGCAATTTTTTTGCAAAAAAACTTCAGGTGTTCTCTGTTTACTTTGGTTGTTCTATGGTCACACATCACAATATAAGTATTGACCGTTTTACTTCTATTGTAAGATGAAAGAGGTAGTAATTAACATCCAAACAGTACAGATAGGCAATCCTTTCATTAGTTTTGTGGTTTTGCTTCTCATCAATTTCAGTATTCAGCCAGAACCACCTTTTCTGTTTGCTGTCCTTCATTAAACACGACCCTAGGTGTCCCCCTTTCTTCATTTCAGTAATGATTTCTAGCAGAAAGTTAAAAAACAGCCTATGCGGTAGGTGACTGTTGTAGCATTTGGCCATCAGGGGAGAATTTGAAGTGTCTTAAACAGAATCATGAAGTACTTATTTGATACCTGTTGATTTCAGCTGAATCTATGCTGATGCATGACTTATTTTGGACTCAAAGTTTTAATGTGCTAAACATTTTCCCATATGAGACTGCGTGCAAGGCTTGTAGGTATTTTCCTATGTGTCTTCCAAAACTTGAGTTTGAGTAGTGTCACTTCTGCTTCTTCCCATTAGATAACTCTGATAACTTTGCTGATAAATCTGTTTATGTCTTGATGTATGACAAATAGACATGGAGTTTTGCTTCCTTTAAAGCTCATAAGCTCCGATCCACATGATCAGGGCTGTTATTCCATCAAGTCCGTTACCAAAGCATTTAACTGGTTTTAGGTGTGTGTTTATTACTTTCACAGGTAATTCTTCTTTGACTGCCAAGGCATAATGTTGAAAGCGATATCAAAGCAGAGAAATCTTTGAGACATCAGGAGAAAGAATGTAGATCTTTGCAGCTTATTCTATATAAAGAAACTGCAAACAATATTCCATGAATAGAACACTTGCATTTAAAAAAAAAAAAAATCGCCCTCCCCCCAAAAAACAACAAAGCAAACAACACCCTAGCACAGTTATTCTTTCAAACAAACATTTGAAAACTTGAAATTTAGTTTAAACTTGGTCCCGCTGGGAATTTCCTGCCCTCTTGATTAATTTTTCACCTAAATCTCGTTTGGGTATTTTCTTTCTTTTACTCCCATACATTGACTTATTTTCAGACTGGCAAATACATGAACAGTCTGGCTTGGATTACGTCATGAAAGATGTAAGCGGAATGCCTGTGCTGTGAGACTGAATGATTGGCTGATACACTTCTGCATAAAAAGTTGGCACCATTCCTGGAACTGTTCAGTGATTTGATTGTACTCATTTGCAGAGTAAAGCACTATAGACAGTATAGAATGTATCCCCTTGGAAAGGAATTTGATCTTGACTGTCCAGTCTACAGTCAGGTAAAAGACCTCTGAAAACTGTACCATATTTGCTTGACTTCCATATATAGAAGTTGGATAACTGTTTTACAAATACACTTTATCTACTGCTACCTTATTTTCTTACTGTATTTTTTTGTCATTTCTCTAAGATAGCAAATGTCTGCTTTTACACTTTGATTCAATTTAAATTTTAATTCAATTTTATTTCAATTTAAAAAAACCTCAACAAAACATTAGTTATACTGAAGACCACAGCTTATGTTATTTAGTGTTAGAGAGATGTAAAGAGAACAGAACTTTCTACAGTTGAATATTTACAGTTGTAAATACAAATGCATCCCTCTTCAGCCCTGCTGCTGTTCAGAACCCTGCCACACAAATATGGGTGAATTTTCTGCACTGGGACAAGAATGCTTCATTCAGTGTCTAATAGCTACTTCAAGATATTGTGTATACGAATATGTTTGAATGTACATGTACTTAATTGTGTTTGCTTCAGAATTCACTAAGACTGAACTAGTTTTATGTTAGTGTCATTGGCTTCTTTTCTGAATCACTTTGTTTCAATAAAGATTTTTTTTTTTTAAATTAAAAAATAGCCTGTGATAAGAGGAATTCTTCCCTTACAGGAGCATCTCCTAGCTGTCCTTCATTGAATTATGAAACTTCAAAAGCAAATGCATATCTTAAGGGGTGACAAGCAGGTTGAACAAACAGCTAACATAAATTGCACTGCATTTCAGAGTTTGTTCAGGTAAATGCAACCCGAAAAGCTTAGATGGTGCTAGAATAATGCATACATACATGCATATGCACATAAAAAATGCTGAGAATAAAATTAGTCTACAGGTAACTTCCAGATTAAGCTGTTGGCCTCAGTTTTACTTCCTATTTTCACCAGAGAATATTTCAGAAACTCAGTAAGAAATAATAAGGAGATTATAGTAAAACTTCAGAGGACTCATACTGACTGTTCACATGCTTCATCCTTCAATGACTGTATCTTCAAAGAAGTAGTGGCATCTTTGTCTCGGAAGAGGCTTTGCAAAGTCACTTTTTAAGCAGTACTCACCGGTTTTTGATATGCTGGTCAAGTGGTGATTCTAAATGCAGTCATTTAAGATTACAAGCTTCATATCAAAGCATTTTGAAAGTCTTCCCATTGTCTTCAGTGACTTTTGGATTAAACCATTTATCAGACATTCTTCATTCATCCTTAAATATATTCCTGATTTCTGCCTTCTAAACTTTGCAGTGTTATGTTCTTGTTTCTTTATCTTTCACTCTGTGTCTGCTTTTTCCTCGTGTTTTTCTGTCTATCCTTTTCTTCTGCCAGCCTGTTGCCACTGCAGGCACTTCCAGGGACAAGCTTAAAGAAGTAGATGACTCCTCTTTTCCATTTTGCCAGCGTTCCTCTGCCTTATTTCAGACAGATCTGTGAGATAGGTAACTTTCAGATAGCTTGCCAACAAACTTTGAACCTGATCTTTCAGAAGTGTGAGAGCTGGCATGCTGCTTATTACTACATATCCTTGCATTGAACTGATGACTTAAGTTTTGATCATACAACAAAGACCATACAAATGCAGTGTTTACAATGTATCTTTAGACTGGAACTTTAGAAGTCAAACTCTTGTTTTCACTACATTTTCTGAAACCTCTGTTTTCTGTGTTCAACAGACAGTAAAAAAATAATTGCCATTTCCCTAGTGCAGAATGTTTTACAAGAAATCAATGCCATTAAGTGATTGTTATCTTGGCACAGCGAAGCTTTTCTGATGCTTTTCAAGATGCTAAATGTTTGTAGTTATGAACATATGTGCTCACTGTCACATACTTTAGTGCAGAGAGATGGATAAAACTGGATTGTGTAAGTTATCTTTAAGAAAAAGTGAGAGCTGTACAATTGTTGCTTTATAGCGGTCCAATTTTCCATTGTCTTATTGTAACCCTAAAACTTACTCATTAAGACACTTTTTGCATTATCAGAAAAGTTTTTTTAACTATTTCACACAGTCTCAGAATTGCATATCACCACAGTTCCTGCTTTTGCAGTCACATAATGTATTAAAACTTCTTATGTGTCTCTTACACATTTGGGTGTGCATTGTTTTCTTTTTGCTGTTGGGTTCAAGCTGTAAGTGCACTATGAAAAATGCAAAGAAGAAGAATACTTAAAGTTGAATAAGGTATAATAATTTTCTGTTTAACTACAATCTACTAAGAGGAAAAATTTTTAAAATAAAAAAAAAAAGAAAAGAAATAATCGTGGAAGAGGAAGAGTAGAAGCCTCTAAATTCTGTGAGTACTTCTTCCCAGTTTAATTTGTAGCACTATAATGTATTCTAGCACACAGGTTAAACTTGTCTTGGATGCAGCTACTAGAAAAACATGACTGAAATTTGCAAAGGTTGGATCTGATATGTTTGACTGCACCGTTTACTTTATTATTACCTCTTATTAAAAGTTAGATATACTTTGCACACAGTTAAGAAGGCTCTGAATCAGAGTCTGGAGATTTTGGGTCAGTTTTTTGAGCCAGGAAAATAATCTCAAATTGAAGCACTGTGTAAAAATAAAATTATTTTTATATTCCTTTAAATATTGGTCATTAATGAAAATGGATTATTTTAGTTTCCCCTCCTCCTTACAAACCTGTTCTGCCTGACTCTTCTGGTTGGGCTTTTTTGGGGGCTTGTAGGCAGTTTGAGGATTTACTGATTAAAAAAATCTTGGTTGTGTATCTGGGAAGGGCTTTTATTAGATAGTACACACAAACAATGAAAATGTGCCTATTCATAAGGTGATTTATTTGTGAAACTAGAATATTTAAGAATGATAGACTCCTGAAATATTCAGCCCTGGAGCATTAATACAGGTAAATATTGTAAATAATTACATTAAATTGGTTACCAAGGAGGTGTAGCAGTATCAAGTTGCTATGGAAATGTTTGGTCCCTGCTCAGAGATGCCAACACAGCTAATGCAATCTCTTCTAGTTGCATCACTTTAGCCAGATAAAAATCAAGATGGGAAGGGGTGGGAACAAACGAGAGAGGGAAGAACTGTCAGTAATATATGTGAGATACAAATCAGGATTTTGGGGAAAGGACATGCAGAAACCATAAAACTGATATGTTTTGAGTTATGTCAAATGTTCAAACTTTACTTCATATCCAGAATATTTCACTGAATGGAAGAATATTCTTGATCTTGATAGAAAGACAAGAGTCATATTATGGTATGCTTGGATTTATAGTAACCAAGTAAGCATGAATCTACTCATCTTAACAGTCTTTAGAAAATCTCCAAGTACAATTTTTTTTTCATGTATGTTATTATATATATAACTCTCTTTGTAGTAGAATTTTTGTCATTTCTTTAGGATTGTTTTCTGAAGCATACAGTTATACCATGGTATTGAATAAGGAGTAGATGCTGAATAATGACATGTGCTATGACAACTGTATAATGTGATGTGGTCACTAGTTTCACAATGGACTTTCTCTGTCATATATTTTGAAAATAAAGGAAATATTGATTAGACTCAATATGATGGCCTTAGTTCCCATAGGTATCATGAAGTCTGTAATTTCTGATTTATGGAAGATCATACTGTGAAATATTTAGTTTGGGGTAGAACAGTCCATTTTTACTGCCTATTCAACCATCCCATCTGAATGAATTGCTGAAAGTTTCCACAATTGCTGTGCGTACTAACAAACTTGTAGCAGATGTTGTTTGTTGAGACAGTGAGTACTGTATTTTCTTCTTGTATAAATAAGAAATAAAAGCTTTGAAGAAGATGCTAGGTGTAGAAACAGTGAATATTGCATAGCTTATGCCCATTTCATTTGCTGCATTGGTCCATGGAAGACTCCAAATACACATGCAGGTTTCTCAAAGCTTGCAAATTTCATCAGAGCTAGCACTTTTTCTGTCGGAAACACTGGGCTGTATGGTTGCATAAGGACTTAAAGTAAAACATTGCAGAAGAAGAAATGGGCACTATGTACCCAAACTGTTGAGATCTACAAAACTCAAATCCAAGTGTCAAGATCTTAGCTATTTCTGCAAGCAGTGTTTCCAGAAAATACAAAGTTGTTCCTGGAACATTGTTGTTTGTGGTTGGGCGTTTTTGGTTTTTTTTAAAAAAAAAAAAAAGGAAATGAAAAAGTCAATTTTGAATCTAGACAGAATCTAAACTGAACTTAAAGGACAGGATTTTTTCCCTGTGGGTTTTATCTAAATAGGAAAATAGCATATTTAAATTTTTAGGACTATCTAAATGCTTATTTGTAACTTGAAATTTAAACAAGAGGATGGACAGATTCAGATTTTCAAATAAAAATACTTTCTGCTATTTAATCACAGAGTTGGTAAGAACTATAGCTGTGAATAAAAAAAAAAAAAAGTACCCCCTCCTTGGTGCAAAGACATATTTCAGTGCTGTTTGGTGCCTCTAAATTAAGGTTATGTTTGGGGGGAAGAGGAAGATAATGGGAAGCTGTCTTTCTGTTTCTTAAAACACCCAGAAGATTTGAAAGGAACTACATTTCAGTGGATTGATAAGGCTTGGCCAGGGATATCAACTGCAGCTGAAAAGTGCTCATTCTGTTCTCAGTCAGAAAAAGAGACTGGATGCCAGCATCAAAAGTACTTTTTCTTTCTTGACGTAAAGTAGTAGCTATGTGGCAATCTGTCCAGTGAAAGCCTGTGGAAATCAAGTAGTTAGGCTGGCATATATTATCTGAAATGTTGTTTTATAATAGAAGAAATGCGTGAAGTTGTAAGATAGAAAAATTATCACATGACCTTACTGTTGTTAGCAGATCATGTAAAACAGCCTGTGTAGTATCTGAGGGTAACAGCAACGGAGTGTGTTTTTATTTCCTCTCTTCATTAATAAATAGTGATTAAAGTCAAGCAATGCTAGCAGGTTTTGTTGTCTACTCTTTCCATCAAACGTAAAGAGGAAAGCACTAGAAGTTTGTTAGACTAACCCTGACTCAGAAGAAAAAAACCTGCTTCCTAGCAAGGTTTCTTAAAGGAATGATACAGAAAAGGATGAATATCTGCCAGATCTGTAAAAAGCTGATAGGCAGCTGATGTGGTGACAGGATAAAAAAATGGCTTTATCAGGAGAATGCAAGACTGAAACTTGGAAAGGACCAAGGTAATTTCCATGAAAAATACGTCTGCATGGCACATTCTCTACACTTTATTAACTTCTGTTTTTCTCAGCTGTTATGATGTTACATGTTTTACAATTTAAGTAAAAAAAAAAAAACGCCCTTTGCACTTCATATGAGAGAGTATCTTGTGTATAGGGGGGAAATGGAATCATTAGGACTACTTTACTGGAAAATGGAACATTCTATCCCCACGAGCAAAGTGGGAGTGGTCTGTGTAGCAACGGGAGGGGATAAATAAGGATAGGAAAGAAATTACATCCTGCACTAACCAGTTGTACCTTGAGCTTTCTACAGTCCAACCACTTAGTGCAACTACATTGCAATTGGCTGATATGGTCTGCATCTATAGCTGTACTTTCAAATAGAAGCTAAGAAAGAACATTTTTATGACTGTTTTGTGGAACAACTTTAAAGATTGTGATAGAAATCTGAAAGTAAGAAGAAAGAATGTGAAACAACTTCACCCTAAAGAAGTTGTCAGTCTATTACAGTACAACAGGGAAACATTTTGATCTAGAAAAGAAGTTTTAAGTAGAAGCTGTTGTGCACATAAAAATTAAATACAAGAGGAAAGTTGTTTCAAATGCTATGTTAACTTACTGATTTTGGTAATATTGATGATTGCTATTGCTGATAGCTCATGAAATCACATCAAACTTATAAAAAGTAGATTTTTTTTTTTTAAAAAAATAGCTTTTTGAAGTAAAATTCTAAATCACTTTAAAGGAAAAACAAATTCCTTCACACAGCCTCTGCTACTCTGTTGATCTCTGATGCAGGATGAAAACAAGTATCAAAAAATGACAAATGTTATTGGGGTTTTTTTATTGATAGAATCTTTGACTTCTGGTATAAGGCCAACAAGTTTTGCATCCTTTGTGAGATAATTAACTCTCTAATACCTGGAATTAATATAATACTTTGCAAAGTATGCACTTACCAGGACATATGGGGGTGATTAAATGGTGGCTTATTATTTGGTCCCCTAACACCAAATACCATTGTCTGACTTCCATTTAGTAATGTTGGAGCTCCTGTGTTTGTATGTGTTCAAATTTTAATTACAACCATTTCCCATGTCTGATATTTTCTTTCATTTTTAATACATCTGATTAATGCTTCACTTGCACCATACAAATGAGATTTAAATTCTTCAAGGGTTACTATATTCATTTTTTGATTGTTGAGGGACTTGATATTTTTTTATTGGGTTCATTAGACTATATTACTCTAAATCTTCTTTACTAAAGATTTTTTCTTCTTTAAGAAGGCCCATTTTTAATTGTTGTGGTAAGGAGTAACCGAGAAATTAAAAACAGTAGCAAAGTGGCAAAATGGCCAACATTTTGTAAATGGGCTTCATTTGAACAACATTAATTGGAATATATTTAGTTCTAAAACTTCAGAACAATAGTAACGGAACAAGCGTTGCTATGTTTGTATCTATGCAATTTGCATTTCATAAAATATTAAAATACTACTCTGTTGTTATGCTAACATAGTTCTATTTGGCTACTTAGGTACCTTTACCTGATTATTTCTGTAATGAGTTGATCAATAGTTGAATACAATTTTCAAATGTGAGCACATATAATCTCCAAGCTACTTGGCAATACATATTTTGCCTTAAGCATGATCAAAATGTATTTCATTATAAATTATAACTTTTCCTATAGAAAAAGAGATTTAGAACAGTTTGAATAAAATTGGTGAAAAGAAAAAAAAAATTATGATGGTTCTTTATGAGAAATGCCTTTCAACTTAACCCTACCCTCCCTGCCCCCAAGTCCCATTAAATAAATGTTGAACAAATATCTAATGAAAAGCACTGATCAGGAACGATTTACTTTAGAAAGCTAGAAAATAATTCCTACACTTCTCCTTGTGGAAGCTGTCAGTTGCCATAAATCAGCAAGACATATCATGACCTGAAAAAAAGTCCTCTAGTACATATCTTATGAATTGAACTGAGGACAAAGAAATGCCCTCTCTATGCAACCTTTCACTACTGAGCATGTCAGCAGCTGGAAAAATGCCAAGTTTGTGGAGAAATCCCCAATTTAAAGAATCACAATTGACAATAAAAAGCCATGTAGGCAGCCTTTATAAAGCATAGGACTATACAATATAGGGAGATGCTAAGTGAAAGTAGAAGCTTGACCACTTGGCACTTTAGTTTCTTATTTTAATGTCCCATTCTTCAGCAATCTACATCGTGTAATTCCTCATTCCACCTTTCTCGTCCTCTGTCCGGTTTAACAGCTGACTGTGCACGGCAAACGTTCTCAATGAGATGTCAAAGTTATGTCTTTTACTTACATTGCTATACCTTATATTTTGTAGCTTCTTTTATTAAAAACAAATTTTCTGCTGAACCATAGGCCATGGCATAAAAATTACCAACCATGTTTGCAGTTGTTGTTGGTCAGAATTTCAGTCAAGATGAATTTTAATTGGCAACTTTAATATTTTCTGATGTTTTTTCTGTGCTTTTGGGCAGAGTCCTCTCAAATCAGATCCCTCACACTGTGAGAAAATGCTGGGAAAGCCTAAAAGCTCCTTCTGATCAGGCAGAAGATCTTGGCCTGATGCATGCAATGGATGGCCCGAATAGAGAGCTTCCCATCAAAGCCCAAGCCTGGAAGATGAGATTTGAGCTCACCTTGGAGTGGGATAAGTTTCTTGTAGGCAAGATCATAACATATAGACCTAAGGAAGCTACCATAATATAATCAGATAAGGACAAAGTTAGCTTAGGATGATCTTTATTCCATGTGCTGTATGTGTGGGATTGTTGATGATCTTATTCTTAAGGGTGAGATTTTTAAGACCCTAATGATTTAATTACGTGACACCTGGAACTGGAATCAGAATTTCCAGCATACTTTAGAAAGAGAAAATTAAAGGGTCAAACTTTGAAAAAGTGCTCAAGACATCCATGCTCTGTCTTTTTCCTATCCTTAAGATGCTTAATGACAACAAGCTGAGCTTACTTGAAAATCTGCTGATTTATTTAGGTGCTAAAATAAGCTAAACTCCTTTGAAAATCTGGCCCTAATACCAGTGCTGTGAGAGCTACTTATGTATTTTAAAAGGCTTAAAAGTCTAAGAATAGAGAGTTACAGATTCTTTTGAAGGAAAGTGGTGGGAACCATGATATTTGCCCTGTTGAGTTATGTGCTTAGCTTAGTTTTAAAGGGAGGAAAATTGGCAAGACACTCTAGTGCTTATCTATGCAATTTAGAGTTTCTTCCTGGACTTCCCTTCAGGTGAATGTAAGAATTTCCTGCTTGTGCTCATTTTTTAGCAGAACATTTAGCACTGGAAGATGTGAATTATTTGCTGGTTTGCCTTGACACAATTGTTCAAATTGTTCAGTGCTACTGAACACCAGTCATCTTATTGACCACACTTGAATATCTTTTAGGGTAATTATGTTTTAAATTAACTTGACAAAAAAATGAAAAAGGGATTATGTGAAATTTATTAGTGAAACTTATTTTAAGTAAGAAGTTATCCAAGGCTTTTAGCTGTAAAATATGTGCACATAGCACATATACTGTTTTCTATAAAAACCTCATCAGCCAGGTACTATTTTTTTTTTTAAATACATGTTTTTGTTGGTTAGCTCTGTTAATTTCATCATTGTTGCTACTAATTTACATTTTGTTCTGAGAGGCAAATCTGGCCTAGCAATTGTTGTAGTGGTCTCAGCTACACCTGCAAAAACTGTGATGCTGCCTTCTGACTGGGCATATATTTAGTATGCCTCTAGAGAAAGCTGCAATTTGTTCAATATTTTATTCATATTTGCTGTAACTCATGCCCCAGTAAAGTGAGAGAATGTTGTCCTCGTAGAGTACAGCACTTCAAATGTGAGTTTGTTGTGATCCTTCCTTGAACTTAAAGTGCATTGAATGGGATGCTAATTTTGAAAAGTTTAACCAAATTTCATTAAAGAAAAAAAAGGACAATAGGCAGAGCTGACTGAAGGACAGTAGTTCTATTTTGTGGAAGACTTTATTTCCAAATGTATTTTCTTTGAGACTTTTTTTTCTGGAAAAAGACAACAGTGTTCTGATTTGATGCTCTTCACTTGGCAGCCTGCCTGGGGAAGATGTCTGTGTCAGGAGCTCATGCTTAGCCTTCCAGGTCATCCAGGCTTTCAGCCCCCCAGGTGAGCTGCCAGGAGCTAAACAAGCACTCTAGCAAGAGAGGAACAGAAAAAGGTTTCCCATAGAAACGTGGTTTGGCATGTGAATCTGGAAACGTTGCTTTGGATCTGTTGAACACTGCAAAAATTAAACTGTTTCATTTGACATTTCAATTTAAATAAGTCAGCAAATGCCATGGAGTAATATGTTCTTTTTTTTTTTTTTTTTGTAGCCATCTTTAATTTTAGGTTCAGCTTGGACTGAGGAAGGTTATAGAAGTGATATAGTAGTAATGGCATTAATGCAGTTTAGGCCTGGACAGAGTAGCTTTTGATTTGTGAATTAGCTCTACATGTGGAAGTGGTCCAGGGAAAGTTCTTGCCATGTACATATTGTACTTTTACAGCATATACATAGAGGCATAGTAGTAAAACAAAATCCTTATCTGTGTTTACATCCTAATTCGTACAATAAAACTGTCCATCTCTGGTACTGATTGCAAAGTAATTGGTACAGATACCTGAAGGCTGAATACCACCATTATTCTCTCTATTAATTGATGACCAAGATTTTGCCAACTCATTTATGGAAGGAAAGCTGAAACTTGGTAATGAGCTTGTAGGACTCTGAAGACAGATTTTATCTCTTGCATGACAGTTTTTCCTGCATGAATGCTTAAATTCCCAATCATCTATGTAACTGATGAGCTGATAGGGTGATGGACAAAAACAGACAGATAAGCAAGCAGACAAAAGGAAAACCACTATACTGCTGATGTTGCTGGAGATGAATGTGAGGGTAACTGAATCGAGAATTTGTTTAAAGCTCTGAGATCTGAAGAAACAGTGTCAGAGGGAATGAAACAGTCTGACTTAGTGTGGTATGGTCAAATGCAAGTGAGCAAGGAAGTAAGTGATAAAGTTATAACGTTTGCTCCATACCCCTTGTTATTAATCACTGAACATATCTGTGTGCATTTTGCATTTAAAATTGCTCATTCATGAGTACCCAGTCGACACAATGTGCATTTAAGGAGGGCAAAGGGACATTAACTATTTGCAATAAGAAGGTAAATCCAGACTGGGTTCCTAGGCAATATTACCAATTTGTTTAGACTCCTGGGTAAACATTCAAACTGCAGATCATGAAAAGACTGTGCGCTTAAGTCTGTTTCAGTAAGTAAGCCTGAAAAATAGAAGAGTAGTAAAGAAAGTGTTTGGGTTTTTTTATCATCACATACACAGGGTTTGGGGGTTTATAAAGCATTGAGGGTTGAGCTAATGGTGATTGCATTCAGTAAATAAAGGAAAAATTAATTCCCTCAGATGTAATTTCAAGACCTTCTGCTGATACTAGAATATATTTACGTGTTTTAGGAAGATTAAAACTATAAAAAGGAAGTTAGTCCGTTTGCATTAATCATAGTCAGAGAGAAACTCCATTGACAATTGTAAGAATGAAAATACGCATCACAATCTATAATTGGTATAGTTTAACTTACTTTGCAGAGTCGCCCTTTGATTTAATGTACCAGTTAATTAGGTAAAATAATTACAGTTTTGTGTTAAATAGATATTCTAGGCATATGGTAGATGTTAATGGGAAAATATGAAGACACTGCAGGCAGTACTGCTGCTCGGAGCTAATATAAGATATAGTGTTAGCCAGTTACTTTACTGGACCCCAAAGTATTGTCGGTACTTTTTTTTATTTCCCTTTCAAGTTTATAGAAATTTTGTCTCATCAAGTATGACAGGATAATATATGTACTCTGTAAAAATAAACGTCTAAGAACTAAGCTACAGTAAAGTGCATAAAAGGAGCAAATTTTTTGTGTTGGTCTTAATAACATTAGTTGATGAAACAGAAGCAGACCTTTGGAAAAAGAAATGCAGATTCATTAGCTTTACCACATGGTACACAGAATAGAATTTTGTTACCTTCAAGATCTAGGGTATCTTGAATTTTAAAAGGACTGTATCTACTTCTGGTGTCATAATTCCATGCTTTGTCAAAAAAGCTACAACTCCTTTTAATGCTTTTTTTACTGCCTGCCTAAACCTCATTAAATGGTCATATATTGGGGTCTAATCTTTCCAGAACAAATTCTTGGCTCTGTTTGTCTTAATTTGCAAGACAATCATCTTTTAGAAGGGACAGTGCTTCTTCTCCCCAAATATTCAGCAACATTAGTACACGATTTCTACAGCACTTCTAAAGACATTTTGATAGCAGAAACTTTTGCTTTCATTTTTTACATGGATAAAGCAAAAAGAGCCAGAACAACCTTCAAAGGAAGCATAATTTGTAGAGGTAACTCCTCTACAAGGTGTGCAATCCCCACTCAGTAATCAATTTTCTTGTGTGGGACATGTTTACCTTGTTGATCCTTTTCACTCTCGGCTGAGTTTCTCATTTCCTGTATCAAGGCCCTAAGCAGAGCTTTTGTATACCTTATTGGTGGTGGTTTCCTTCAGAGATCTCATTACCATGTCCTGAGGAGGTAGAACTGTGTTTGGATGAAACACTTCTTAATATTTTCCTTTGCTTCATAACTCCTTAGCATTGAAGAAATGTGAATTTGACAATAGTGGGATGCCTGGTAAACGTGCGATACATTCTTTGTGATAAGTAAATGATCACTTGGCTTGTAACACTGATCGGAAGATCTTTTGTACAGTTAACGCCTCTCATACAGTTTATTTTGTTAGTGTGCGTGCTGGGGGTCATATATTTAACAAGTTTGGGTGACCCTGTATCTAGTTCTAGTTTGTTGTTGTTGCTTTTTATTCTGGTCAAAAACAGTATCTGGAAAGAGTATTCTTTGCATTAAGATTAATTCTGTCTGCCAAGACGTTGTATTTGCAAATTCTGTAGATCTTACAAGTTCTCAACCTGTGAAGTTCTTTGCAAGCACTTTGAATTTAAATCTGATAAGCACAACAGCATAGCTCCAACTGTTATGTACAGCACAAAGTGTTTATTGCAACAGGGAAGTACACAACTATGGTGCCTTATACTAATAGTATAAGACATCTAGGCACGCTGTATAGATTTACTAGCCCAGAGGACTTGAGAACAGAGTTCTCAGGTGTATTCAGGTGTCTAATGGAATAATCTTTACGTTACTGCACAGATGTGTTTTGCATAGAACAGTAGGTGACTTCTTTATACTACATTAAGACAGGGAGCTGGCCCATCTTGTCTAGACTGTGCTTTTGCCAAGAAAGGTTGGATCACGTGATCCTTCCAACTTGGTCTTCTAAGGTCCTATGTGGGAAATGGAAGATATATTTCAATCCAGCTAAGAGAAAAATTACAATTATTTTTTTCCTTAAGAATCTCTTCCAAGGTAGCCATAGAAAATATTTATTTTAACAGAGAAAGTTTATGGAATCAATAGATTAATGGGTTTTTAGGATTCGAAATAGTTGCTAGTGAAGCCAGGAAAAGCATGCTTTATTTCGGACATATCATTTCAAAGAAAGGAAGAAAGCAAATCAATAGCTGTCATAGTATCAAGGAGGCTGGAGAATTTTATTTAATTATATGTATTATGTATGTATACACTAATAAAGAGGGATTTCTCTATTGTCAGTACTTCATAAGGCTTCAATTTGACTGAAGGTTCTTTTCAATCTCTTCCTCAGTTTAAGCTAAATGATGCTATACTTAGCGTAATGTTTTTCTTAAATAAAGTTTTTCTGAACTGCGCACTAATACTATCAGTGATAACTGTGTAAAATAAAGGCGACAACTGATCTAAAAATAAAGATCAAAGTGCAGAAATGATTTTATTTTAAACATAATGGTTCACGTTCTCAGGATTTGTCCTCATGATTGAACGCTTCTTAATAAAAATAAAATATGGCATTCTGTCCTTCAAGATCTGGAATTTAAAAGCACATCAACCACTATAAAACTTTGATAAAATCCAGAGTTGAAAATGGAACTGGATCCTTAATATATTCTCCAGCACAATCTGGATTTGTCTGTTCAAATTTGATGCTATGAAAAATATCAACATGAACTGGTGGACAGTGGAATAGTATTTCATGTGAAACTTTGTCTTCCCTCATAACTCAACATAAGGCACTGATATTCTTGAATGTGCTTTTAACCTTAAAACAGTATGCATTATAATGTAATGCAATTCAAAGAATTATCACTAGATTTTTCCTGGTTTCCCTTCCTCCAGTGGAAAGTGTGGCCACATGGGGGTAAAACTGAAATTCTTCGCTTTTCCTTTTGATGAGATGTAAACAATATATTGTATTTTTGGTCAAATCATATCAAATGAAACATTTAATTGAACGAAATCAAGAAGCATTTCATCATGTCTCTGTCTGAACCTAATTAGTGCCTGCCTAATGAGGAGGCACCAAAGTACCTCACGGGAATATTGTAGGTGTGTCATGCCCTCCTTTTCTATGCTTTTCCTGGCTGGCCTACATTTCTTAAGCACACTGCAGTGTCTCCTTTGGCTAACGACAACAGCAGATCACACACAGATTGTGTGCCCCAGAGAGAGCAGGTCTCAATGGAGAGGACAGCTCTGCTAACAGTTGACCATGTTAAAAGCTAGCAACTCTGCTCTTAAAGTTGCATTTTAAGCTATTTCCTGTAGACCTTAAACTCCAGTTTCTGATTCTGGAAAACTTCTGTGTGAATACTACGATTGCATGCAAGACCAGTTGTGAGGCTGTTGCTGTTCTGTGCTTAGTTAAAATAGTGACCTGTTTGGTAAATTACCATGTTCCCCCTTGCATGGAAATTATAGCACTTACTTGCTATTTTTTAACTTGCTTGAAGTTCTGTTGATTTTGATACATTTAGTTCTTGTCTTGGTGTGGCCTCACCTTGAATACTGTGTGCAGTTCTGGGCCCTACAGTTTAAGAAGGATCTGAAGGTCCTTGAATTTGTCTAGTGGAGGTCAACAAATCTGGGTTAAGGGCTGGAAGGAATGTCCTATAAGAAGCAGCTAAGGCCTTTGGGCTTGTCTGGTTTGGAGAAAAGGGGGCTGAGGGACAACCTCATGGCTCTCTACAGCTTCCTGAAAAGAGGAAGGTGCTGATCTCCCTGGTATCCAGCGACAGGATGCCTGGGAATGGTTCAAAGCTGCACCAAAGGAGGTTTAGACTGGACATTAGAAAGCATTTCTTTACCAAGAGGGTAGTCAAACACTAGAACAGGCTTCCTAGAGTGGTAGTCGATACTCCAACTCTGTCAGTGTTTAACATGCATTTGGACAATTCCCTTAATAACACACTTTAACTTGGTGAGCCCTGAATTGGTCAAGCAGTTGGACTAAATGATCGTTTTAAGTTCCTTCTAACTGAAATAGTCTATTCTGTAATCTTCGATATTTTCATCTTCATTCTGAGTTGTGAGACCTTGGACAAATACCCAAGGGGAAGGAAAGTGTTTATATTTTTTTCAGGATTCTTTAAATGGTTCGCACTTTTAGCAGCGCAACCAAATTTATTACTTCAGAGATCTAAAAAAATAATGAAATAAAGTGCTTCTCCTCCCCGACTCCATCCCCACCTTGTGGAGGTTTTCTTTACCCCCACAACATAATAGCATCAGTAGTAACTATTGAAAGGCTGTTAGTGTTCTGTCGGGCTTGAAGTGTGCCTAAACGGATACCTCCATCTGCAAAAGAGGAGCTATTCAGTTAGATTTGAACTGCTTATAGTCGTGCTTAATCCAACTTACAAATACTGGTTTGCAGTGTGGGCAAGAGGTAATTGTTCAACTGAAATCTGACCACAGTGGCAACATTTGTTATCATATTGGTAAAGTGTTTGAGAACAGCTTGAAAAATAGCATAGTAAGGTATGTTGATGTTTTGGAAGCTCATGACTAGAAGAAATTACAATTTTCAAAGTTTTTAATATCTCTCTATATATATTTTTCTTATTCTAATTTGTCTCCACAAATTGGAGGAACATAGTGAAGATAATCACAATATATCTTATCAGACAAAGGAGGGAAAAGAAGCGTGTGCCAGATGATTCAATGAGCAAGGAGATGTAGTGGCCAGATGGGAATGTTTAAGTAATGAATGACTTGGGGGTAGCAAGAGGGAAGCAGACATACTGTACAGATATTTATCGGTCGTGAATAGATTGAAGTGTTGCAGGCTGAAATTATTCATTTTAGTCATTTTATTGAGCAGCCGGAGGAGGTATCCTGAAAAGGATGATAAACATCACACATGTGGAGTTTCTTCAGACATTATGTGAGTATTGCAAAACTGCCACAAAATTTTACCACCCGAATCACAAAATATACCCAGCTGTTCTTTGCCAACATGGCTAATAGATACAGAAATCAAAATAAACACCCATTCCCTAGAGTAGCGGGCAAGAAGAGCTATACAAAACAGATGTTCAGTGCTATTATACCTAGTGACACTGATGCGTTTTTCTTTGCACTAACTTCTGATTCTCCATATAGTTTGTTGTTTGAGTACTGGAAAAAGAAGTACAACAAATAGCAACAGCCTTCATTATCAGCAAATATTAGAGCTGCAGAAATATTTAGGAAAAAGTCTCTGTATTAATTTCGAAGTAGCTTTGCCTTGATCATACTTGCATTTTTTTCTTCACTTACGGAAGTATCAAGTTTTAATGGAGAGGAAGTCCTCGGAGGTGAATCACAAGGTTGTTTGAACAAGTGTCTGAGTTTGGCATAGAAAAACTATCTTCATAATTAGATGTAGTACCATCTCTTCACTTGTTCAAACATGAACAACAGTGGACACTGTTTATTTTGGAACTAGGTGTAGATCAATTGGACTCAGAGCTCACACAGCTTTTAGGTGTTTTGAAATCCAGGTGTCACACAAAATTCTTAATGGAATGAATCTGAATATGTGGAATTTTTTAACTTGGGTAAATTTCTGGGGAATCCAATACTCTTGAGTCTTGGGTTTTGTGAACCAAAATTGAAATTCTCCCAAGATTTTAAATCTAGTAAAAAAAACATCTTTGCTGTTAAGTGATACATACTCATTAAATTCATAATAATCAGCAAGATGTAATTTATCTGAAAAGCAAAGTTTAAGTGCTATTTTTAGCTCATCTTAAAGATTTAAGATGTTAACATCTTAAAACAAATTTGAAGCATTCCACTATATAAATGAAAAAATATCAAAAAAAGCCAGAGAAACATGGTCCCTGTGTGAAAACAAATGTAGCATCTACCACCTGTTCTAGTGTTTCACCATCCTCATTGTAAAAAAAATTTACCTTATATCTAGTCTATATATAGATAACTTGTATCTAGACACCAAGCTGAGTGGAGCAGTTGACATCCCTGAAGGATGGGATGCCATTCAGAGGGACCTGGGTAAACTCAAGAAGTGGCCTGTGTGGACCTCATGAAGTTCAACAGGGCCAAGTGCAAGGTACTGCACCTGGGTCAGGGCAATCCCTGTCATCAGTACAGACTGTGGGATGAAACGATTGAGAGCAGCCCTGCTGAGAAGGACTTGGATGAAAATGTGGACATGGGCCAATAATGTGCGTTCACAGCCCAGAAAACCAACCGTCTTCTGGGCTGCACCAAAAGAACTGTGGCAAACAGGTTCAAGAGAGGAGATTCTGTCCCTCTACTCCACTCTGGACTACTGCATCCAGCTTTGGAGTCCTCAGCATAGGAAAGACATGGACCTGTTGGAGTGGGTCCAGAGGAGGGCCACAAAATGATGAGATGGATGGAACACCTCTGCTATGAGGACAGGCTGAGAGAGTTGGGGTTGTTCAGCCTGGAGAAGAGAAGGCTCCAGGGAGACCTTATTGTGGCCTTTCAATGCTTAACGGAGGTTTGCAAGAAAGACAGGGAGAGATTTTTTTAGCAGAGCCTGTTGCAATGAGACAAGGGGTAATGCTTTTAAGCTAAAAGAGGGTAGATTTAGGCTAGATATAAGAAAGAAATTTATTACAATGAGGGTGGCGAAACATTGAAATGGGTTGCCCGGGGAGGTGGTACATGCACCATCCCTGGAAACGTTCAAGGTCAGGTTGGACAGGGCTCTGAGCAACCTGATCTAGTTGAAGATGTCCCTGCTCATCTTTAAAGGTCTCTTCCAACCCAAAGAATTCTATGATTCTATAAATATATACATTGTTCAGTTCAAAAAAACAGCATAAAATGCCCACACTGTGTCAGTACCAGCTACTGGTACTTCCAGCCACTGACCTGACAAAATAAGTATTTTTCCTGGTTTAGATCAAGATTCACTAATCCTAAACAGATAGAATGCAGGTGTTTTAGAGAAAATATCAATAAGCCTGATATGTTACAAAGATTTCTAGCTAGTTCCTGATTCTTTGACTGTTTAGCTTTTTTCTTCTCATTATGTGGTATTGATGCTAATGTTTCTGAATTTACAAGTCTCTTTTGTTAAATGTAGTTGTCCTGATACTTGTGATTCTTTGTTAGAAGGATTTTGCTGCTTTGCAATCCCTATTTTCCTAACATTAATGTATTTTTATCAGTGTTAAAATTATTTCTTTCTATATTACATATTTTCTGACTCATAGATCTTAGTAAACTCATGCAATAGTTATTTTTAAAGAAATCAGACTGAGTCAGCAAAAATACTTATAATTGTCAGCTGCATTGATTTCCTAAGAATGTAAGAGCTTACCCTTCTCTAAAGAGGGGAGAAAATAAAAAGCTCAGTCATTATATTTTTAGTAATTTAGACATGGAAGTGGCTTTTTATAGCTAAAATCTAAGAGACTTTTCTTCACTGAAACCTTAGAGGGCCGAAACTATGTTGTCTTTATATACTACAAGTATGTAAGGACAATAATAGATTCATGAGGCTGTGTTTAATTTAAATGAATGCATATGAGAAGCGGATAGAATTGGGGAGCATAATTTAGAGTATAAAATAGGGAGAAACTATCTGTATGATGGTTAAGTAACATGTTTTTTGGAAAGCCTAGAAATTTGCATTTTGGAGAATCTGAAATGAGATTTGAAAAGAGCTGAGACTAGTAAACCTGGACCATAAAATAAATTAATTAGGCTAGAGATTAAGGGGTGATCATACAAAGAGACTAATGAGGAGTAGAGTTAATAACTAGGCCAGATATTCACATAGGGACACTTAGGCTATGGACAAGTTCTGGAGCTCAGAACAGCTGCAAAGAGTGGGGGTTAGGTATCCTAATAGTATAGGGTCTAGTCTCTCACCTGAGACAGCTTCAATTCGAAACTTAGTAAAAAAAAATAATGTATGACATTGTCTTGGGACATGTAAGACATTGCAGATCTCTACTTGATATGGATATAGATTAGCATCATGAACCATATAAAATGTAATTTTTGCCGTGTATTAAGTATAATACTCTCCAGAATTTGATTGGAAACATCTTTAGTTGAAGGTAACATCTTTCATATAAATAATTTAAATATATTTGCTATTTTTTGGAATAGATATTACTTATTTTAGAATGACCTTGAGGAACAAAAATTATGAGCAAGCTACGGGGGATTAAATTTTCTCATCAGGGATAGAGGGTGTGTCTATATCAGAATAAAATAACTAGGAAAAGCCTATTGTATCTCTGCATTCACTAACATTATTTTAATTTTGTCTGGAGCTCTTTGATGGCAAGTACTAACCAACAGAAATAAAACAATGAGAATAATAAACATGTCAAAATGAGAAGAAACGTAATGGGAATTGAAAGAATATGTTTTGGAAACATACAAATGAACTAAGAGTGAAAATGATTGATTAATAGGGAAGTTTTATGACCTATTACTTTGAAGTGAAGCAAGGTCGGTGTTGTTATCACCAGGCTGAGGTTCTGATATTGACATGATTTAATAATGAACTCATATCAACAATTTTCTATTCCGGTATGGTCAGGATTTCACTTCTTTCTGTTGATAAAAAAGGGATACTTGTCTAAGTGCCTTCCATTCCAAATTTTTCTAATTATTATTTCTCTCTTGTTCAACTGGGGCCCCTTTGTTACATGCAAATTAGATCAGAAAAAAGAAATATTAAATGGAATTAAAATGGGCGGCTTGAGGAAAATGTATTAAAAGAGAATGAATGGAGAAAAGATAAATTAAAAGAAAAGCATTCATAGCTACCATAAGAATCCAAGTAACCTACTGAAGCAGATCTCTTGAAGGAAAGCAAAAGGAGACATATATATGAAGATTAAAATGCCCATGAGTAAAAGAGTTTTGTGCCTTGGAATTAGTGATGAAAGCAGGGCAAGGAACTGTGTTTAGTATGCATTAACAGTTCAAACAGTCTTCTACATTAATCTTCTGTGTCAGGTAGTTTCCTGATACTGCATCTCCAGAGCAATCCTCTGCAGCATGAAGATATATACTCAGAAGGAAAACTACAACACAAAAAAGCCTAAAAAACCTCAAAACTCCCAAATACCCATGTGATAAAAGCATATAAGGCAGTAAATAATGAAAGGAAATATCAGACCCCTCTTAGACTGATTTTAAAAAATATTTTCCCTTAATATGAGTAAAGCTTTCCTGCAAAGCCTGAAGGAAGATTGAAAAAAATAGAGACGAGATCAATATTTAATTTCACAGAAGGACATACCTAGGCACAGGAAGTCTCTTCTTTAAGATAGTTTGCAAAGCAGAAAAAGAAAAATCTACCACTGAAAAATACATATACATCTCCTGTGTCCTTCAGAGAAAAAAAAGGGAATTCTATTGTGGAGTTCTGCTTCTATTCAATAAAAATACTTTTTAGTGATTTTGATTAATAAAGTTGAAGTAAAACTTGGACTGTTTTGCCAGGTCCCCAAGGACAGCCTGGTATAGCTGCATACACTTATGACAGTATTTCTCATCTATGTGTGGATCAGGTGGAATTTCTTCCATTTAAGCATAGTGCTTGTTCACAAAATGGTTTCTTTCCTAATTTTATGGCAAGATACACCAATAGTTTCCTTAGTTTCAACAAAATCTCGTGTTTAAAGAGCATTCAGTATGCAATACAGGGAAATAAAGTTACGGTTAAATTACTCTACAGAATTTTCTACTATTGCATAAGAAAAAGGTTTTAAAATGGACCTGGGCAATATATTTTTAGTCACTTCACATAAGAACACAGCTATAGGAGAACAGCTGACAATATTTTGGGTCCAATTATAGAATATTTTTTTGCTGAGACAGAAATGACTATGCATACTTGAAACACTGAGGTAAAATTAATATAAGTTGAGGAAATACGGAAGTAGAGTCCCAGAAACATTGCTGCAGGAGAAGGCAATGTAACTGCTGTATTGGCTTTTGCCCTTCTTCCACAACCTAGTGGCTGAGGCATTGCCCAGGATATAGAAGGCACATGTTTAGTCTTCTTACTGTATCCGAGTGTTTTGTTGTCATTCCCCTCACAGAAGTGTTCTGTGAGTGTAGAGTATGGACTGAAACAGATAGAAATACTTTAAACTGGATCCTTGCTGTGAAAGAATCTGTGATAGAGGGGTTTTGAACCATGATCTGACATGTTGCACAGGAATTTCCCCGAGCCTTTGCCCTAATTCCCCTCTTTTTGTTTTCATCAATAAATATTTAACAAGTGCTTACTATGCACAAAATATATAATAAGAATATAAGAAAATTGTAATCTTGGGAAAAAAGAGAAAATATCTTCTGAATTTTGAGGTGAACCAGCTTCTTTAATTGTTTTTGTTCAGGGACATGTTGAAAAATCATTCATTAGTATGCAAGTCCTAACCAAAAGGTAAAATTTCTTTTAATATTATGAGTGAGATTGTACTATGAATGCAAAAGACAAACAAGAAAAATGTAGTATTTTCTGTTTTAGCTCCACTGGAAAAAGATGATGGAGTTTTGCACCTTAATGATTTAGCTCAGACCCAAAGAATACCTCAGGAACAGTGGAAGCTGTTGATTGAAGGGTGCCAACCTGCCATGTGGTTCTTGAGACAGGTTAAGCTGTGTTCAGCTAAGTGATAGGATATATAATGATATATCTTTCGTCCTACTACTCACCGTCTTGCAACTTCTGCTTGAGTCTTGCAGGACTGGACATCTCCTTAGCCAACAAAAATACATAAAATTAATACACTACATACTTTCTCATCCATTCCTTCTGGAGTTGGAAAAAAATCTTCTGTCATTCTCAGCATTTTGCAGGACTTGGTCTTGAATGCAAAATGTGGCCCTTTGGTGTCCTACTGAAATAATGTAGTGTGAGTTTGATAAATGTGCTGAATAGGACTGTATACCTAGTGAAGTATATTTTGAATACTCCTCCCAAAAATGCCATATATAAATAGAACTACTTTAAAATATTGCAGGCATCTGGTTCTGTAGAAGATGTTTGTGCCTATCTGTTTTCTTGTATGTTAAAAAATCAATTATTGCAAACTACCTCTGTAACTTCTGGATTATTACCCATTTTTCCTTGAGAAAAAATATCCTTGTTCAGAGATTGCTTAGTGTATAATCTGGTTCATCTACATCTGTAATGCTTTCAGGAGATTTGAAGTATCTCTTGCAATCCCATTAATTATTTTTACTATGTCATAAGTTGTTTATTTCATTACATACAGAAGATGTTCCCATTTTGGTGTGTGATTGGGATCGAGTCATTCTCTAGAATGAGAGCAGCTTTGGTATCTGGTAATGATATTAATGAGTGTATATCAGGAATTTACTGAAGAGTTCACTGAATCTTTGTACAGAGTTTATCGGTCAAGGACATTCAGAAGATATAATGTGGTGATATCAGACCTATCAATCATGTAGAATAAAAGCATTCTCTGAGATCACAACGGTTTAGAGAACAAGTTGTATGAGGAGAGGCTGAGAGAAGTGGGCATGTTTAGTTTGGAGAAGAGGAGACTTCACTGCCCTCTACAACTACCTGAAAGGAGGTTGTAGAGAGGTGGGTGTTGGCCTCTTCTCCCAAGTGAATAATGACAGGACCAGAGGAAATGGTATGAAGTTGTGGCGGGGAGGTTTAGTTTAGATATTGGGAAGAATTACTTTACTGAGAGGGTGGTCAGGCACTGGAACGGCCTGCCCAGGGAGATGGTGGAGTCACCATCCCTGGAGGTATTTAAGAAATTTGTAGACATGGCTCTTCAGGGCGTGCTCTAGTGCCCAAGATTGTTGGGTTGGGGTTTTTTTTGTGTGTGTGAATGGCTGGACTTGATGATCTCAAAGGTCCCTTCCAACCATGAAGTTTCTGTGATTCTGTCTTGGACTCAACAGAAAAGTTTAGTAGTACAACATAATTTTCTCAGAGTGCTGAGTGTTTTTGCCTTGGTCATTACAAGATGGTCTTTTGGCAGGTGAAGTATAATGGCACTCTTAAAAATATAGCTGTTCTTTTGGAAAAGATACCTGTTTTCTCCACTGAAGAACTGAGGTAACTTCATACTTAAGTCTCTGCATTTCAAATACAAAAAGTTTATTCTCTTAGACATGTAACCCTCAGTTACAGCTATTGTCACATGAAATAAACATACTGATAAAGACAAATAGTAAACCAAAGAGGCTTCTACTGCAGGTAGCATTGTTTTTGGAGTTCATTTTCAAGATACTTGTCAGTGTTTGTAATTGTGTAAACAGAAATAGTGATTACTGCATTTAATAGATACAATGTACACATAATAAGCAACGCCAATGAATATTTATCAGATAATTAAAGTTCGTAGCTAAATGCTTGTTTCTTGCAGAAGACTTTTTTCTCAGATGTATTGATCTCAGCTAATATCACATTGCATAAAAAATAATTGTAATACACTGACATTTCATATTGCCACCTTTCACATCTGTTACATCATATTATGGGTAGTGAGCAATGTAATAAAATTTTATATGCTTTTTTCTCTTTCTGTTTGATTTGTCAGACCATCTTTTTTCTTTTTTTTTTAGAAACAATTCATGAATGCATTGCTTTTCCTTTGGTTAATGTTTCATACTTGCTCTTAGAGTTTTGATTTTCAACTTTTAAAGTACTGGCATTAATGAGGTATATACATACTTCTTATGGGTGGCTCACTGCTCCAGTTTACTGTACATTAGAGGATACGAAGAGGAAATGGGGTTTAATTTCTGTTTGTCTATCTTAGTTTCTATACCTCAGTTTATCTTTTGGCCAAATGGAGACAAATGAATTATCTTGCTTGTAAAGTGCTTTATGAAATACTGATGACCATTATTAGTGATTAGAATTAATAATTACTAACACTATTATGGATGTATTTTTCTTTGCTTCTGTTAGAAAAGAGAACATTTTATTTTGTTTCCATATTTAGTCCTGAAGGCTGAATTATGATGTTTTTCTAAAATGGACAGTCAGCTCCAAGATATCTAGAAGCTACGTTTCCTCTCCTAAAACTTATTTGGTGTATAGAATGCTTCTACTTTCCACTTCTGTTCCCTGCAGCACTTTATAGTAGACATTAATTCTCAATTTTGGAGCTCCCTTCAGCCACCCACATACTTCTGATATCTGCCCACTGCTAATGAATATGAATGAAATGAAAAGCAATCCCTCATAACTTAAAATAATTACTGTAGAGTCTGATAGAAATGGGCAGGTTTACATAAAACACTGTAAAGTATATTTTTTAAGAACCCTCCCTGTAATTCTTTGAAGAACAGATGTCAAAATGTGCTGCAGTAATTTCTCTGAGAAAGGAAATTGTATTAAATTAGAGGCATAAAAATCACACAAGAGGCAAATACTTAAATTCTTAAATTAAATTTTATACAGTACTGTGCATATGAATAGAGTTGCTTGAATTATTCATTTTGCATAACTCATTGGCCAAATTTAAGCCTTTTATGTTGAGGCACATCATGATTTTGATAGCTTTATTTTTTTATTATTTATATCGCTTCAATTAAGTATTTGTAAGAACAAATATACAGTGCACCTAGCCCAAATGATGGAATAGAAATTTGATATGATTTTTAAAGTCCATTATTAATCCTTTTTTTAGAAATAATAAAAAAAAAAGATCATTTCCATCGTAATCAGTAATAGAAAAATTTGCATAATGATCAACAGCACACCTACATCTGCTCTTGGGTTAAAACATTTACACACTGGTGTATGAGGAGAATGGATTTCAAGGTAAGCTGCAACACAGAGCAAATATGGACAATATGATTACCTGGTTTTGAAAAGTATAAAGTGATTGTGGATTCTTAGCAGTTGACGATGACTACTTTTTTAATTTTGTATTTCAGAAAATTACTGTAGAACAATAAGGTGGATTCTGATATCAAGTGGGAGTGTGTAAGGCAAATGTGGATGTAAACTGAAAATCTTTATTAAAATACTGTCAGGATTGTAAAGCCTCCACATAGACTCAGTATGCATTAAGGCTTTAGCTTGCCCTGCTGAAGGTGGATGGAAAGTTCAAATACTTTCTTTCTGACAGTGCTATCACTTTTTTTCTTTAGCAGTAATGTCTAATTCTTTTCCAGGCAGATTATGTATATAGTTACGTACCTATAAGTACAAATAATAATGAAGTAAAATAATGAAAAGAAGCATCTTATTGTAGGTGTCTCTAAACGTGCCATATATAAACAAAACTGCTTAATTATTTTCTTACTCTGGTTACTTCATTTGGGTTAATGACTTTGTGTACTGAGTTTTAACAATAATTAGACGTTTCCCAAATTGCAGTCTCCAGCATTCAAAGCCTTTGTCTAGACTGAAGGAAAAATAAGAGATTTCGAGTTCAGAAACAAAATAGAATCAGAATTCTTTTGGTTGGAAGAGACTTCTAAGATCAAAAATAGTAAGTTAGAAACTAAACCATGCCAACTTTGAAAATTCTGGCACCAGTAGCCACTAATACCAAAAGCAATATGTGTAGGTTATGTTCATTAACATAATTGTGAATATGTTCATTAACATAATGTCTGTGAAATTGTCCCAATGTACTATAGTGTATCAAAATAAAATATGGATAGATGATTTTTTATATAACACTTGTACTCTTTCATTGTCACGGCATTAAGCGCACTGCAGGGCTTAATGCTTAGGTATCAATGTGTTGCCCATTCAACAGTTAAATACACTGTTAGCAAATATTTTGTAATCTCTAAGATTTGAATCACTCAGTTCATGCTGGGCAGACGCTGAAGTAGATTTTTATAGCAGGAATGGAAGCTCGTAGTTTGCTTTGTCACATTTAAATAAGAAATTGGGATATATGTCATGATGCTGACACATCATCAGGACAGAAAAAAAAAATAATTCTTGACATAAGTGTAACTAATCAGAGTTCAATGTGGTTGGGGTCAGAATTTTAATCATAGCTGGCTGATACGGCAGCCATGCAATCACCTCTGGAGAGTCAGTACTACAGCAGCTCTGCTGACCATTTGAGGAATGTACTGATTTTCTGCCATGTACAGAAATCCTTCCATAGGAATGGGAATTGCAGACAAGCAGTTACTGCCACGTTCTTAGGGAGCAGTTACAGACAACTCTGGATCAGACCTGATAACTCCAATGAGCCTTTAAAGTAACAACAAGCAAATTAACAAGCACTGAAAGAAAAGAAACATGTTGTGTGTCTGTCTTCCGTAAGTACATAGCATTGACTCATCCTAAAGAAAGTACTCCTAGAGCCCAAACATTTGGTTAGACTGGTTACCCTTGTAAGTACTGCTGAATTTCAGCCCTTTTCCCCTTGGACACGAAGAAAGGAACATGTTTTTATATGGGACTGTTATATATTTATCTTGCTTATCTTTAGTGAGATCCTGTGGGTTCACCCCAGCAGTATAAGTGAACAAGCAGTACAATTGAGTGCTTTTTTCCTTTCATTGTTTTGATCAGTGATCTTTCTTTGGGAGACCAAACAAAACTACCTTTACACAAAGAAAAATAGAAGCTATTGTTGAGGTGGGCTGTGACTTAGCTCTTTGCAGTGACTGGCATCCCAGATGTCTCTGGAGTAAATTCACTTTTTGCAGGTACGAATAAGGGTTGTTACCTGAGGGACTTAAGTCATGTAGCATTAACAGGAACTTTAACTGTTTTTCTATTATAATCAGATATCCTTGCCAGCTTCACAACCTTTTTCTCCACCCCAGTCTCCCAGAGGATTTGCAGCAGGCATCTTTCCTTACTATGGTGGAGCATCTTAGCTTTGGCCCCTTGCCAGGAAGCTGCAGTTTATAATTTCTGGTTTGTCTCAGTCTAGTTTTTTCTGCTTTTCTATATCTGTAGTGAGATCTCAGTGAATGGTCTCTCTCTTGCTCACCCTCTTGGCTCACTATCTCTTTCTCTCGTCCTTTGTTCACTCTTGAGCTTTCACTTGCTTTTTGTCTCTCCTAATGCAAAAGCCTAGATCACAAAGATGTTTTAATACTAAACTATTACTTTTTTTTAAAAGACTTGCTGGAATCAGACAGCTGCTGTGCTGCTCACCAGGCTGGACCATACTAATCATTTGGCACTTGGAGCTTATGTCACAGATATACATGTTCTGGACCTGGGTCAAAGTCCTTGCCAGTGCATTTGGAAAGCGTTGACAACGAAACTTCAAATTTTTTGCCAAGTCCTCTTCAAAATCTTATTGATTAGCTATTTCATTATCAATAATGCTTAATAAAGTTAAGTTTAAGTTAAGCTTAACAAAAGTTTTGTAAGTTTAACAACACACTACCAGTTGAACGCACCTACATGGTGCAATGATACAGGGCAATATAGGAGGGAGTGGAAAAGAAGGTGTAAGAGAATGCCACTTACAAGAGAAGGGGTATTGTAATTGAGATAATTGAGTAATTGAGAGCGGGCATTTATGGAAATTATCTAAAATGTAATTGTATTAAGTTTGTAGTGTATTTTTATTCTTAGTCCATGTTCCTTTAGTACATTTCTTGACTCTCATGATATACTCTCTGTCCTTGTCATACCTTGTGAAAAATAGAAATGCTGAGACTGGAATGAACTTCTGGAGATCATCATGTCCAACCCCCCTACTCAAGTAGGGCCATCTAGAAGAGGCTGAGCAGAACTGTGTCCAGATGGCTTTTGATGCTATAAAATATAAAAATAACATTAACCTGTTTTAATTTAAATTCTCTGGAAAAAATTAAAATTATTCCCATGAAGTAAAAAAAAAAAAAAAGAAAAAATAGAAGCAGACAACAGAAACAAGAAAAAAGTAGTCTGGACAGTTGGATGAGCTTTGTCTGATTGTTGAGCAAATGTTAGTTTTTCTTTTGTCTCTTGAGGTTCTAGATGGACTGTAGTTCTAATGGATATTGGCAAAATATTTCCATCTTTGGGTTCACATAATATCTGTCTTTATTGTCAGTATATTATCGGTTTCAATTTGAAGAGTCTCCAATTCATGAAAATATTCAGGATTATCATTGGCAGTGACAGAACTTCACATGTATTCCTCTCTCAACATGTTCTGGAATCAATCCGCAAAAGAATCTGTGGTGTCTGTCTTTACAGGGCAGCTTGTATTGCTTTGGTTTGCCTTAACTTAACAATTACTGTGATATATGGCAAAACAGGAACAGCCAGAATCAGTGAGATTCAGGGCCATTTTGTTTTAGCTACTGTATAAGCAGAGCTCATGAATCTCTGTCCCAAAGAGCGTAAAGGCTGAGAAAATAGGCTACAGAAAGGGATTTACAAAAATAAATGATTACTAGTAAAAACCTAATGTTTTTACATTTTTAATGGAACCAACAATATAAAATGTATCATGTAGAATAGTCTGCAACATAGAAGGGCCATTGCTGTTCAAAATCTGTCTTTTTTGTTGGGAGTGTTTGATAGTTACGCTGGCAAACTGGGGTGTCTGGCATCTTCATTTTTTTGTAAGATGCCTGCAGACTTAAGAAACATGGTCATCTTTAGGTTCTGGAGTGCTGAGCCAGGAACTGAGGAAAATATTATTTCATTTTTTTTTAAATAAAAGAAAGAAATCCCATTGCTTACCAGTTTTACATTGTATGTCTGCACCGCATATGATGACAAAAAAATCCTGCAAAAATATCTTATTTAATAGTCATACATTCCCTGTGCCTAGCTACCTTGGAGACTAACATGTCTCTTTTTATGGGCTTAAAGAAAAAGCAGTGTTCTAGGAGATGGTTTATATTTTGGGTTAGTGATGACACGGGAGAAACCCTTCAAAATGGAATGGAGAATTGTTTTTTAAATTTAATTTTTATCTGGGATAAATGTCTTGTTAGCCTAGAACATTCTAGAACTTTCAAGATGGCAGATTCAAAAATAGGAACTGATATGTAGAACTATTCAGTGGAAATACTTAAAAATTTTGATTTAGTAAAAGACTTATGGGCTAATGTAATTTAAGCTCCATGTCAGTCCCTTTGGAACCAATACACTTCTTGAAACACTTGGAAAAGAATCTTACTAAGTCTCAAAATAAGTGTTGTCAGTGTTATCTTATTCTAAAAGTGGTAGCTTTAGCTAAAAATATTCCTAAACAGAACAGAAATGTAATACTTTGAGAAGTATGTAGTATGTTGGAGACTTCACAAACAACATGGTGGTTCCTATTTTTTCCAATTTTTTAGTATTTCATTTTATTATAAATACTTCTAATTTTGTGAGGCATATTCTGATTTTAATTGGCATTTAACATGATAATTAAAGCAAGCAAATTGCTGTATGTTTTATTAACATAGAATTACCGTACTGTGTGTGTACGTACTCCTACTACTATTATATGCAAGTGATTTTACCCAGCTTTGTGCATTTTGAAATGTCAGCCAATTCCTCTCAGTGACTTCAGTCTCCTGGCTGTGCATTTTATTTTTTTTTATACCTCACTGTTAAGTATGTCATTCCCAGGAAATCTCCTTCCTGCCTTTTGAGTTTCTTTGTTGCTTTCTTCAGACGTACTCGTGGAATTTGGTACCATTAATTGTATGACTGCAATTATCTTTTAGACTGGCAGCCTGCTGTTTAAACTTTATTGTGGTTCAAAGAATTTTTTTACACTCCAGAAAAGTTGGGCTTTGCCTGTTACCTTTAATGGACTTCTTAGTCTTTCTACAATAGAAACAGACTTGTAGATGATTATATACCCCTGTGAATGAAAGTGCAATAAATGATACAGTCTTTTGTTTGTCCTCTGGCACCACGAACACATTTTGCTTGTCAGCTCATGCATTCGATTTTTCTTGGTAATTTTTTCAAAGATTACAGACATCTTTCAAAGATAACTAACATAAAATCTTAAAAGAAAAAAACTAATATCCAAAACTTTAAACAAGTAGCACCCTTCCACCTAGGAGTAATCAAGAATTACTGGAGAAAAAGCTTTCTTTCATCAGATAGTGCTACTGTATCAAAACAATTTTTAAACTTTATTTATCATATTTTTACAGCTTTTTTCCTCCTAATGGACAGGAAATAGAATATACTGAATTAAATGAAATTCTTTTATTTTGATCAATTTTATACGTTTTTAGTTCAAAGTGTTGTCTTAAAATGAAGATCAAATATAGTTATAAGAAAAAAAATTTCAAAATTAGAACAAAGTAAATGAATGTGAAACAAGGTGTAAGCTTTTTTACAATCAAAAAGTTTTTAAGATTTTTTTATTAAATTCTTGCAAAAGCTAACCTTAGGAAAATTCTGTCTTTGCTGTTTTGTTAATTGACATTTTATATTGCAGTCTCTTTCAAAAAATGGAGCACATTAAATCAGTCACTTTTTGTATTAGGAGAGCTTTTTACATAATTTTTTCACCTGGAGAAAATTCTTTAGCCAATTTGTCAGGTGCACGTTTGTGGCCCCCCTCCCTTTCTGATTATTTTTACTCCATTCAGGATTTTCAGTCCTCCTTCCTTATTTTGTTATAAACTGTGTGGTGCTGAGAGCTGAGGAAGTTAAAACAAAAAAACAAACCATAGTAAATCATTGATTGATTTTTCCGACTATACTGATTAGTTACTTTTAAACAAACAAACACCTTAGATAAAAAAAACCAAACCAGTGTGAGCTGAAAACCCATTTCTGTATCTGCCAGGGACATGGCATTTATGAGTAAGAAAAAAATATCTTTTACTTTCTCAACTCAAAGTAGTTTTCCCACAGTCCTCCTATGGATGCTTATAGGTTTTACCTCTAAAGAAGCAGCTGTTACTCTATTCTGATATAATATATTTTAATATACACTGCATTTGGGCATGTATGGGACTTAGGTGGAAAATTTGAACTCAAAACCAATTTGAGATGATGCATCAAGCCTGCCAGTCTGGCTGCATCATTTATTATACCTCAAAGTTGGTTGAGGGGGAGGCAAACAGAGAGCCAGATAAGTTGGAGGGAAAAGACAGCTGGAGAGGGCATAGAAGCAAGGGATATAAATGTGACTGAAAAGTCACATTGCAGAAGAAGACTGAGGCAGAGAATTACCATTTCAGCCATACAGCTTCTGACATTTGAATAGACAAAATCATAGCACTAAGTCTGTCTGTATTTCAGGGACTTCCAGCTCAAAATAATGGGAAATGGTAGCAAAGGGGACAGGGGAGATTGAAGATGTTGGGAAGAGTACAATTGGTGTCTTAATAATAACAGAATAAATGTGAACTAAGACAGACAATTAATATTTGAAGGGGAAGTATTGGACCCATCCAGATACAAAGCGAGCCGATAGATCTTATAAATGTATGTAATCACTCAGGAAAATCCACAACTGAAGTACAACAGAGAGAAGGAAAAACTGTACTTAATAATGAATGGATTTATCAGAAAAAAACCCTCTTTTACAGTATGTCTGCATGGTACCAGCAGAAGTGTAAGGCAGAGAATCACCCCAGGAAAGCTGGGACTGGCTGTAGCCATAGACAGTAACGTGGTAGAACTTGTAACAGGCACCTTGTCCATACAGCCAGAGGGGATGTTTCCGACTACTGCGACAGGACTGCCAGCTGAACATGGGAAATGATGCTAAATATCACCCTTGGTCTCTGTCCAGGTTCCTTGGGACCATTATATATATACATGTACATTATATAAAAACAAAACCAAATAAAACAATAATAATAATAAAAAAAAAACCAAACAAAAAAGCAAACCCAACCAAACAAAACCCCCCAAAACCACAAACCAAAACTTCCAAAAAAACCAAACACCCACCAAAAAACCCACTTTATATGTATTTGGATACGATTAGGTCATGAGTTGTCCATCACCCACAGCTATGCATGAGCCGGGCAGCCGCAATGAAGGAGTCACACTTCCTTTAGAAAACTTGAAGATTGGTTTCTATGTTTTCTTCTTAAGTTAGAATTGGTATATCTCATCTTTTTTCAACCATTGTGTCATGCTTTCTTAAACAGCAGTGTTTTTGAAAGACTATTTTTTTTCCTAAGTTGCACTGATATAACTTTGTAGCAAAATCAAAAAAACAAATAGTAATATGACGGTTCTCTTCCCTGTACGTATTAATCGGTTTTTCCCTGAGCTCTTGCAATGTGGGAGCTTGTTCTTACTGTCCTCTGACTCTGATCTTTCCTGAATGGCTATGAAATTTTCTTTAATCTATCATGTTGACAGCTGTAACAGCTGACTTGTGTGTCTCCCAATATTAGAATAACAGAAAGATATTGTCACAAATAGGTCACAATATAGCTCAAGACAATCTTCTGCACCCCCTCAGCCAGAGTTTACTATTTCCACTCACTTTGGAGGGGAGTAAGATGGGGAAGTATTTTCCTTCTTTTCAGGCATAACCTGTTAGTTCATTTAACTTTTTAAGAAATGTTTCAATTAAAATACATAACCAGCTTTTGCTCATTTTAGGGCGGGGACATGTATGCGCAGTAGCAGTTTTGCCATTAATCTGTCAGTCAAACTCTTCAACAAATAAGACGCTTTTATTTATATAACCCGTGTCTTTGTTTCTCTTTAACAGTGGCCTATCTCTAGTTCATTAGCTTTGCTTCATTACTATTTATGGCAGTGAAATCAAGAGTCTTTTCAGTGTTTCCTATGTAAATTCCAAACTTATATACTAGATTAAAAAAACCCAAACACCGAAAATAAAAACCCAAAATCCTGTGTCAACCTAGTAACAAGAATAGAAGGTCTGCATAGAGGCAGGTTGGAAGTAAAGCAGGTGTTTTGCTTTTGCATGACAAAACCCAAAACATCTAAGAAGCCTAAATCTTAATTAACTCTCAAAGCCTGTGATCGTGATGCCTCTTCCAGCTGGACTAAGAAGGCATCGTCGACAGGCTCCACCTGGTTAGGGGGCCTCTAGTAGACTCCTATCACAAGGTTCCCTTTGTTGTCCTGATCTCTAATTCCTACCCATACGCTTTTGACCTGCTCATGGCTATTCTTTAGCAACAGTTCTTCACACTCTAGCCACTTCTTTACATTACCTGGAGTACTGTGTGCAGGTCTGGAGCCCTCAATATAAGAAGGACATGGACCTGATGGAGCGGGTCCAGAGGAGG
>JAOXNO010000063.1:6923103-6949839 GCA_028565335.1 Limnodromus scolopaceus | reverse complement strand
TTTTTCTTTTTTCTTTTTTCTTTTTTTTCCCTTTTCTTTTCTGCTTGTTTATTGTTTCTTAGCCTGGTTATGTCCAGTTCAACACTAAGTAGGCAATGCTATTAAATTCTAATCACTTGGTTGAACAAAAGCTTGCTTCATAAATCATTCTTTAATAGCCTGTCTAAAATTTCTTTAGGGTGTTGCAGCTGCATTGCAATGTTCCTTAGCCGGTCAGACTCTAATTACAGAAATTATACATCCAGCAGTTAAACCAGTAAACAAGTCTGTGCAGATTGGTGCAGTAATCCTATGTCAGTTAGGATCTTTCATGTTGATTCTGGATTTCTGTCATTCTCTAATCCTGCTGTGCCCTGAAATATCTACTGTTGCATATTGCCCCTGTATTACTTGGACTTCACATAGAGAGCTGTTTTAACTGCTGTTCATAGGCTGCCTCACTAGGTTACTTCTTTAGAAGTACACATAAGTGATACAGCAATTAGCTCAAAAAACATAACATAATTTAAAATATTCTGTAGTATGAGGCAGTACCATTGAACACGGTACAGAAGAAAGACAAAAAGTCATAATATTTTCTGGATCATTATTTTAGTCTTCTGGTTCTGTTATGCAAAAGCTAAATAATACAAGAAATATCACTAGAATTGCTGTTTTAGAGTGAGGGGTAAAATTAGAGTAGCTATAATGTTCTTGTCAAATGATTTCTGTGCCATCCGTCACCTAACCCTTCTCCTTCCTCTATTTTTTTAAATAATATTTATTTCTTTCACAAAATTTGACAGCACCCCAGGAACTGGTTAAAATGTGAAGGGATCATGTAGTTTACCAAGTGTAAAATGTTAATTATTTTTCAAGTTCTTAATTTTAGTATCAAAATTTCCTTTTAGCAACGTAAGATGTATGCTAAGACGACAATAGGAAAGCATTGAAGAAACTGTCATACTTAGAGATCATTACTATTCTCAGTGCATATAATTTAATAATCCACCTCAGGATATGTATCTTGGGGGCTGACAAATGGGATAGCTATCTGCCACATTCTCCAAGACTTTGAAAGAAAAACGTCGACAGGCTGCTTCCTTGGTAATTTTATTGAACAACAGAAGAGCCTTGTACCTGTACTTATGGACTGTTACTGAGCTGTATTTTGTAGGATCAAGAACTTTTCATGGTTTGGGGTGGGTTTTTTTAACAGTTTCTATATGCTTCTTTACCTCAAAGGCAGTAATCAAGTTAGTCTCAAATTAACATCTGTGCCTACCCAAAATTTCCTAAGTTGCCATATTCATAGCTTAACAGTCTTGAACTGGGTGAACTGGAAAGAAGATAGCCATTATTTGGCAGACAAAACAATAAAATGCTTCCCAGTGACAATCTGGTATTACCAGTGAGTGTTAGTTTCAGACATTACATTGACACAAAACTGCTTTTATTCAGCCACGAGGCTAAACCAAAGTTTTGTCATATGGGGTTATTGCATAAAAAGACCAAAGAAGGGCCTATGTTTTTGTTTAAACCACTGAGTGAGAGAGAAGGAGGAATTACTAACAGTTCACTTTTAAGACAGCATAATCAAATAAAAGCTGTTTGAAGGGTAACAGCTGGAACCATAGTTAAGAACTTGTCACAGAAGCAGTTCAAGAAACATAAAGGCAATACTAATTATTTTACAAGTGATTTCACTGAATATGATGCCATGAAAGAAATAATGGTTAGCAGTCGTCTAATTCCCCAGAAAATTGGAGCTAGTCCAGTTTATGCTGGTCTGTGGATTTATTTACTACAAATTTCTTCAATGCATGATGGTTCATTCATTCAAAACTTTGCAGAAAATAAATCAGTAGTTCTTAAAATGATTTTGAAAACTTATATATTGGTTAACTTTTATGAAGCCATTTAGCATCATTGCAGCATTCTGATAACAACTAAACAAGGTTGATACCACAAATTGCTTATTAGCAGTCCAAGTTTTTCAAAGGAAGGAGCTCTTCCTTCTTACAGGAACATGCAATGACATCTTTGTTAGAGTCCCTCAGCACTACTGGGATACCGAGAGACACTAAAGTCATGTCATTTCTCCCAGCTTTGAATCCATTCCTAAACGTCGATTCCTTGCAAGGAGTGAATACAGTGTCTACAGAGCAATTTAATTCAGCCCAAGCTGCATAATTCAAGACAAAGTGCAAAAAATCCAAGTGCTCAGCATTTTCTTGTTGCTCACAGGATCTTTTTTCATAATACCTGCTGGCTTTGCCTGTTGTGAGGTAACCATAGTCATTTCTGCCTGCTGACTTCTGCCACAGGTAGGCAGGGAAAGGGACCACCATCCCCTTCATGAACTTGCCAGATCACTCAGAAAACAGAATTTAAACACTTGCAAGAGAAAGGAAGGGTTTTAGTTAAATGATTCTTCTTGACTTTGCTCTGACAGTCTTTGCATTGGCTTGCTGATCACTTGCAAGCTGTGAATTCATAGGTTGTACTGCCATAAATGCAAATTTTTGTATTTGTATTCATTGCAAATATTTATGCAAGAGGCTACCTTTTGCTGCAAAGTTCTACTTGGACTGATGTTGTGACAAGCTTATAGTAAGCTAACAAGTTCATCTGATGAGCATAAGCACTGGAATACCTTTAAATAATGTAACACAATCAGATTTTATTCTTTTATTAAAAATCTTTGTTACAGGTAAACTGAAACAGATACTGTGTGGGCTCAGTCCAATGAGCATTTATCATGCATTTTAGCGAATGATGCATTACTAAATTTCAGTTGAAATATGACCTTGGGTAGAATGGGCATAAAATCCTAGAAGCCTACATTCGATATATAGAAATCAGTGTGGGTTGTTTTTATTTTCTTTCAGCATGGGCTATTTGACAAGCATAGTCTGCACCATACGCATTACACCTATTTCTTTATGATAAACTGCTATTAAACCAATATTTTGCCTGAAGAGTAATGGGAGCATCATACACTGATGCTCAGACTGTGGAAATCTCTCCGTCACACGTTTCTGTGTACAGCGCCTGGCTCACCGTGTCTGCTCACGGGTGCTTGCTGCAAAGGTTTCTAGAGGCTTCCACCGTTGCTACGCACAACGATCAGGTCTGTTTTCTGTTGAGAACATGGATCAGTAGCATTATGGTGTGTTGACACCCAGAAATGCTCTGGAAGACGCAGTGTGTATCAGGTCTCCTGACTGCATGCTTCCTCTTGCTCCCCTTCTTCCTTCTCTACTCTGCATTCCTGGGGAGAAACTGCGAACACAATAGGGCACAGGCAGCAATCAGCAACCAACAAACACTTCAAGAGCCTTCCATTAATTATCCATTTCAGCAGATTTTCCTGCTTGGTGACTCATTTCCTTTCAGAAGTTGTGTGCTGTTATGATTGACACCTCATTTTATACCAAGAAGTATAATTTTGCTTGCAGCTCGTTTATGTGGGAATCTGAGAGAGAATTTCTTCCACCTGGTGGTCATTGATCAGTTTATTAATTAGCAAGAGCTGAGAGGTTTTTAGTAGGTGGATGTAATCAAATGACATGAAAAGCAGGTTGTCTCTCTGCTACTGCTCCACAAAGCACCTCAGTCCTGCAGAATTGACACTCCTGCTCTCACGATGTGAACTAGAGTAATCTATCTAATGAAATTACAGCATAAATAAATAGCTGCTTAAAAATCTGGCCAAATGCACTTCCTCCAGTGCTGACATATTGCTGGCCAGTTTTCTAAGATCTTCTACAGCATTTTCACTTGTCTCCATCAGGCCTTGTTTCACTATGGTATTTTAATATTTGACAGGTGCTTGTTTATTCAAGTTAAAAGGAAAATAAGGAAGAAATAAAAGACTATTGATTTGTCTAATAACAAGTCAATTACACTTAATATGTGCTCTTCCTCAAGTGAGTATAAAAGGATAATAAAACCTAATTTAAGAGAGATAAGTGATTAATTCAGCCTTGTTCCATGCTGTCATTTTTGGTGCGTAAGACGACTGTGTTTTGTGTAGTATATTTTATAACTGCAATAATTTTCACTTGTGAAGTGATCTAATAGCAATTTACACCCACTTCTTGCATGGTCCAAATGCTGGTTCTAACTACGTTGAACAATACCAGTTATTTTAAAAATCTAATTATTTTTAATTAATTTAGCTGCCTTTATCTAAAAAGAAATACATAGTAACCTAGTTTTGCTGTTTCTTGTAAACAGTTGCACACACAAGTATTTTGCATGTACATTGAAAGTGGTGTCTTCTTTGTATACATGGTTATGTGCGTTTACTAATCCACTGAATAAGAAGTGGAAGTTTAAGCTAAATGAAGAGATCAAAGACAGGTTTGGAGTAATGTGTGATTCATGAGAAACAGAATTATAAGAAGGAAAATAATGAACACTCATGTAATTATAGACCTGTATAAACTAAGTGGATACATACTGAGAATATATAAATGCCATACCATCTTTATACTTATGTTATAATCTGTGTTGTGATGGAAAATGTTGATTAATTAATGCAAAAGGTAAACACTCAGTATTTTTAGTGGGGTAGGTTTGTTTCATTTTAACAACAGCAGCTGATTTGTTATTGTATTTGCTTTTAGGTTGGATTTGGGGTTTTTGGGGGGGTTTGGGGTTTTTTCGTCTCCCAATTAAGTTTTTGCTTGCTTCAACAGAAATCTGACTTCCAAAATTATTTTTACCAGTTGCTATGTTTAGATACTTATTAAAGTATATCAAATGCATTCTGGCATTTTGTAGACCAGGTCAACAATCAGTGTGTCTGATCAAAATTGTCAGCTAAGTGTTGTTTGGTTTTTTGGGGTTTTTTTGGGTTTTGTTTGTTTGTTTGTTTTTTGACATGGTGTATTAGTGGCATCTAAAAAGCCTCAAGTATATTTTCTGCCTGCCTTCCCAAAAAGTGGTAAAGATGAATGCTTTCTACTTGGCTTAATTCCTGCTGTACATGAAAACTTTGTTAATTAAATTTTCTCTAATGATGAAAAGAAGACTGTCTAAGGGACTGCTTTCCAAATGTAGAACATTACTTTTGGGTTCAGTGGCTTAATTCATTTTAGTGAAGAAGCAGAAGGGTAGGAGAAAGTTAGGTAGGGAAACGCTTACAGCATCTATGGGAATTGGTCTTGACCAGCTGCCCTCCTAAGAAAGTTATGAGCTGCAAGAAGCAATTTCCTATATTTTAGAAGATATTAAGATTTATTAGAATACACATTTAATTAGGGGTTCTTCAGTGATGGTGAGGGTTACTGATTTTGTTGGGTTTACAGGGATTCTAAGAGAATTATATTCCCAGACAAAGTGGGGAAGGGTAGGAAAGAAAACTTACAAAATGTGTTCCACTATCCCTTCCCACTTTTAGTTTTTCTGTTTTAATACACTAGCTTATTTTTTGCCCCCTTCCATTCTCTGGATGTTTATCCTCTCTTCTTTTCTCATTATTCTATATTTTAATCTTATGCTTCTTGGTATGTTCTGGTGTTTCTGCTTTCCTTCTCCTCCATATGCATTGTGCTGCAGGTTTCCCCATCTTTCTTTTCCTCTTGTTGTATTCCCTGTGTTGCTTCCTCATCTCTCTTCCCCTGTTCTGTCTCTCCAATGCTTTTCTCCAATTCGTCTTTCTCACTTCTGTGTCTTTATTGTGCTCACCTTTCTAAATCAATTGCATCTCTGTAATCCATGTTGATACTTTCAGAAGCAAAAATATTCTTCTATGTTAATTAGAGGGGTGCCATTTTCAAGTATTCATGAAAAATTATTGCAGGTGTAAAAAACAGTACACAAAACAACTGCTCCTCAAATTAGTACACTGAATCAGCTTCCCTCGTTGTTCAACTGCAAAAATATTTTCATCCTATCAGAAATGAGGGATGTTGTGACAATGAATGTACCATAAGACATTTGAATTATGCAAAAAAGAATCTATTCCTGATTTTTTATAAAAGCTATAATTGTTTTTTATTTTTATATCATAAGTTTACATTTACTAGTAGTATAAGCAGACAATACCTCATTTAAAAAAAAAAAAGTTATCTTTAACTTTTTTTTTCTTTCCCAGGTGTGTCAATAAACAGCTTTCTTCCTTTCAGCAGGGGAAAAAAATATTTTGATATTTTAAAATGTTTTTCTTCACAATTAAATTTTGACAGTTGACACATCTTGCAAAAGATTTGCGTATGAATGAGCAGCATGTGTTCCCAGATTGGAAGCTGTCCTAGCAAAGCTTTTTTGGAAGATTTGAACAGTTCTGGTCTGTTCCAGTAGTTCAAAAGTTCTTGGAGTCAGAATTAAGTGGTAATTAGAGATAACTGAATATCTTGATTAACTGAAATTAAAAATAACATAGTTGTATTTTGCAACCTGAAATTAATTTGATTGGTTAACCTTAACATTTTCCTTGCAGGACAATTTTTATTCAGGTTTTAGGTTTTTTTGGTTTGTTTTATTTTTATTTAAAAAAAAAAGCAGCAACCTTGACTGTGCTATCACAGTTTTCATATTCTGGAAGGAATTAAAATGATCACCCCAATATATTTGGAGTCCTTGAAACATTTTAACAGCTATTATGATGTACCAAACAGAAGAGGCCTGTTTTACTACTGCTACAAGAACAAACAATAACAACCTGTGTTGTAAAATATGATGGGTTTTAAGAGATTGTGATTTCCCCTTCTGCTTTTTCTGAACTCTGGAGCTTGAGTGCTATTTTTGAGGTTGCAGAGGAAAGTGAAAGGATTCTGGCAGAATGTAAATCATGAGATCATTAACATTTCAGCCCAATTTCTCTCCAGCAATGTGTAATCTTAGCAGAGATGATTGATGCGATTGGGGACTCACAAGATAGATATTATGGGTCATTCCCCCGTATTTCCTCATTTTCTTTCCCCTTTTGATAATCCTAGTTTCAGATAACATCATTCAATCAATTTCACTGCTGATCTAGAGCTGTATTCTTCTAATATGAGATATTATATCAGATATATCTCTGGGTAGATATATGTTCTATCTTACTACTTTTTGTGCATGTCCCCTTTATTTTTGTTTATGTTCCATTATAATATGTGGCAGAAATATTCACATTAATATCTCATTGTTTTAGTCCTTGAAACTGTGCAGTCTTGTCTTTTTTTTTCCTGTTCCCTTGATATAAAATCCCTTCTTAGTAGATACAGCATTTAAATGAGTATCTATCTGCACTATGTGGAAAATGAAGGGAAGGAAGTGATGCCATTTTCTTCCCTTCCCTGTTAGGAGTCTCATGTGATGTGATAAAAAATATAATCTACTTTAAAGTGCTCTTAACATTCATTTGTTTGTTTTCATGGGGAGGAGGGAGAAGTGCAAGGGAATGGGGGACATGGGACATTGGATTGTCATATATTTCTTCAATGTCTATTCAATTCTAGAAAATTAAACCAAAATAAAATAGGATTCTTAAATTATTTTTTTTATTTGAAACATAATTTGGAAACAAAATAATTTGTTGACATTGAAAAGTGTGTAGTATGGCCTAGCAGTGGGTCTAGACAGTAAAGTGTATGAAAGGCATCCTGTAAGAAAGGATTTTGTTAGATACCAGAGCTGTGTCCATTAGAGGCAATTTTTTGTGGACAGGATGCTCCAGTGTGTCTACTATGGGCGCTACCCTATTTGTCAGACCATTGAATGGAAGATTTCTATGGATCCATATGAACTGTGCTGTATATGGATAAAAGAGTTTTTTCAGTTATTCCATCATCTTTCCAAAGGCCTGCATGAAAACTATGGAAGGAAACTGAAAGAGAATTAGTTTACAGGCATGTTAAATGTCTCTGCAGATTGTAGCTGTGAAAGTTAAGGTCCCTTCCAACCTAAACAATTCTATGATTCTGTATGGGCCAAATATAGGGTAATCTTAATATACCTTTGAACCACAGTTGACTCTTGACTCTGTTTTAAATCTCAGTTCCTAAGTTTCTCTGAGTTTTGTTGTAGCACCGCATGCCAATTAATTAAAGAAATAACTTATCTAGTAGTGTTTTTATACTATCACTTTAGTATTTAATGAGATTCATTGGCTCATATGAAATGCCATTTCAAGAATGCTTCAAGAACAAAAGAATAAATTCACAGCATTATGAGAAGAGTTTGCAGATAGGCGTATCTTTCCTACAGCTTTTCATATGCAGGTATGAAAACATCAGTTTAATCTTCAGTGGTTTTGTTTGACAGTGGAAAACTTGGTCATGCAGCTGTGGTTATTATTTTTTTGTTTAAGAGGTGAAAGGTGTATTGAGATGGAGGAAAATGAGGTTTGGATTTAATGTTGCATGCAAAGAATGGCATGTCTTGATGAACCAACAGTTCAAGATGACTAGTATTTAGCGGTGCTTTGTTATTAACAGCTACCAGCATCCCAGTCCAGAAGGACAGTGTCACATACATACCCTGGGTCTCTCAAAAAGCCAGTTATGCAAGAATGACACCACTGACTACAAAGTCTATTGTGACTTCATACACAAAGTCATACACTTAATCTTGATGCCATATTCTCTAAGAGAAATAAAAGACCATCAAACTGGCGAAATTTCTTGATGAACTTTACTTTTCTGCATTTCAATCCCACTTCATTCAACAAAGTAGTTTTCAAAAGTTAAAGTCTTATGTCAAAGTGTTCTATTGCACTGGGACCGGCATATTCTGTCAAGCTGCTGGATATTAGGTAGATAGGGGCAGTATGATATGAATAGTAATAACATATGTTATTATGAAAGTATACATTTTATTATTATTATTGTTATGATGATGATGAAAAATGTTAAAGTATTAGTCCTGTTTAACATATATATATATGTTTGTATTACAAATACATAGTAATCAAGTAGAAAATACTATCAATTTGTTACTCCCGTACCATTCCATTCTTCTCCCCTGTTGGATATCTATGACTAGATATGAAACTGGCAGGAAGTCCTTTTTAATTTTTTTTCCCCAGCAAAACCTTCAGCAAAGGGATTTTATTACTATCGGAACAATCTGCTGAAAGATATCTATGTATTATGTCACATTTTAGCTGACTGCAATATTAACTGTTTGTTTTAATATCAGTGCAGCAGAATATGCAGAAGAACAACATGTCACTCCAAGGAAAGCCAGGAAAGGACATCAGATTGGGATTTTTCTGCTCTGAGTTTTCTGATTGAGAATAAGGATGGAGTGGGACGTTCCTCTCTGTTTGATTTTGGGTTTGGTATTCAGGAGAGGAATTCCCAACTCTTTTAGTTGAAGCAGTGGATCTTTCGGGCAAGTTGGTAGTTTGTTTGTCAGGAAGAGCTGCTTCGGAACTGCTTCAGGCAGCAGCTGGGGTTGATGGATCTTTCTCTTCCACTGAACTGCCTCCAGACTGAAAAATAGTTAAAGAACATAATTCCCTGGTTTTAACTAGTTGTTCCCAAGTCAACTTTATAGATACCTTATAACAGATATCTGAAATTTTAACCAAAATGAAAAAAAATCTACTTCACTTTCCCCTCTGCAGAAATGTCATATTTTAGGTTTTTGGATGCTGAGCTCAGATTCTTCCAGAGTTCAGTGTACATCAGTGGGTATCGGTGCCCCTCACTCAAAAGGCTTTTGTAGTTACAACTATCTTGACAAAGAGGAAACGTATGCTAATGTGCTTTAGCTACAAGAAAATGTACAAAGCTACAAGGAAAAAATTGTTTATTGTTAGAAAGTAAAGCATGTACTGATATTAAACTAGAGTTGTGCAAATCAATCCTCTTTCTAGCGAGAACAGACAGATTAGACTGGAGAAATAGGATGGCCTGAAGCCAAGATACAAAGAGCAGAGAAGCTAAGAAAGATTGATCTTGCCTTATTTCTGAAAGGATTAGATTTTAGTTTAGTAACTAAGAAAGAGCCTTCCATTTTTAAGGTTTTTAAAGTATTATTCCAAGATATTTTGCATTAAATTTGCTACAACCTTAACCTCTTATAGTGCACAGTGGGAAGACAGTTTGTAGATTTTGGGCTGAGAACCAGTATCTGAATTTGATTCCCACCTTAGCCCAGATGACAAAAATGATATCTGTTGAAGGAGAGTAGGAGTTGGATGGACTCACCATAAAGGGAGCAGGAACTGTCAAGGTGGACCTTGACTCTCAGGGGGCCTTACCCCAGTCACTAGCACAGAGGGAGCCGCACTGCTGCGGGTTCAGGACTGTTTGGACTTGTTGTTGGTATGGAGCTTGCGCAGTGACCCCTGTCCAGTGCAGAGCAGATTCACTCTTAGGGATAATCTTACTGAATCTTTAGATCAGAGAAGCTAGGAATACTGTAAAGATGCTGGATCCAGATTTTCAGAGTCAAGCATATCTTTGGTGTGGTGAACTTGATTTAGGAATTGGCTTTCATGTTGGTGCATATTTGAGGAATCAGCTTGTGCCAAATGTGGTGGTGGTGTGGGGTTTTTTTTGGTTTTTTCTTCTTTCTGAATTGACTTTTAAAATGTGGCTTGGTGTATCTCTGAACCTCATTTCTATCTCTGTAAAGTAGGGAAAATATTGCAGCAATCCAGGAGGGATAAGATTTGAAAGATGCCCCTGTAACAGGCTGAATCATACCATTATTTACCAGAATTATTAACATTAGAGCTATTACTATCACTTTTGAAAGAAAGACAATGAGAAAATGGGTTTGTGCACCTGGCCCTTGCACCCCAACTTTGGATGAGGCTCTCCAGAAAAGAATGTTACAGACCTGGCAAGCCTCACATGTGCGCAAAGATATGATCAAGATCCTTCAAAGCTCTGACACAGTATTCTCTCTTTAGCTTGTTTTAGATATGTTCGTCTTTCGTAGTACTCCAGGGTTTAAAGCTGACGGCAATGCAGTCTTAAAAAATAAGAACAATCATGCAGAGGGATGAAGCAAATACTTGTCAGCACTGAAGCATGCCTGATAGATACCATATAGTTTGGTAACGCTGAAGATATGTTTAAACAGGATAAGAGCTACTTTTTTTTAGAGCACTGTTTTTTACCTGGATATGCAATGGGTATTTAATGACGTGATAGAGTCCTTGCTCTCCATTTGCCACAGCTGGGTGGTGTTGCAGGAACTGTAAGATCACAGGCTGGACTTCTCTTTTTGACTGGCTTTCTGGTTTTGTTTTTGTGTGTGCGCAATTTTGAATCTGATTTTTATTTTATTTATTTTTTTAGCTAGCGTATGAGAATGACTAGTGATATCAGGTCTCTCTGTGATCCTGCTGAGATAATGCAGGCTGGTTGGAAGACTGTGGTATTAGAAATAATAAAACCAACAATAACGAACCCCTTATAGCATTCATCTTCCCTGTTTTTTAGAAAGCAGCATATGCCTGGATACGTTTATCAGTACAGTATTCTCTGTTCTCTGAGGAATGGCAGGCTGCTGTGTCACCCTCTCAGCTGGGTACCACTCTCTGTGCTGTGGTTGAGCTCACAGCACAGATCTTGCATTGGGATTTGCTGGCAGCCTTGCCTCGGGGGCAGAAGAAGCAGGGACGCCTTTTTGTGCCCCATCACATTCCCAGAAGGGAGCAGGGTTTTTCTTTCATTAGCCAACTGTTCTGTGCCTCCATTCCTTTCACCAGTCTAAAATTTTACAGATACAGCTTGGGAAAAATAAATTATTAATAAATGCAAATTAAATCCCAAGTACTCTTGTTGGGGCAGAAATATATTACAGAAAGCTTGCAAGCCACTGGAGGTTTTATCTAAAGAAAGTATATTACTGAAAACCATTATCAAATATAAATACGTAGGCCTTAAGATGAGTTCTTTAGTACCTGGATTTAGCTTTCCAGAGTTTTTACTTACTGTAGTCGACATTGTGCTGACTTTATAGACTGGTGAGTAGTTGATTACTTATTTCCCAAACGGATTTATGGCAAACTACTTAAGCCATGTTTGTTTGGAATTCTGCATTTTGCAGACATCACTACCTGATCTGTAATCAATTGAAATTTCTTCAGTCTTACAAAACACAGAGCTTTTACCTAGTGCTTTCTCTCTCTCTGTCTGTCTTTCTTGTCTTCCTTTTTTTCCTGTCTTCCTGTCTTTGTTCCTGTCTTTCTTTCCCCTCCACATTATGCAGTATCTGAGAAGCTCTCAGTCTTTTGAATGCATGTGCAAGCGAGAAGCTACCTGCAATCCCAGTCATCTGTGCTGGGATTTGACATAAAGAGGTGAGTTTTGTGAATACCCCTCACTGAAACAGGCAGGTAGGCAGGTTAATATAAGACCCGAGTATTCAAGTAGGACTTTTTTCACAGGTTTGCGGCTGCCAGTTATAATCTTTCCCAAAAAGCATCAAGGGCTCTTTAAAAATTTCTCTAGTGATTATATGAAAGCGATTTATTCCTGTCCGGGTGGACACGTATGAAGGTTGCAAACAACACAGGATGTTGTATTCAATACGCATTTCAATAAGCAGAGAGTCTTTTAAAATCTTTCTTAATTAATATGCGGTAAAGATTATTTTTTTTTATTAGCAGTACTATAATCACCAGCCCTAACAGCTAGTCTGCTATTGGGTGTTTCCTAGTATGCTGTAGTTTTGTTCTCAAAAAACCAAGGTAATATGGTCTGTTAACTTGATGACATTTATAAATGAATCTACTGAGAAAGCGTGCACGAAAATAAAATGTCAGTTCCTCAAAATCTAATGATGGTTTAAAAAATACCCAAAACATATATCCATAATGTGCAGGACACACACAAAAATAAACTATATTCCAATATTAATTTGTTGGTTTTTTGAAAATAGAACTTTTTAATTATATATTATTTTGCTTTTTATCTGTCTAACCACCATCACTAAATTGAAATATCCAAGACAAGGTACTCAGGTGGTGTCAATCAGCACAACTCCATCGACTTTGGTTCTGCCAATTTAAACCAACTGAGGTTATGGCTCTTACACCGTTCTTTAAAAAGTGATAGTGAAACATTTCCTTTGTGTGAGCTTGAAGGGCTGCACCACATTTTATTTTTCTGAAAGTGACTGTAATACAGCATGTGTCACCTAAAACTAATTATATCACCAGTTAGGGCTTCTGAGCTGGTGCTATGGGCCATATTGGGAAAAGCTTTACAAAGTGCCTATGAGAATTAGGAACCTGCTTTCCACTTCAAAATTGATGCTAGCACTGAGACATTTAGTTTTAGCTGAAATAATGATACAATATTATTTTGGAAATTTACTCTGCACTCACATAAGAACTGACATTTAAGACTTTAGTAGAAGTTTTGTACAACAGCTAAAGCAACATATATCCTCGGTGAAACCCAAATTTGGAGAGATACTGTGACTCACTAACTCCTAGCTCATAGGAAAATCCAACATACACTTTTTCCACATACTTTGTCCCTCTCGTCATTCTTCTTTTTTTTCCCTAAAGGAAGAGTAGAGAATCTGATGGGTCATTTCCCTTCCTCTCCTGCTTTTTACAGTTCATGTGAGCACTGGCATTGAACCCAGATGAGAAAAGGTCATCACTGTCAGAATGAACTGCACATGGGACTGCATTTGTTTTAGACAGATGGCAGCCATGTACTGTTCAAAACAGACAAAGCTGTCTTGCTGCATCCATGTGCAAATGTGATGATTAGGGCATTCTTCTGGCACTTGAGAGAAGGAGATATAGTCTCCTTCAAGCTGAGCAGGAAAAGGGGACTTGTTTCCCACTTCCTGACTCTGTGCTTCAGCCAGCAAGCTGTTAAGTGGAAGATAAGCACAATAACTGCTGCCACTACTATCGTTGCTTGAAAAGGAAGGACTGATCCTTCTGCTTCTTAAACAAAATGAAAATGCAAAAACCACAGAGTTTTAGGTAGATGCTTATTTTGAAGAGAGGATTTTGGAGTCAGGATCCTAAGCAGAAAGCAATGCCTGCGTGCAGCCCCAGGTGAGGCCCTGAAGTTTTGGAGAGAGGATCATAGGACCATAGAATGGTTAGAGTTGGGAGGGACCTTACAGATCATCTAGTTCCACCCCCTCTGCCATGGGCAGGGACACCTTGCACTAGAACAGGTTGCTCAAAGCGAAGGATGTGCCTCTATCTATTGTCTGGCTAGACTATGGATTTGGATTTTGCAGTAGCAGGAAGAGTTCTAAAATGTGAGGTGTTGCACCACCTGACTTCAGACACACTGGGTATTCTTCATGTGTCTGGCCTTTACTATTCCCTTAAGATGAAAAAAATGCCAAAATTTTCAGAAGTTATTTATCAAACTAATAAGGCAAAGCAACCAGGCTAAACTGCCATGCAACATAAAGAAAAGGAGTTTTTCTAGTTGGCTGAAATGACGTTCTGATTTAGGGCTAAGGATAGCCACCTGTTTTCTAAGCATGGTAAAAATGTCATTAGACAAGAGTTCAGTCCTCAAAAGTTAAAACAGTGGGGGAGTAATTTGCATTAGACCATCAAATAGATTATGAAAGGCCATCATTAAGATCCACACCCGTATTTTTTTAATTTTTATTTTTCCTTTTTTTTTTGGTATTAGATCATAATCATAAAACTACCATATAAAATCGCCTGCCTGGTTTCTGACATGCCCCGCGTAGAATTGATTCACCAAAGTCTTACTCTAGCTAATCTGACAAGAGTCCGAACTGCTTTATGCATAATAAATAAAGGCATTTGTGACATAACACAGCCTGTGTTCCCATGCCCTGTGCTATTTTTCTGGGCCAGCTGGGATGTGGAAGATTGGACTTTTATTTTGAGGGTTTTTCCTGAGATACATGTGCTCAGGTGGCTGAAGAAAAATGTGATTATCTGACATGACAAGCAGCAGCTAGTTTGAATCCAAAATGAAATGTCAGTTAAAATAAAAGACAATGTTATGGAGAAGTAGTATCTTCACTATGACTAAGATTTGAACTGAATTTTCATTATGAACTATTAATGATACAAAACTTTCAGGACACAAAAGGGAACCTTTACAATCCTGGCACTCGGACAGGTAATCAAAATCCTCCCGCACATCATGAAGATGATGCTTCAGATGCCATCAGGATGAAGGAAGCACAAGGGCTTAATGAAATTTTCATGTTCTGTTTAGATCAAAGATAGTATTCTGGATGTGATATAATTCTTATTCAGTAGCCACATAATGTTATATAGGTATGTGCTATGTTAGAACTTTGAATGAGGACCCTGTAGAGAAGGGATGAGTTTAATGTTGGGAAGGATTTTTATGTTGGCTCTTCCAAAAGAGATATGTGACTTAGTGAAGATCTTGCAAGTTTTAGCAGACAAAAAACAGAGAGACCCATAATACTTTCCCAGCAAGCTTGTGAACCACATGGTACCATGTGTGGTGCTGCATATTACAATTATTATCTACAAACCAGGCATGTCGTAAATCTTCATACAACTTCCGTAGCTGATTATTATTGTAATCAGGAAGAAATCTTCTTCCAGCATCATAGTCATAATGTTTTCTGTTGTAGCATTAAATTACTAGAATTTCAATTACATCGCAGTCATCATTAGGAAAAGGATTCCAGCTTTAATATGCAGCAGTTTGAGGCACTAATGGTAAGCTCTTTGGTATAGGCTGGAAGCAATTCCAGAACAATGCCTATGTGATGAGGTATTTGCCTCAGATTTGCCTCAGAACAGCATCTGGGAGGTATCTATCACCAAGCTTGTGCAACCTGCCTTAGGTGGGCCTGCTTTGGCAGGGGGGTTGGACTAGATGATCTCCAGAGGTCCCTTCCAACCCCATGTGATTCTGTGACTCTGTGCTTATCAATACATTTTCATCAGAGCCATCAAGGCCTAATAAGCAATGGTTGCTAGAGCTATATGGTATAGTAAAGCACTTTGGTTCAAATATGTAACATTAATCCAGTTCCTTAGCGTTTTTTGGTAAATTCATAGATTTGGATATACCAAGTTATCTAAGCATTTGTATAATTAAGTGGGAGTTAGGTGCTTAAGCTGTGTTATCAGTGAGAATCTAGAACTTGTTGTTTTGCTCTTCTGGTAGGAGAAGAGGGAGACAACCATTCCCTCCCTGTGGGAGCTGGGCAGAATAAATGTGTTAGCCATCATGAGGTGCTCAAAGGCTGTAGAGGTTGAGAGGTATTCAAGGCAGAGAAATACAATTAATAGGCGGATTAACGGCAAGCGATGTCTTGGTTGCGGCTATTCAGTACAACTTGGAATAGGTTTTTGATTTGAACTGTGAGATCACTGTAGTATTTTGTGGAGTTTGTGCTCACTCGGAAACTTTCCCTGCCCATCTACCACCCTAGTAACAGCTTAATACAAAATTCAGTTTTTCAGGCTGGAGAAGTGCTGGAGCCTCTTTGGAGTTACTAGCTGCATGTGTTTTGGAGCCAAATATTTTCTGCCACTTAACTGGAACAACCTGGGAATAATTGCCACACTTGGTGGCCACATCCACTCTCATTTTTTCCTATAGCCAAAACACCACTGCTGAAAGATGTATGCAGCCCTTCATATTCCGTCTAATCAGGAATATTTCTGCTTGCTTTTGATAATATTGTCACCCTTGGTAGTGGTGATGACATTTTCTTGGAGATATGCCCTGTGATTAAGTCCATTTGGACCCATTATCAAGGTTTAAGGGGTTATACAACCTACTTTCCTTCCTGTTATATTCCCCTGGTACATATTAACCATCTGGCTTGGTAGAGGCTGTCTCCTAACAGTTTTTCATAACTGTGCCAAATTCCTGTTCCCATGGAAACTGTTTTAAGAGTGCTTTAAAATTTGAGAGGTGTACCATTTGCTATCTAGAATGGATCCTGTTTCCTTTTCCTTTAGTCTTTGTATTTTCTTTCTTTTTATTACTGGTTATTGTTGCCTGTCTTGAAAAAGAGGAGAGTCATGAGTTTTGGACACCAGTCTTGTATCTCAATTTCCACTTTTCCATGTTGTGAAGAACAACCCTTAAAGGGTTTAAAAAGTGCTTTAGTACACCATTTAAAAGCCAGCAAGGAAACTGCACACGTTAATAGAAGGTAGAAGGACAACAACTTCAAATGTGTATGGTTTTAAGTTTTTTTAAGAGGATTTTGGAAAACTAAAAATGCTTTTGCTATCCATAATTACATAGGCTTATTAAATATGAAAAGAATTGTTCTGATTGTATCTCATTGTATGTTCAATGTCTATACAAGTATAGTGCTTGTAGGAGTTACGTAGACCCATTACACACAAAGGATTTCAAAGCTGTTAAGCTTTGAAAGGTGTTACATAGCAGCTCCATAGAAGAAAAATCTTTGTTTTTCATTCACAGGAAACTGATCTGCTGCATTTGTTAAATATTTTCTTGAAAGAGATTAAATATCACAGTTTCTGAGGTCTACTCAACCAGCGCACTAAACCAATCCTAGATTCCACTCATGCAGTCACAGGCTTGGGACTAAAGAGCAGAAAAAACCATACAAATTTCAGAGATGTCTTTCACTCATGAAGAGAGCAAAGGTTTTGAACATTTCTGTGTTTACGTGTTGCCATAAGATGCTATTTTTGGTATGCCATAAAAATGTCATCTGTCTTCTACTGTCTGTTGACACATTTTCTGTGAATTATTTACATATATGTACGCTTCAGAGAGGAATTAGGAGGGCAGAGGTAGCCTGTCATGACAGTATCTCTATTTGAACTTAATAATAAAAAGATTTAATATATGATATATTTTCTAACCAACATAAAAAAATGCTGCTCACTGCTAGAACAAAGATTTGCTCAAGGTGTTTAATGGGCAGAATACTATTTTTCAGACCATTGGCTTACCTTAGTTTCTCCTGTATGATCCTTTTTTCAGAAAAGCACTTAATGAGAGACTTGAATTAGACCCCAATTACAAGGTGCTATGGGGCTTATGTATGTGCTTAAATATTTTCCTGAACAGTGATGAAATTAGGAATCATAACCCTTTTGCTAAAGCTCCAATTCTGTGAGCAATCTGTGCTTAAGTACTATTTTTCATTAAGAATGGCAATATGGGAAAGGCATATACAGGCAATTGGCGTATAGGCTTCATGAAGCTTTCAGAAGCTGATTTACTCTTTGCTTTAGCTGGCAAGACTTAGGCAGAACTAAGTCCTTTTACATTTTCTCTTTTTCACCTTTAGCATCTTTCAATTAGATCTGAGGTTTTCTCTAAGAATCCTGGGATGCCTTCCCTTCTCTCTTTCATGGTTTCTTTTAGAGTCAAACTTCTGCTCTCTTGTGCTGTTCTTCTGCTACAAAATGGCTAAGAAACCTGCCTATTATGAAACTCAGTTTGTGGAGAGATACTGCCTCACTGTAGTTACATTTTCCCTCAAGCCAGTAGTGTTTAATTTCCTCTTCTAAATGATCAAAATTTAAACGTTTTACCCTGGGCTCTTTCTTTAGAGTGTTACCCCTTAATAAATTATCATAAAAGTGGAGAGGTGTTCTATTGTTTAGCACAAGATACTAACAGAAAGGCGGAAGAGAAGGCTGTCAAGATGTAAGCTCAAAATGGAGTTTGCATACTGAAACAGAGAGTCTCTGATCTCAAACAAAAATAAGTTGTGCAAGGATTTCTCAAATCATCAAACTGGTACATCAAACTAAAGGTCAACAACTGCTATTTAATCTGTTGTGAAGTCAGGGTCTGGTATAAATCTGAAGGGCAACACAATATAATTAATTATTAACCTTTAAAAATTTGTGTAAACAGAGAAAAATAATAAGATTCCAACAACCCCTGAGTAAAATTAGGGGTTTTCATGCACACCACAAAATGTTAAGAGTACTTAAATCTGAGCAGAATATAAAATCAAACATATTTCAACACATTTAGAAACAGGGACAAAAATTATGTGAAATTTTTTATTATACAACTGATACAAATCCCTTGGAAAGGCCCCACTAGCTTCATGGAGCTTTCTATCAGACTCTAAATATGTCTAATTAACTGAATGAGACAGGATCTCTTAAATAACAGGTGCAAACAATTAAATAATCACTCAGGCTGTTGTGCAAGATAAGATTTAAATAAGCCTGACTTTTTGCAGTTTTACTGAGGAATAGAAATGCAGTATATGCCCTTTTTAACTAAGAGAGGGGAACACGTGTCAGTACTACTTGTTATCTCAGAGAATGGGTGGAGGGCAGGAGAGAACTTAGAGTCCAAGGGAAGTCATAGATGCACAGGTTTGTACTTCTGCATCTTTTCCTACCATGTCATATTTCAAGCAGGTCTTATATAGGTATTCAGGTTTAGGAGGAAGAGAGAGAAAATGAAGCACAATAAAGTCCCAAAATAACAAGAAAAAAAAAATCTCACTAAAAGTACAGGAAGAACAAGTGTAGGAAGAAAACTGCAGTTGGTGAACCTCAGTCATGAGTCAAGACTTGTTATATAGTCTGGTGTGCATCACTAGACTGTATAGTCTCTGAGCTGTTCATGTGGGAAGTGCCCAAGACCAGGGAACAGCATCTAAATGAAAAAGTTAATTGATGGACTCGTTATATGGCAAAACCCAGCAGTATGCAGCTGAAAGAACTGCAAACTTTCCATTCTAAATTTAAATTACTGTTTACAGGCTTTATAGAGCCTTTCCTATACTGCAGCAGTATCTGCTTTAAAAAAAAATTTAAAGCTGCAAAAATATAATAAAAACAGTTGTATACAAAAATAGTTGAGAAATTCTTGGTAATATACAAATACATAGAAAGATCATTCAAGTGTGAAAAGGAAATTAAAAATAAAAGTTATGTGAAGGAGGAATAGTTCCAGCTAAGGTTAAACTAGACAAGATTCTTTGGAGCAGAATGGGAGTATCTATTGTAATCACCGAGACCTGGGTAGGTAAATTGTTGGGGGAGAGAAAAAACAAAACTGCAGAATATTTTTAGTAACAAAAATATGCTGTTCTCATCAGTTCCTGTCTTTATGTGCTCTTTCGATACAGTAATCAATGCCCAGCATATGCTAATATTCATATCATACAGCACAAGTGCCCCTCACTGTGTTTTAAGGCATATATTTCTAATTATATGGCCAATCTTTGTGGACTATAGAGACTTTGTGTTCCACTATCAAAAAGAAAATTGATATATAAGAACAGCATTAATGTATGGGGCCAATAGTTAGGTTAGCATTATGGAAAGGATGATCTGAGCCACATGCATGAGAGGTGCCTCTCGCTAACACAAAAACAGTAAAGCTGCCTGTCTGTGTTTCAACTTCAGTGACAATTGCTGGATTTCCAAAGCAGCACAAGTCTCTGACCTGATTCAGGCTCTGCTTGTTGGAATAAAAGGAGTTTCTAGGTTACCAGTACGTGGGCAAGGATCCCACTTCAGGTTGTGGACAGTTTCTTCTCATTTTTTAGCAGAAACACTTCTACAAAACAGTTTCACTAAAATGATCAGACATTCCACATCAGCTGTGTGCTGTATTATGGAGGGGGAGCTGGGATACTGGGAATGAAGACCTCTCACCTCCCCATGGGCGCTGTACGCACCAATACTCTCCTGGTTCTCTGCAGTGGAGCAGACGTGCAATACGAGCTTGTGTGATGAATAGAAATCTGACTGTTCTTGAGCCCTCTTCCTTGACTACTGGAAAGTGAGGGCTGATTTACACAGTCAGCCTCCTCCTTTCTATATCAGCCTTAACAAGAGTGATGGAAAGGTAGCCTACTGCTCTCGGTCTTGCGGTGGTGATTGTGGCACTGTGGAGTAGAAGGTAGCTTTCATAAAGGTGGAAGGTTGGTAGAACCCAGCAGGATGCTCTGTGCTGAGAGTAAAAGAATAAATCAGTGAAGCCAGCACTATTGGTCAAGTTGGATATTCAGTATCAGAGTTCACACCCCAAGCCTGAAAAAGCTTGCAAGGGTTTTACTTTGCAGAATGCTTTATCCTGCTGTTGGCATGGACCAGCCATTTAAACGCGTATAATTCTTTGAAGGATCAGGGCCCTAATTCCCGACATATGAAACTGCTGCCAGAACTGTGCGGTATTCAGGGATTGAGGTTCAGAGGGTGCCATGCCAGTAAAGGAGGAAAAATAAAGGGATTCAGAGCTACGTAAAATGACTTCTCTTTCCATTTGAAGCGCTCTTCGTCCTGTTTGTGTTTGGATGCATTTTAGAAAAATGCAAATCTGTCCAAAGAGCTGGATTCCAATATGTACAGGATATGAATCAGAGCTTTAACCCATTCCTGGTATATAAGTGCTTTACGTAAGCCAGCAAATTTACCTCCCACACATTTTTTTCATTTATACATGTTTCATGTAATTATCATAATTTTAGCAATTAAAGAGATCCTGTAAGAATAATAGGTTTTCTCATTTAAAGTACCATTCCCTTGTAGGAATAGTCGTAAATATCATTTAGGAGCAAATGTTGGGAAATGTTGTTATTCTATAGAAAAAAAATGCATTATCATACTGCAGTTACATGATCGTGAGTGCAAGCGTATGACAAATGGCTTGGAATAAATTGTGGATAGAAACCACTTCCAAATAAGAAATAACCACTCATGAGTACCGTATCTAATTGCTTATCTACCCTACCAATCCCTATGGAATAGATGGATAGGAAAGAACTAAACAGTTACACCAGCTGCTCTGAATTTAGAAGATAAAAAGGAAGGCCAAAAATGAGATAGAAGATAAAAACTCAAGTTTAATGAAAGTACAAAAGCATTTGTTCATAATATAATGTTTTGGTGACTTGATTGTGTCATAACTGCCCCCTTACGGTTATGGTGGATATAGCTGTAGTGGAGAATTCTAAGCAAAGTTGAAACTACTTAATAGTACCTAAGTCAGGATATGAAAATGATTAAAAATAAATAAATTAATATATTGAAATTTAAGGGAAAAAAAAGTACCATCTTTTTTGTGTCAAGGAACTTTTATGACAGACTTTTCTGAGTAGATTCACCAGTGGGCCACAGCAAGGTGATTCCACGTGTTCCAAGTATGGTTTTCAATTTTTTTATTTACAGAGACATCCAGTTACCAAAAAACCAAAAGCAAAGTGCCACTCCTGCCTTAGAAATAAAAGTTAAGTAAGTAGAAGTACCCTCTTCCATTTTCACTCTGTGTACAGACAGCTTTTTTTCTTGGGAGTGTTGCCGATGACATGAAGATGACTCTCTAGAATAGGGCAAAAGGATGCTTTAGATACTGAAATGATTAAAATGAACAGCTTAATTTCCAGGCATAAACTTCACACTGTACTTGAGTAGGGAGCTCTGACTGTCATTATAGGGGTGGAAGAAACATCAGATTCCTGTCCAGGGGAAAATGCTGATTCCAGGTGAGTGCCCAACCGATTGAGTCTTCTGTGCCAGCTGGACAATGCCAGTAACGGCCATTTCCCAAAAAGTGATACAGTCACCTGCCAAGATTCAGCCTTTGGCTGTATCCCTGAGAGGCCACTCAGTTTTTCCACCTGGTCACCACATGGTAGTATTGGAATTGATAGAAGAAGCTAATAGTAGTCAGCTCCCCACAGATTATTGTTATTTTCCGTATTTTGTTATATTCCATTCCTGAGGGTTAAACCCATAATCCTTTTATAGCAGTATCTAGAAACTGGGCAGAGTTTGACTGACTTCTTTGTATATCAATTGTCCAAGCTGAAAGACTCAGATAAACATGAGAAAAAGAAGGAAAAAGTTATCCGTTTCTTTCACTTTTTGTAATATTGGATAAAGGAATTCTGGGTACAACATAACATGGAACTTGCAGCTTCCTTGAGACTCCTAAAAAAAAATCTGTGAAGGAGAGAGCTGTACAAAACTCTAGGGTGATGATAACTATTCCCCTACCCCCCGCTCCTCCACCAGCCTTTGATTTCAGTACCTTTTGGTTTCAAGGACCCTGGGTTTTGACTTGAGTTTGGAGGTTGTCTGTACATAAAATTACAATGCAAAAACAATTTGACAACTGAGTCTCACCTGGATTAATTTCAGAACCTTGTGAAATGGCAAATTTAGCATGATTTTTCAGCCAGGGTTGTAAAATGAGCCAGCTTTATTTGTAACTGGGTATTACATTGAAATTCCTGTAAAATCAAAAGTGTGATGGGGAGGTGTCTTTACATGGTTTCAGGTACTATTGTCCACATGGTGGATTTTTATTACTGATGTCAGAATAGTTTGGGATATTCTGGGATATTTTGGGATATTTCCTATTTTCAAATGAGATCAATAGACAGAACATACTGGCCCAGTCTAGGAATGGTGCTTTCAAAATAAATGTCCCGATTCACGTGGTTTTAGCTGAAAGATAGAGTGACACTGAAGTCAAATATTGCATACTTTTATTCTTTGCTCTTCTGAAATCTGGGAGCAGGCTAGAAGAAAATAAGTGGAGGCAGTGGTGAGTTTAAGTTTTTTAGCCTCGTTGTTTTCTTTGTTCTTGGTGACATTGACTTCTGTGCACTGTTCAAGAGAATGTTTGTATTGTCAGGCACGAGAGGCTGCGTTTGCTGCGACACAAGCTTTTGCATCATTGCCACTGAAAGCATTTCAGTTATACAAGGAGTTTTTCTAAGCCCTTAAAGAAAAAATCCCCTCTCTGAAACTTAAGTGAGATTTTGATTTATGTACCAGGTCACAGAAAAAATATTAACCTTTCAGTGTCTTTATTCTGCTGCAAGCTGTGTTTATTTTAATTGATTGCCTCGTTGCATCGTTCTGTGAGTAGCTGGCAGTCTCTTGCTCCTATACCCAGCTGAAGTAAAGAAGAATTTAAGCCTGCATTTGTCACACAGGCCTACTAGTGCTTGTTTGAGCCTCTTGTGTGCAACTAATATCAACTAAGCTAATCTCTCTAATGTGATGGAAATTACTTCACCTGACAAAATCTGCTTTTGGCAAGGTTACCAGAATGTAAAGTGGGTGAATGTGAAAGTATGAATAGAAGCTGCAAACATATGTCTCTAAATAGTTAAAGGAACCGATACTGTAAAGAAGAATGAAAAGGACGGGCTGCATGAGGGGCCAGGGAGAGGAAGCCAGGCAATTTTAGATCAGCATTGTGCTGATGTTGGTGGTAGCCCCATACCAAAGTGCTCAGCTTAGAAACAATACATGCCTGATTTCAAACATTGCGCTTTCCTCCAGCTCTAAGGAGTCCAAACGAACTCAAGAGAAATGTGTGGTTCTTTGGTGCAGCACCACCAACAGAGCCAGTCAAAACCAGTGTCACTGAAAAACTGGCTCTAGGTATTATTAGAAAAGCAGCTTGTGAATGTCGGGTGGTTTCAGAATAATAAAAGGAGCAAAGAACAAGAATAAAAAATGGCTTAATGCTTCACATTTCAATGTACAAAATTACATATAAATGCCAAGTACATCCCTATTGAGATGCAAATACTGTGCCTGGGCAAAGTGAGGCAACTTCTGCTGGCCAGAGTAGCTTTGATGATAACATGAATGTACATGCTGTTATAATTTGCCACTGATGAATGTCAGAAAGCCTAGAGTACAACTAAGTCCAGCTCATACTGCTTTCCATGTCTATCTTTCATCTGTCCCAGAACACACAATATTCAAAGTGCTGTGTGGCAGGAGAAAAGGCCTTGGGAAAATTTCTTTCCCTAGGGAATGGTTGGGAGAATCTCAAAGGCTGATTTAATTCTTTACATTCTGCCATTGTGCTGTCCATCAGTGGTGTGATCTTGCACCATGGAGGACAATGGGATTTTTCTTTTATCTGTGATGGAAAAGAATCAAGTTCCGTAAGATGATTTATTTATTCATTTGTTGGGATATTTTGTTATTTACAGTTACATCTGAGAAGGTAACACGTGTGATGATAGTTTGATGGCTTGATGCATGAGGAAGTGTACAGATCAATACTTGGCTCTGCAAGTCCGGAAGGTTCCTTCCCATTTGTTTAAACTCTTCATATCAGATAAATGACTGTTTCATGATCTAACAACTCCCAGGTAGGTATATGAAAAGGCATGCAGGAGAATCACAGATTGTACATATTGTTTGGTGTCTCTACATAGTATTTTTGGAGGTAGACATATAAACCCCCTGAAGTGATGAGAGTTCTTCTGACTTCCACTAATGTGGCAGCAAGCCCAGTGCAGTGCACCACCCTCTCAGCAGAGCTTGGCCTCAGCGTCATGCCAAATGCGTACACAGGTTCCGGCTGATTCAAATCACAGGCAAATTTCCATCTGTCTGTTGAATTCTGGATAGAAATTCCAATAATAGTAGCATGCAGTAAATAGACAGCAACAATTCTTGAGACAGTTTTGCTGGAAGTGCCTGAATATCAGGATTATAGAATTAGACAAAGCGGTATTTGTTCATTTGACTTCATCACCCCCCTTTTTGAGTGTGTAGCTAACAAAGGCAGTCAGGAGTGTGAATTTCATCAGATGCTATAAATGCAAACATGTGACTCCTAAGAAAACTTTTACAAGAACTGCTGTATTAATCCAGCACTGAGGTCCATCTTGTCTAATATCCTATCTGCAGCTGTTACCAGAGGCACCCAAAAAATAGAGTGCCATAAATAGACTATGTATATAGTGATTCTTCCCCACTTCCAATTTCTACTGATCAGTGATCTGGGGACGGGGAAAGAGAGCCGATGTTTTGGGGACTTTTGATGAAGGAAATGTGATGTTGACCTACTTCTTCTATTAAGGACATTGTATTTTCAGCTTGCTTGCAAGTTTTGATGGAAAAGTTCAAAAGTTAGAAGTGTATAGACAATTAAAGTTTAGAACACTGACCTTGATTTAAGTGAAAGGAAACTTGCATTTTTACTGATTGTTAATGTAATACCACCACACTTATTTCTGTGGAGAATTGTTAAAAGCAAAGCAAACAAACCTTCCCTCCCCCAAAAGTGGAATAAGAGTGAACAATTCCCAGTATTTATACTTATCCTTCTTGAAGTCTCTAACTTCCTTTATTAATGATGCTGAATTAAATATATAGTAGATATTTTTAAAGTCTTTTATAGCTAAAGGTCACCCATGTGCTTGATTTCTGCATCTTATTTTAGAGACAATTTTTGATATAGTTGAAGCAAGATCACCTGTTTTACTGTCCATTCTTCTGTACTTGCTTCTCTAACACTGGTGTGATTTTTCCAATAAGATGCTTAGAACTCCCTGATTCTCCGAGTGTATTTGAAAGCAACATAAACTGGTTATGCTTGTCACATATTAGGAAGTGCATAGTATTTTGTAGATCTAGGCCAACAACTATGCTAATATTATCTATTAATCATTTTGCAGTAGCTCCAAGGTACCTCTGTACAAGACCAGAGCTTTTTTCCTGCTACATGCTGTAGAAGTTTAGTGAAAAACATGTGGGGTTTTTTATTAAATCACAAATGTTACTTAGCAGTTACATTCTTATGGGTATGCTGTGTCTTAAAATGCAAAGGAATCCATTTTCAAGTATGCAGAAAATACCACTAGTAGAAATATATCTTCATAAATGTAAAAGGTACATCCCCAATTCACTGTAAAGGAATAACCTGTGTAAGTGTACACAAAATTAGGATGTCGCATTGTGAAAAAGTGTCCTGCCACCCTGGAAGGGAACCATAGTTCTTTTCAGAGCCTTTGCTTCCTGCTCATCACCAGCATCCATCCCTCTCAAAGTAGAGGCTGTCCTCTCTTAGGTAGGGAAGGAAAGTTGACTCGGCCACCTACCTCAGCTGACAC
>JAOXNO010000063.1:6907902-6923003 GCA_028565335.1 Limnodromus scolopaceus | reverse complement strand
CATCCCTCTCAAAGTAGAGGCTGTCCTCTCTTAGGTAGGGAAGGAAAGTTGACTCGGCCACCTACCTCAGCTGACACTGCTAATGAACTGTCAAAATATCACAAACTTGATACGTTATGGCCATAGCTGTTGCTAAGACTTTTCCAGCAGGATGTTTTCTAAAGATCCTGGCTTTTGGCACGTCCCTTAGACGTGACTATGAGAAGGCATCTCCTGGCCAGACACTAATAACTGTCCTACTATAATGGGTCCATCAGCAACTTTTCTACCCTTGTGAAAGCCATGCCCTCATCAGAGGGACAGGTTAGAGTTTAAACATCACAGCATCATTGTTAATCCTGTAAAGCATGTCAGTTCACAGCTGTGTTTTATACAAGCACATAAAGGGGAGCAGTGCATGCCATTTGTCTCCAGCTGCCAGTAGAGCCTACACATGACAGCAGCAGAGCAAATCCAGGGTGATGAAGGGCTTCAGGGACTGACTCGTAGCTTTACTTGTTGAGATTGAAGGAGACCATAGCACATGTCTCATAATTTTCTGAGTAAAATATGATGCCCTCATGTTGTGCTAGTATATAGGAAAGCATTATTACTCATGTCACAGTGATCTTGCACTCAGCTGGATGAAAAGGATTTTGAGAAAAGAGTATCTCTGATTGAAGGCTGATAACAAGACACATTCTTCTGGCTAAAATTTCTATCACTCAAAATAGAAGTTTTCTACTAATCAAAAAATGCATCAATATATTTCATTTTACTCTATTTTTATGACATACTAAGAAAAGTTTAGATTATAATCTGCTTTGAATATCGGTTTATGAACAACTTTATCTTTTCACTATATAGGAATAAAAAGTATGTTTTTCCAGAGGTTTGGGTTTTTTCCTCCTCTTTTTGGGTAGCAATTTTTAAGCAAATAGAATCAGTCTAAATGCTGAGAAATATTAATGACATATGTTGATATTTTAAAGAAATAAAAATCAAATCCTTCTTTGGAAGAAACACAGTGAAATCAGTGGAGATTAATTAATAGGAATTAATTTGGCCCAGTGAACCATGAGAGAATAAGTATTCAAAAGAATATCCCAATAACCTTAATTTAAGTAGATCTGGGCACAAAATTAATTTTTAATATCCCAGTAAATTTTATCATTTTTCAGTCCCGAATTTGAATTAATAATAATAAACAGTATATTAATAGTAAGAAGAAGTAAATAAAAATAAAAATAAAAATTATTAATAATAAAAAGTATATTTTCTGACAAATAAATTTAAACTGGGGGGGATAATTGAAACATGGTAAGAATAAAATGTTTCAGTTTTGGATTTTCCAGGTTTTTGTTGTTTAAAAAAACTAAAGCTGTATGTTTTTGTGTAAATAACTCAAAAACAAAAATTAAAATGTCTATTTTAAAATGCTACTTTTTCTCCTAGATACAGTTTCATCAGGATTAACATTACATTTTATATATATATATTTTGTTAAAATAACGACATTTCTGATCAGTCTTTGTTTTAAGCTTTTGGAGATTTGGTTATATAAACCAATCACGTCTGAGCTCTATTTTAAGCTTTTAGTTCTGTTTCTAGAATCTGTCAAAGAAAAATTGGCCATAAATTCACACTTTTGGAAATAGAACAATTATTTTAGGAACCTTGACCTCTGAGATAATGGGCCAAGTTTTCAGCTAGTGTCAACTGATGTGACTTCACAAAAGACAGTCTCTGACCCAGAGTTGATTAGGGTTTGGGAACCTGGAATTTCAACGAAATGTTAGTGGATTTTCTGATGAAGCCTCTTTATTGCTCAAGAGTTGGTTGTAATTCATATAAATACACACTCTGTCAAAAAAATAAAATGAATGATTTGGCACAGAAGTGCTGTTACAGTAATAAATGTCACAGACTTCATTCTCTGTGTAAAAGGAACCATGCAATCAATAATGTCTGCCGCAGAAGTTCTCAGACTGTGGTCCATGGAGCCCTTGCCTGTGGTCTGGGGAGAACCAGCTGGTCAAAGGGAGCTGACTCTCCTGGTTTCAAGCTGACAAAAGACATTAAAACATAACTAAAATAAATTACTCTCCTTTTGCTTCTAAGCAGTTGCTGCAGTTGCCACAGGCTTATTATGCAGTCACAAACAGTAAAGGAGAAAAATATCCGCGAGCTTGTGTGTCAGCATTGCTGACTGGAAACGTGTGAGGACTTCTGTACTTTCAGGCCACCTTTGTTTATGCTGATGAGATTTCACTTTCTAACACTTAAATCCCAAACTGAAATTGCTTTGTATTCCTCTTAGCTCACTCAAGCTTCTTAATAAGCTCATAGCAGAATCAGGCTGCAAGAGGCTTCATGTTTTTTCCCTGTGGAAGACTTCATGGATTCATGTTGTCAGCAGTTTTAAAGGTGTCTGAAAACACAAAAGGGTTCTTTATCTAATGAGTTACCTTCCTCCTTGTCCTTTATTTTCTGTGTTGGCTATCTACTCTATAAAGAAATTGTTTCTACCACTGGATGAAGCTAAGTCATATCAGACTGATAAACCATCTGGCAGAAAGCTGAGATATGTTATTGCCGAAGGTGATGTTGCCACTTTTGCTACTACTGAGAGCATTACCCACTTTCACTGCCCTGAGTGATCCCAGGAAACAAACAAACAAACAAACCAAAACAAAACAAAACAAAAAAAAAGCAGGGGGGAGGGGGAAAAAGAGAGGAAGAGAAAAAAAAAAAAACTTCAATAGAAAGCATGAGTATTCATGGACATCACATCACCAGTCTCAGCATTGAGACTGGAAGAAGCTGGGTGCTCGAGTCTAGACTTCAGAATTTCCAGTGGACTCTAAATAAAGATTACCATCAGTGGAGCTCTGTTCTCAACATCTTCAGAGCTTCCATACCCAGGTGTGTGTATAGCCAATGGTTTCCATTATATCCATTTCCCCTATATTAAAGAATTTCACGTTAGCTTCTGTATTTGCACCTTCCCCGCTGTTATTAGCAGGGTTCTGCAAGCATTGGATGCTGTGAATCATTAGGTGACCTACTTTTTATCAGCTTTTATCTGGTGCCTTCTGGCTTCTTCAGAATAAGAGCTTTTCTTATGTGTGCGTCTCTCAGTCTCTCTTTCTCTCTGCTTAGTTTCCAAAGATGTTTTTCTCCAAAATATTAAGAGGCACCAGAGGGACAACAACATCAAAGTCAGCATATGTTTCTTCTTTGTTTTTCCAGATTTAGTTGCCCTTGGGTGGCATTTTGAAATGACTAGTTGGTAAAGATAAGTGAGGTTATAAGAAAAATATCATAAGGTAAGTTATTTTGGAAATAGAAATAGTTTGTGGTTTTAATACTGGCTTCATGGAGAGAATCACCTGTACAGAGCGAGGGCTCAGGTTGTGTTGACTCTGTAGTTTTAGTTGATCATAGTTTACGTAGAGGCTGCTCTTTGTAAGTTGCCAGTATCTGAAAAGGCTTTTTCTGTGCAATAAATAATTCTTTTGGTACAGTGTGTTAATGTTGTTAGTAAAGCTTGTACATAAGGCCGTCCTATCCACCCCATTGCAAGAACTTGCTATCACAGTTTCTTAGCTTTTAAAACCTTTAGTCACTCAGTCTGAAAATTGCATTGTCAGGCATCTGCCCGAGGCTGTATTTTTCCAGTGTCAACCAGAATGATTCAGCTGTTTCAGAGAATGAATTTAGTAGAAAATATGTTTTCTCCTCCATGAATAGATACCTTAAGACAGGCTAGGACCTACAAGCTTTATAGTAGACACTGGAAACTTAGCTCAAGTGTTGCATTGATAGCAGAGAAGTACCTTCTCTTGTCTTCATTATAAAAAATTGTTTAGTTTTTTAAAGTTATGAATCTAGGAGGGAAAAGAAAATCAGTACATACTAGCCTTCATGCAGACTGCACAGACCTTGTTCCAGCCCACGGCAACAGGAACAGAGGACACAGTTCCCCTGCCTTTTGTAACGTGAGATGAGGTGTCAGCAGAAGGAAATACTGGGAAAAGACTTGGTAAAAGGGAAGAGAGCAAAACTGAAAGCTGGTAAGGGAGAGAAGTTGTTACTAGAAAGCAGAGATCAGAAAGAAGACAGGCATTATCTGGGTAGAGAAACAGGGTAGAAACAGGAGTGAGTTGGGGGATGGAATAGGGTAGGAAGCTGAGAATAGAGATTAGGAAGTAGAAAACAGAGTTAAGGTGTGAATTATGAGGATTTTGATCACAAACTTCAGGATAATCCACATGGAGTTATTTCGGGGCTGAATCAAGATCCTGGCACTCTGCTATGTCTTGTGTCACACTTCACATCCCCTCTGTAGCAGCTTCCATGCTCGGTTACTCCTTGGCCACCTTTCTCTGGCAGCAGCTTCTGCCAAATGCAGTCTCCTATGACATCCATACTCTGACAGGGAGCTGAGCTGTCACAGTTGAATCCCTGCTGTCCTGGAAAGCCAGGCTCCTCTAGTCTTCCACACTGTTGTCCCGCCTGCGGGGAACGGGGAGGGCACTGGCCCCAACAGCTGCAGCATCTTCCCATCTGTACCACTTGGCCTCCAGAGGCATTGGCAGCCACTGCCACATCCCAGCTCTGGGTGTTACAGAGCAGGAAGCAGGAGAAGAATTTTTGGCTAATTGAGCAATGCTTGCTGCTCACAGCCTCATCTGCTGTGGGGAAAAGGCTGTGGTCTTGATGGAAGCCTCAAGCAGGCTGGATTCGATGTCCCAGGCCACCCTAGACTAGATATCTTTAGACTTTATTTACTGTGCCTTGCTCAAACCCTAGAGTGAATCCAGGATCCTTTATGTCCTCATGGACTTTTTCTGGCCCTCAGCATTATCATGTCTGATTGCTCAAGCAAAAGAAAGTCAAAGTGAGGTTATGCAGGCTACTTTAGAGACAGCATTTCCTAACTCGTGTGCTTGACTTCATAACCTTAGTGCTCTTGCAACATAGAGTTTTTTCTGGGTTATGTGCCCAGGGCTGTAGATGGTTCATATAGATACATCTCCATAAAAACAGGGAACTGAGTTTATAGAAGTCCTCTTGTGGCCTAGAGTATAAATGCTACTTACATGAAGACACTATTCTCTGAACAAAAAGTTGCACGTATTAGGTCATTGTTCCCACAAATGTGAGCCTTCCTCAATCCCGTATCTTTTGTTTCAACCTGTTCTCTTGTAGCTAACACATCTCATTTTGGTTTCGAGATTTTATTCCTCTTCCACAAAACTGCATATTTTATTTTATAATATGTAGAACTTTGCTATAAATGTTTGATCAAATTTTTAATCATACTAAGGTCTTTGTTCTATATATTCCCTCAGAAGAAAATAGTAAGAAATCACATGGAAAGAAAATCCAGTTTTTATTTCTGAAATTTCCCTCCTATTCCTACGTGATTCATCTTTTTATGCCCATTCTTTATTTCACCTGCTGGCACCACGTTCTCTTTTCCATCTTCTTGGAACAACTCAGTTCATGGAAATATAGTTCATTTTTGCCATTGCCTCCCTTCCCTTAGCCATTAGTAGTATTATGAAACATTTTTGACCTGTGTGTATGTAATGTTGGTGACTCATTTTTTACGATGATTGAAGACACTGCACAAAATCTCCCTTACTCAATGGGGGGGTTTCTCGGGATATCCAAGATCCAATTCTAGTTTTACAGCTATGTTTTCTATAGTTTTTACTCCAGTGATTTCAGATTAACTGTTTACATGTGAAAAATTAAATTATGTTACTGTCACAAACTATTCTGGTGTTGTGTCAGAGCAGGCTCATTTAAGGGATAAGCAGGGTGTGTAAGATGCACAAGTGAAGAAGAAAAGAAATCTCTCTGCTGAGCTACTCCTTTGAGAGACTGGACAATCACTGTAATTCCCATAAATACCTATTTTCTACCTATTATTAACGCAAGTTCTTATTCAGAATACATGCCTGTCCAATCTTACATGGACCACTGTGTTGAAAGTTTCAAATAAATGTGAAAGGTTAAAACCAAGTAAGTATCAAAGTAATTTCTTGAATGATAGCCTTGCTTTTTTTTTGAAGCACAGATGTAGATAAACCAAGAATGTGTATTTTGGCTAGCCACGTGAAATAAAAAGTTGCTGAAAGCCACTGAAACTTTGCCCTTAATGTTAGTTATATGCAGTAGAATTAAGTGGGTAACCTTAATACACACTTAAGAAAGATTATCAAGTTTGGAGTCTGATACTTTGAGTTTAATTCTATGTGAAGAATACAATGAGGTATTTTTAAATATTTTTAATCTTTGTCAATAAAGATACTTATTTATTAACCAAATGTTAAATAAATATCAAAGTTATTCAAGTTCTGTTTCTAAATTTGCTGCTCCTAAAAAATCAACATTTGACAAATATCAAACTGTGAGGCTGTGTATTTCAGTTCTTCTCTAGATAAGATTTTTTTATATAATTTATAAAGTAGATATCACAGGCTGCCGAGAATAAGGGAGCTTTAAGTTTGCAGTCTTTTCTAAAGATCACAAAGTGACTGGTGATAGTAGGTATCTGGGATGAAGACTCTTCCATGCTGCTTTGCCTTGTCTGTTCAGTCAATGTAGTGAAAATTGTAACTGATACAGATCACAGTCCATGACCCTTATTCATGGACTTGTGAACAAGAAGCAGTGAGTAGCTCTTCAGTTTGAACATGCTAGAGATGCAAAGAAAATTAAGTGTGTCAGAGATAAAGGCATAATTAGGTTGTGGGTGGATTCATTATGAGAAGGAAAGTTATGATTTTTGGAAGACAAACTAGAAGAATGTTCTGCAAATGAGCCGATTTATCTGGCTCCTAGTGCTATCCACATTCTTTTTCAGTGGCTGTGCATTTCCCTAACGCTGCACATGACCACACTGATGCATGTTTACAGCCTTTTCTCTTTTAAAGTTAATAGACAACATTTAGACATTAAACAAAAATTTCTTGTTCCTTACTGCTCTTTTACCTCAGAAATAACAAACAATTAAATGTAATAGTTTTGGTAACTCCTTATAGGCTGCATCCAATGCAAGATGTCTATTATTACAAAGGCAAAACATTTACTGTAAGAAAAACAGACAACAAAATAAAAAAGATGCACCAAGTAGTGTCACCTGAAATGTGTGAGTTACTTGTAAGGCCAGACAATCTAAGATTAGTTGTCTGTATCATCAAACATCTTTATTGACCAGTATGCACAGCATCATGGAAAGTTACCTTTTGTGCTTGAAATGAACTTTTTTGCACTATGAAATAATCATATTAGCAGGGTGGTCCTATTAAGCTACCTTGGGTTGCTTAACATAACATTGAACTGTCTTACTGCATGGTCTTATGAAATTAAAATATATTGGGCTGAGAGATGAGCATTGTGAAATGGAAATAAATATTGAAGAAGGTAAGGTAAAAAGAAAGAAATGCTGAAAAAGTAGAGTAGAAATAAAAAGCTTAATTTTCATTCATGTCAGTTACAAGCATATCTAATTTTAAACAGCTAAGATGTACACATAAGAGGAACAATGCCTTCCAATTTTGGCACCCTTTCTAGAAATAATATAATAAATGAATCTTGATATTATTGATAATCAATATGACTTTGAGCAGCATGTCTTAGAAATTATTAGACCACTTTTTTCAATTAGCTGTAATCTGGAAAATATCATGAAAGAAGGAGAAAAATGTAATAAGGCAGCATGAGATACTTTGTTCATATGTTATACTTTTGAAATGGAAGTATTGCAGAATTACTCACTTTTTCCCAATATGTGCTTTGAAGTCTTTTATTTTGCTTGAGAAAATATTCTTCTGGGTAGCTCACTTCCGGGAGACAGAATTTAGAGAGCTGTACATGCCAGTGTACATTAGGCATGAAATATACATTGATTAGAAGCCTTTTGGGAGCTGTCCTTACTTCAGTCTGTATATGGCTGATACAATGAATTCCCTTTTAGCCATCAAGGTTAAATTCAAAACAGGTATAATACAAGAATACCTACTTTGTGGCTACATCACTTATTCTACAAGCCACAGAAAGGTAATCTAGAGCTCTACAGTCTGTACTAATTCTGTCGAGAATGGTGTGCCCAGACCTACACGTGGCTAATACAGGGATATATGCACACTTTTCTGTCAATAGGCAAGCCTATTGCACAACAGAATCAGACATCCATGGTGCTTTTTCTGTAGCAAATGCACACTCGTTGATTTGAAATGAAAAAGGATTAAAGGTGTAAAACTAACCATGAGGAGCAGGATATGTCTTTGAAGTGCTGGAATCCTCATATGGGATCAGGTTGAGGACTGTTCCCTCCTCTCTCTTGAAAATCAGAAGAAAAATAGAAATAACCCATCTTTCTTTGACAGGTGATTTTTGGGCAGTGAAGTCCTGATTCTTGCATGGTGGAATTACAGTCTTGTAACCTTGGGAGCTGTGATGAGTTGAGGATGTTTGGGACTTCTCAAGGTCAAGCCCCATAAGAATAATTGCAAAGTTTCAATGGATTCAAAAGCAACGCTCAGAGTCCTTTAGTTTTGCAGAGGCAAGCATTGAGAATAAGCAATACTTCATTATGCTAAGTAGTGCTGCACTTGAGAACTGACTTAATTCAAGATGCGTTTGATCTTGCCTCCAGAATCTTCAAAGACAGTTGACCTTTTTTGACTACTTATGGGGAAGAATAGCCTCTGGGTTCAGTTGGACCAGGAAAGCTGATGACGTTTTAAAAGAACTCCATATTTCAAAACCTAGATTCTTTTATTTTATTTTAAAACATATAATAGCAGCAGGTTGTTTGCTTAAAAGTATGAACTCCCAGCTCAAGGAACTTTTCAAGGAACTGTGTTTTCTCTTTGTGTTTTGAGAGCAGGGTTGGACTAATGAGGTGTGGATAGTAGGGGGCATTTTTTATGAATAGATGACCCTTACATAAGAATTCATATTGGCGTCTTCTCATAAATCATCCAAACAAACCTGCAGTCCCTAATTCACTGAAACCAACAGCAGTTTCTCTTTTTCAAAAGACTAAAAAATGCAAACTTCCTAATCCAAAATCAAGTCTTATCTGTCTTGAATAGACTAGACTCCAGTACTTCAAAATGAAAAACTCCATGAGTATCTCCACTGAAATAAAGGGGCTTGTTGTGCAATGAAACAGTATTCAAGGAATGAAAAAGCTCGTCAGACTCTGGCTGCTACCCAATGGTGCATGTTTATCAAAGCCATGTGTATCTTGTAGGAAATGTTGAGATCATCTGTTAGTACCATTCCGCCATTAACAAAAAAAAAAAAAATAATAGCTAAAAATAATATCTTATTAACATCTAATTTTTAAGGAAAAAATAGAGACAGACAGTGTGTGGGTGTTTGCATATGTGAGAGATTGATCCCTCACATGCTTGAAGTTCATAGAATTTCTACAGAAGTGTTATTCAGCACATGGCCCATGGGCAACTGCTGGACCATAAGACAACAGAAGTCCAGCCACACAGTAATTACAGTTTGCTCACTAATGACTGTACCAACTGATTTGTAAGTCCAGTGATTGTGCTAATGTTATAATTATGACTATTTTTAGTTAATTTTTTTTCATATTAACACTAGAAGTGCAAACTCTTAAACAAAAATCAACAAAGTGTTCTACAGGTTTCATTTATTTATTTTTTTGTTTGTTTTTAATTAAGCGGTCTTTCAGTTAAAGGTTGAAGAACCGTGATCTGAGTTACTGGGCTCCAAGGCTGTTGGTGCATATTGATGCGAAAGACCTGTTCCTCCAGAAGAATAAAAGGATGAGAGAGGTAGTGATAGCATAAATGATCATAGCTCTGTTGGATTTGTTACAATGGCAGCTATTTTAAATTTGGCCTGTATAACTGATAAATTAGTGTTGTCTTTAATTCAATTGTCTGAAATACCAAGAGTATGAACATCCTTACCTTCACAGCCAGTAGGTAGCACAAGGGTGAAGCGTTAGATGAAGAGCCAGAAAGAAATCTAATGACTTTATTTCAATTAACCCATAATTAGTGGCTCTACTTTCTTAAGTGGAGACTTGCTTGTTTTTATCCTGGTGTAAGAGCAGTGAAAATCCAAGCAAGACAGATATTTGAGCACTGTGATACCAGAATTCAGTGAAGGATATCTTAATGAGAACAAAACAAACATTTTCCTTTTGAGTTAACTTGTACCGTATTTGTCCCTAAAAACAAAATACTTTTTATGAGTCCCTGTTTATTTAAAAAGAAAAAGGCAAATTGTATGTATTTCAGAGTATAAATTTTGTTCTTTATGACTGAAGCACAAGTCAGCATGTAGGAGCTGAAAAAACATGTTGTTTCCAGATTGTCTGGGGCCAACACAATGTTATCTTCTAATGTCAGAAATAAACTAAAATTATAATGCATAAAAATGTCTGACAGCAGGAGTTCTACTGCTGAGTTTGAGAGTTCGGTATAGTTGTGCGAGTCCTACAGACAGTACTTTGTTTACCATACAGAAATCCTCTTCTATTAATATAATTAAACAGAAAAATGAGAAACACATTATTTATACAATGGATTCAGAGTAATTTGTAAGGAGCCTCCCTAAATAAAACTTATAAACTGTCACCACCTCCTCCAAAGCAGAGTTACTCTATATTTATACTCTCATAAATGAGATCAGAATTTGACACAGTGAATCTGTGTCATCGAAGTGCTGAGAAATCAGCAGGATATTTTTGCTGATTCAGGACCCTTGTAAAATAGTTTGCTATCTCTATGCAAAGCATTATGCATAAAATATAAGAGATCAAAATTGCACTGTTTTCTAAGCAACAAAATCAGTAATTCTTTGCTATTTTTTCAACTGAAAAAGCTTCTCTAAATGGTTCTTGACTTTCCTGTGTGCGCGTAGGTATAACACATATATCTCCAAAAAGGATACTGTTCATTTTGTTGATATATGTGTGTGTATATATATATTTCACACCTCTTCGGTTATGTGCTGCATTATAACCACCACTTTCAGCTGGTTCACTCTGCAGCACAGCATTACAACCTCCACCTCTTCTACAGAAATTATCTTTTTCCTGTGCTCTCACTTTTTTCTTTGTATAGATTGCTGTTGTAGCATTTCCTACCCTCATTAACAGAATTTTCGTGAGACTAAGCTGAATTTTGATCTTAGCCGTGCAAGTAACCTTATTGGGTATCCTCTTGTTTTCTATTTCTGGATCAACAATGCTGTAAACTACTGAGATAAATGTCAGATGAAACAGGTTTTGTGGCAGTGTGTGATAGGGCTGAAAGTGACGTTTCCTATTTCATAGTATAGTACCTAATCTGTCATTTTATTGTAAAAGTTTTAGGTGTTTTGCTACAGCAGGAGTGAAAGAAAAATAAACATGGTGGGGAAGGGAGTGGTGGTGGAAAAAAGGAAACATGAAATCAAAGAACTCGCAACATCTTAGTCAAAATACACCTCATTTGAATTAAACATAGCTTTTTAATGTTTTTATTGCTGCTGAAAAAAATCATTATGTTTCACAAAACATTATGCAGACTGAGAAAAGATGCTTTTGCCTCTGGGTTTGCACATTTACTTCATATGCATCTAGAACTAAGCAGACACACGATAGCTGAACCTCTCTGACCAAAGGAATAGACTGACAGTCTCCAGGAACATAAGCTTGTGTTATAAAATAAAATGGCCTATGAAATTACTCACAGTGCACTCTACTATCTTAGGTCAGTATTAAAATGTCGCTCTTCATAATCTGATCCAAGTGATTATGAAAAAAACCCCAAAAGCCTAGAACTTGAACCAAAAGTAAATATAGGCACCCAATTCTGAATTTATAGGTTAAACTCACTAGTTTCTTCTAAGACATCGTACATTTACTGAGTGTTCCTTTGAGTTTAAATGTCACTGAGAATCAGGGCACTTTCTTATTTCAAATAAATAGACAAGCGATCTTAAAATCTGTAGTACAATAATGCAGTCAGAATTACAGCTTTCCAGGTATGTTGTTCTACATGGCTTCTCTGCATGTTCATGGTTAGTAAATTATACGCTGCGTATTGACAGAAACAGCTTTATGTGCCCTCTTCTCAGCTGATCTCCTGATTTTTTTTTACTTACTCCTTCTACCCTGTCTTTCCATTAAATATTATCCTAAATGCAGTGGAGAACTGTACAGATAGCTCTATTATGATTTTTGTTTCTTTGTTTTAAAGAGACACTTCAAAGATATTATGAATCAGCAGAAATGTGAAAGCTAGTACTTTTTCGAAGCTATAAAATGGAAGTATGCTTTTTCTCATTATGTCTGATGTTATGATTTTAACATGTAGTCAACAAGATTTCAGATATGGTTGAGTTTGATTGCAAATGCATCAGAAAAACGTACTTGCTATCCTGGCTTCCAGTTAGTCTGGAATAATTTGAGTTAATTTTCTTACAGATTTGGAACTGTGATCAGTATAAACAGAGGTCAAGATCTTTATCTCTTGGCCATCCTGTATTTCTACTGCTCCTTTTGACATCTTATAACCAGTATCCAACAGTATGTTTAGTGTTTTGGGCAGACTTTTTATAGTCTTTAACACACCATGTGGAGTCTTTCACATCTATGAGCTTTGTCATCTGTACTTCATTATATTAAAGCACTTTTTCACTGGTAATTCTCAATTTGTAAAAATTAGTTAAATATTGTTTATAGTTACAATATGAACTACCTCTCCCTCCAACCCAAAACATTAATGATTTCCCACTCTCATTATTTTTATAGTTTCATGGGACAATCTACTCCAGTAGGTTGTACCAGGTGCTAGTCAAATTCAGGTCAAAAAGATATATTGCAAGGAGCTGATAGTATTAAAATATGTAGCTGTTCACTGTTTGTATGAAACACCTATTCCTAAAATAGGTGGCTTGTTTTTTATTTCCAGACAGTGGAGCTATGTGAAAGATGTCAAATTAAATGCTATAGGCCATTCTACTTCCTTTTGTTCTCAAAGTTTGCCATGTGCAATCTGGAATTTTAGCTCTGTGTTTATCTTCAAAATTAATACCAGGTAAATTTGTTCCCTTGATGGCAGATGGTTAGCTAATATACATGCTTTTTCATTTTAATTAATTGCTTCTCATTATTTTTTTTATTGCCTAGTCTCAATCTCTTTTGTCTGTTAATATTAGTATAAAAATACTATGACATGCCTCATGCCCAGCAACATGTTTTTCTTTCCTTTACCACATACCAGGATACATCCATGCATAGAAAAAGAAAATAGCTTTCATATTTCCTGTTGCATGTTTTATGCTTCTGAACTGCTTAAATATATCCTCAAATGAAATTTCCCCATATATCTACGCTGTGCTTGAAAACAAATCTTATTTATATTCAGGAACATTGAAATTATTTTTGGTGTAAGGCATCTGTTTCAAGCTATATTGAGAGCTGGAGGTGAGTGAAGTCAAAATATTATTTATGAGTGACACTGCACCTGAGCAGCAGGGTTTGGGGTGGTTGTAGTGTAAACCACCTTTTGGGTACTGGGATGACCTGATTTTATTTTATTGATTATAGCCTTGGACTGTCAGGCAGGAATTGATATTGGTCCTCTACCCAGTCTTCAGCATTTTAAGCACATTGACTTCTGTGGGAAATGTATTTGAGCATGTTCTTATGTCTAAGTATCAATTTTAATCTATCCAAGTTAGGGGCTTTGCAATGAAATTTTGTTCCAACTGGAGCTATTCTGTTACTCCTTGGACAAAATCAAGTCCTTCACTTTGATGAAAATCTTTTTTGCTACAGGGCCTAGCATGGCCTCAATTTAAGTGGAGAGATGGGCAGCCATCCAGCTGCTGCTTTTGGGAGTTCACTGAGACTCCAGCAAAGCAGTACTTCTGATGGAATGTAAATAGATAAAGTTAATAAAAAATTATGTCTGATGTTTGGGTTTTAATTATTCATGATTTAATATAATCAGATATATGCTGTGTTAATTCAAATTCCAGACATAAGCATCACTTAAAGAGTAACATTGATATAACTGAGAATTTGGTATGTTTTCCAAACAATATTTTTACGTTCCAGAGTGAAATCTCTATGATTTGGGGGGGAAAAAATGAATCCCTCTAACAAAACTGACAATAGGTTATAGTGAACTAATATCTGGATTATACAAAACACACACTCACAAAAGAGTCTTGAGTATTGATTATCCAATATACTGAGCTTAAAACAAGGTAAGCAATGTAGTTCTAGATACCAAATTTTTAAATGGGCCACTGTAACTCTCTTACAATTACTTTGACTTTTACTTATGTTACAGTTAAGGTTTCTGTCTAGAATACAAAGATTGTGATTCCTCTAAGGTTAGAGCAAAGAGGGTGTAAAAATCTGCAGGCAGGCTACTGTCTTCAAGATAATGTTGGTTGTCTCTCTAGCACTCTGCAAAAAGCCATCTTTCTCTCATTTTTACCTGTGTTTAAAAAACAATCCTCTAATTAGGCAAGCAGGAACAAATTAAAAACCTACAAAGCAGCTGTGCTACGCAAGTTGCTTTATGCATCCCAAAGCAGGCAGTCAGTGGTCCAGTTCTGGAGAATGTAATCATTTGTAGTTCACTTTGTCATATGGTTTTAAAATGACCTTCACTGGCAAGAATGGCTGACAGTTTTCTCAAGACATATGATCAATGCAATTCCTCATTTAATTTAAGAAAATATCTAGGCCCGTGCTGCATGAAAAATACCATAAAAACTCTGAAGATCAGTTGGGACTCCCATAAGCAGGATGGTCCCATAGGAGACTGGTTCCCTCAGAGGTGGCTGGAAAGGGCAGCTGAACACAGAATCCCTTTCCATGGGAACTGTGTATTTTAGAATTTGTGGTGTTTCCATAACTTGTAGATATTTTGTTTGCTTTTGGGTTGGTTTGTTGTTGGTTGTTTATTTCAGTAATAAAACCAAACTGTTGTTGCAAAAGGGTTGTTTTTAACAAAATTTACCTGAGGAAAAGAGTATGGAATTTACTAACATTTTCACAAACTATCCCTTTTTGTGACACTTCTGTGTGTTTAAGACTAAAAAGTGGG
>JAOXNO010000063.1:6888769-6907808 GCA_028565335.1 Limnodromus scolopaceus | reverse complement strand
AAAGAGGCCACAACAAATATAAAGCCATTTCAAAGACCTTAAAAGAAAGATTTTGCCTCGTCACAAATAAAACCTTTTGGACTTTCATTTTGTAAAATGTTCTAAAACATCAACATTTATCCACTAAAAGAAATAGGAAATATTCTGAATTATTCAAGAATTTCCTTTAGTTAGGGAGTTTGGTTAGAGAGCAAGTGAACATCCCCCCGACTTCAGAGAACTGGTTTTGCTCAAATGACATCTTCCATTTCCTTTCCCATATTTTCTGTTTGACTTCTAGACACATTCTTGGGAGCATTATGGCAGTACATCTAAAGTTCTTGGTGGCTCTCAAACAGTACACATTGTACAAATGGATCTTTGTCTGGAAGTAAAATACAAGAAAATGTTGGAATAGGGATGTTCTGACTTTGTATCATGGTGCTCTCTGCCAGTGATGGGAGTGCTTTTACTAATGTAGGCCTGCAGTAAAATGTGCATTCCACACAGATGAAGTTCTGCCCATTTGCAGCAATTAAGGCACTAATAAGAATTCTTAACACACTTTGTCAGTAATGTAGTACTTTAAATCCAGGCTATAAATACCATTTTGACTCCTGGTAGTTCAAACTGCACTGGCATTTATTATTTGAAGGTTTGTTACGGAAAATTTTTCAGTTAATTTGAATTCTTTAAGAAAATTTTCAAGATTTGCATCCAGTTGGAGAAGTATTTGAACTACAGATCCAGCAAGATTCTGTTTTTCCCTCTGAATATTACTGGTCAGACCCTCAGCCAATATTAGACAAGAGGTAAAACTGATTATACTTCTCTTAACTTCTATGAAAAAAAATACTGAAGAGGTTTTTAATATCTTTCTCTCATCTTATTTCATAGTAAAACAAAAAAAAATATTTTTTTTCCATTTTACATCATTGATTAGAATACCCTTCATTTAATAAAATGTTGCCAGCTGTACTCAAAACTCTACTTAATTAGGAATTTTCAATATCACTGTCTTTTTAATATTTGAAATTTTGTGCAGGGGAGAAAAAGGACTCTGGGAATCAGTACTTACCTAAAGTGACTTTCTGTTACTTTAATAGGGGGAAATCTGGAATTGTTAGTAAAATTGCTATATGCCAAGAAAAGCTCCCAGCATTGATAATGTGCTGGTTTCCGTACTAAATTGCACACTTACAGGTAGACAACTGATAATGTAGCAGTCTCTCCCTCCCCAGCTTTGTTTCTGGAGAGCCCCACTGCACAGGGAAGATGATGATAATTATTTTTGTATGTTTAAAGGTTATTTATATTGATATTTAGTGAGTTTCAAGGAGCACAATTCGGTCTCTGTTCACATGTGATCTACAAATGATTGTAAATGTAACTCTTCATAACCAGAAGTTTGAGACGTATCTTATTCATATTCATAAATTAAGAGGGAGGAAGCAAAAGGTTTGGAGCAAGAGCTGGACCTTATGTACTTTGTCATCTTCTATCACAACGAAAATATTTTATACCCAGTATGCTGACATTTAGACTCTGTTTTTAGGAAGTAGCCTGATGTCATCACAGATGCAGCAAATTTTGAGAATCCTAGGATTCAGGAATATTACTCCATTAGACTAAAAGACAACCTGACTATGTCATGGTATGCATCTTTCTGAGTGAAGCTCACCTCCACAAGAAAAATGCATTATTTTTTTCTCTTTAAAAAGTTGTAGAAACTCAATGTCTGGCCTTTTATTTGGAATTAAATAGGGAGGATCTGTGCAACAATTATCTACACAGTTAGTATGTTATTTTTCTGGGTTTCAGGGGAATATGATGGGCATCTTTCCTAGTCTTCTTTAGAATGCAATTCATCTAGTCCCTGGTGTAGGCAACTGCAATTGGTGACTGCATCGTGGGGATGGATTTTATTAGTATTCTTCATGCATACAACTGCATTCCATGAATCGTGTCTATGAAATGAGGAAGTTTTGTTCTTCCCTTGAAATACATCCAAAGCAGGAACTGAAGAATTTTGTCCTTTAGGGCAGCAAAAGTAAATTTTTGTGACTTTTTAAATAAATAGGCTTATTGCTTATGTAATTTACTAGTCTGTCCATGTCACTATAATCCATTCTTCTCCCTGCATATCAGAAGCCTGATTTTTCTTGAATTTTATTAACTGCTCTTAAAATACCTTGCTCCCTTCCAGCCAAATCATATACTGGCTGATACCAGTCCTCTGCTTAATCTTAATTTAAATTTAACATGTCTTTTTGGTCGCTGCTAGGTTAAAGTTTCTATTCTTTAGCTCAGTCTTTTTTATTATAATGTATATATTGCAGAATCCTATTTCTTTGCTATACAGTATGTCAGTTCTAAGATCTAATGGAGTTATCTTATGAAAATTTAATTCAATACACTCATATACATGTGATAAGTTTGTAGGCAATTTCCTTCCTTTGCTGTCCTCTTCAGATGAAAAAAAAGCTATTAATACAGCAGGTAAGCGTGGGCTAGGCATACCATTGTGGTGAGATTTTTGCATTCTTCTGCAATTAAAGCCAGACTACTACAGTACTGGAATATTTTCTGGAAAGTGGCCTAAATGAGAGCACTTAGCATCCACATCCTTAATATTCCTAGCCTGAAATCTTGGCTATGATGAAGTAAACAGCAAAGATACTGTTGATTGGAGCTGAAATTGGATGTGATGACTAAGATGAAAAGAGAGCAGCGAGCACTGACTAGGACGGAAGGAGGAGAAGTAGAGTTAGCTAATAGAAGGAAAAAAAAAGATTGCTACTTAGTTTTGGAAGTAATAAGAGTTGTGCTTTTAACAGTGATGATAGGGACCCAGAGGAGGAGGAAAAGAGGAAGCTCTTAATATAAGCACTTTGACAAATTCTGAAATTCATAATGTTTGTGTATACCGTATAGATAAGGGTCTGAAAAATGAAGCAGTTTTCATTGGCTGGATGTGAAGACTGAGTTCTGACTTATTCTCTGTCCCCATGAATTCTCAAAATAAGCATTTCTGATGATTTTAAAAATAAATTTTGCCTTTTGAATGATAAGCTCTTATTAAAAAGACTAGGAGTTTCAGTGACTTCAATGGTATAAACCCATTATGTGCTTATAACATACACAAAAACATATAAACTGGTTGGATTTTATTACCGGTTGACCGTTCATTAATTAGGTGGAAAGTCACTTTATTTTCTGTAATCTGGCTATCAGTTTTTTCTCCCCAACAACTACTCCTGAAATGCCAACCATTCTGCCAAGATGTTTCTTATGTTTATTGTACTTCTGACATTCTTTCCTCCATGTAGGAGGAAAAATATTGTCCTAATCAGTACACTTCATAGATCCTGTAAAAAATATTAGTGTAAAGCTTGTGTTCTGGTCAGACATAGATTTTTTTCTTTTTTTTTTTTCATTTCATTTCCTCTTTTCTGTTACTTTCAATTTTGAGAAGGGGGCAAAGGGGATTAATTTTGCCCCAAAATTGTACTGTGCATGTTTCCAAAACAGATCACCCAAAAGACAGAGCAAGACAACACTCTTCAGAAATACTTTGACTAATCGGAACCTGTCTGGAATTCTTCCTCATTCAGTAAGGTAGTGGTCAGGGTAGAATTCCATGAAATGTGTACAGGAACTCTCTGCATCTACAGACCCTTTTAAAAAACATGAAGTGAAGACAAAATAATTTTGTCTTTTCTCCACTGAAATTCCAATATTGAATTAGGTACTATGGCTATTTTGGTTTCAAATTTAGCAGCAAAGAATAGACAATGTAAGTAATAAGAGCATTTATAAATGTATTATGAGCTCATCTCCTGGACACTGGCAGAAGAGAAAAAAGGAAATATTCAGTGTAAACCTAGTTTAATTGGATTTAACTGAAGATGTTATCAGCTCATATTTCTAATACACAAAATGAATGAAAATCAAATAAAGAGTTGTAGTAACTTACCAAAATGAAAAAAAAGGCCTAGCGTTGGGTCCCAGTTTGATGAAAAGTAACCATAGCAGAAATCTATCTTCTTACAATTAATTAAATTGTTATGGTTATAATGGAGAAACTAAAGGAAAAGCTCCCTTTGCTTAAATCATGGTGTGTAGGCTCTGTTTTCTGCAAGAGTAATTAAATCTAAATCATAAATTCAAAGTGATAATGTAAGTCCATAGGTCTTTCTTCTTGGAGTAAGCAGAAATATGAGGCAGTATTTTACATTTTTCCCCTTTCTCCAAGGAAAAGATGTTTGCAATGATGAAGGAAAAGATTTCGAAACCTTTCAGGTGAATGACTATATTCATGTGACTAAAATGCAATTAGTAGAGCTAAACTTAGTTCTCTTCCCTTTAGTAGAAAAAATGTTTAGCTTTGTCTGCAGGGGGCGGGGCAAGCGGCTGGTGTGTTAAGACCATTGCCAAAGTATTCAGATGTATGGCATTATTTTTTAATGTATGGTATCAAGAGCTTTGTTTTCCTGACAAAATATGAGTGTTTGACTTTTAAAGCCAATATGAAAAATGGATTAGTTTTCAAGAAGATTTCAACTTTAGGAAAATAACATTGAATAAAGAAAACTGTCTCCTGGAAACCATAAACCAAAATTGTAAAGTATCGATTCAGTTGTTTCCAGATTTGTCAGACTGGTACCTCCTGCTTAGTCAATGGTGGACTTCTCAGTGTCTCCAGGAAGAGCCCTGGCTTCTCTTGCTGACCTGTCCTGTGGTTTTGCCCTGGTTGTGATCATCAATGAAGATGTAGAGCAGACATGGAACATAGGACATTGGAGAGGATGAAGGCATCTGTACTGAATTCCCATATAGCACATCTAGAGGTGTTTAAATCGCTTGTTTGGCAGGAGTGGGGAATTCAAAGTGGAGAAATAAGAAAAGTTGGGAGCTTAAAATATTTCATCTGCCTTAAAGATTACCTTTTTTATAATGCACAATTATTTGACAAAAAGCATTCATCAGTCATGAAAAAATAAACTTAGTTGAAACCCAGATTTTCCATTAAAGTCAGTTTCAGTGAAAACTTTCTCATCAAAATAGTTACTATGTACTATTTGAATTGTCTCATGGTGAAGCATGCGGGTGTTATTGACCAGACATTTCAAATGGGTTTTATTTGAAGATTCACTTAGCTACTGGCACACTCTTCCAAGAAAGACTTTCTGGGGATTTTGCCGTTCTTGTCTAAGTAAAAGTAATAATAAATATATAAAACGGGTAAAATGAAAGAGCCAAACCGAAACCAAGAGATATCCAAACTGAAGGTGTTGGAACCTGTTTGCTTTTACCGAGCACCTTGAAGCCTGCAGAAAAATGCTCTTCTCCTTTGCAGTTCTGATGTTGAAATCACTTTACCAAAGCTTCTACTTCAGACTTGCATGCAGCAATAGCACTACTTCCTGTTTTTTCCAATGCTGCATCGAGGCTAGTTTAAACAGCAAAAAGCTCATTTACGTCTCACTTCTGCATAATTATAAACACTAGGAAGAAATTTAAAAAAAGCAAAATACTAATACAAATCAGTACTTATTTTCCACTGTAGATTACATTGTCAAAAAGACCTTCACTGCTGCAGAACACTGCCAAAAAAAAACAAACCCCACATTCCAAATATTACTTTCAAGATTTTTGGGAAGTAATGATTCATTGCCTATTTGAAAATTGATTGCCACCATTTGAAAATTAATGAAACTGTAAGCTCATTTAAAACTTAATAGTTATTAAGAGTGATTGCAAATGTTCCTAGGGAGATAGTGATTTTGCTATCCACTCATTAAACATCAGTTGTATATATGATTACGTATGTATCAGTGGGAAATAAAGAAACCACAGTTAGAGTTCAGAATCATGGCATTTTCTGAAATTGGAATAGTATTCCCTGTTTTCTGAATGAGACAACTGAGATGCACGCTGGCTTTGGACTCTTAGGGAGTCAGTGAATGAGTAAAATGGGTCCAATATGCTTCCAAATTTTAGTTAATTAATATACTGGCTTTTGAAAATCAACAAGGAAAATGAAGTTACATAATCGTGGAAACCTAAATCCATCTCTTGAAGCTTTGGGATTTATTCATAGGTGCAGAATTTTTGTGCTTTCAGGTAATATGAATCATTGCCATTTAGAAACTGGACTTCATACTCTGTTCAAAAATGCACCTGTAAGACTGCACACATTTGTAGTGGGAAGGTGAGGCTGTGAGCTTGGACACAGGCCCAACCGGTGAGAGATCTATAGGGAAAGGGATTCTTTGGGGTGAACAACTGCATTTTTATGTCCTCAACACATTGTGGGCTTTGCATTCACAACTACTTTTTGGAATTGAGCAAGGTTATAGTTTAATCTCCTAAGTACTTCCTCATGCCTCCTCCCTCTCATTCCCCCACCAAAAATCAGTAGAATACACCAACTTTCAGCTTTCTGAGCAAAGTGTTTTGGTACATGTTCTGTATTTTTATGTTTGTATTTCATCCTCTACCCTTCAAATCCTGCTGCAGGCATCACATACAACTGCACTTTAAAAGATACTCTCACTGTTTATGTGTTTCTCCTAATCTCTGTGTCTCTGAGACAACAGAACAGAATGGCGCAAAAAAGAAAAACGCTCCTTAAATCATAGAATTTTTTGGAGGACCAAAAATGAAAACATGAGAACAAATACCTATTTTACAGGGTTTTGGAGTTAAAAATACATTTAGAAGGACATTTCTTAATGCGTATCTGCAGGGAACATTATTGCCTGTATTAAAACGTGCATCTGGTTCATTACTGATATTTATGCACAGTATCAATTTAAAAGACCGTATATTTTAATTCAATGCATTGCTGGTTTCCTCAAGATTAACTCTTTGATTCATTATAGGCATAAAAAATTAATAGGCATCTAATTAAACATATAATTCACTGAGATTAATTGTGGGAATTAATCTCAGTAAAAGTGAACATCCCAAAGTAAGATCTTTTCCCACTGAAGATATACACTATGAAAAATGGTACAATATATCTTCTTTTATCATAAAATCAGATAAAAGTAAAACATGGTAATTGTTGTTTAGTATAAAAAGACATAGTAGAGAAATGAGAGAATTAAGGAAAGAAAAGAACATATATTATCTTAACAACTGTTTGACTTCATGACTGGTTAACATTAGACCCTAGGATTAAAAAAGTAAATCTAATCACGTCCTATCTACACTTTCCAGGAAAAGAACTGCATTATATGAAATACTTAAAACAGGGAAATAGAAGGTTTGTTGAAGGACGAGAGGGTGAGTGTAAATGGAATAGAGCAGGACTGTCTTTTGAGATGTTTTGAGTGTCCTGGCCAAATAGGTTTGTCATTGATCACACTCATGCTGAAGCTGACAGTGGTTTGATTAGCCAGCTAAAGCTGATCCATTTGCCAATGAATGTATTTATGTTTCCCAATTTTTGTTGCTTCTGTTTTTGTCATTATTTTTCTTATTTTTTGATTCAGGAGTTCTTTGTAGATGACAAATGTTTTTTCAGTAACAAGTCATGGTGTGACCTGAAAGGACTTTTAAAGTCCTTTTATCAAGTTCCTAAAATGATATTTCAGGTTAGCCAATGTTTAGACTTGCCCCAGGTCAATTTGTATTGGTGTTTAGAAACCATTCACAGAACTCCATGGTAGTGGCTTTCACTGCAAGGTGTAGGGATCATTTCAATCCACACCTTATGCACTCTTTCTAAGGTTGTAATTCTTTAGTAGAGTACAGCAGTACTCCAAAAAGAGGACTGGAAAATGCAATAGCTACTTGAAATAGCAGTGGGACATTTAAAAGCCTCAGAGTGCAATTGCTTGTGCTGGAATTTGACAGGAAGTTTAACCTTGCCTTTTTACTGCATATCTAGTAACCTCTGCTGCTGTAGATCTTTTATGTTTCACCCCAAATATAAGAGCAACTTATCAAATGCAGCACTTCCCTGCTTTTTATGCCAGTGGCTGTTATAGCCTTGAGGTCAAGCATTTTCAAGTTGAATTTGGTTAACAATTTTCAAATGTCAGCATTTTGATACTATTTCCCTCTCTTTTTTCTCTACATAATAAGAGGAAAAATGGCAGATCTACTCAAAGTCATATGAGAAGATGGACCAGGGAGACCGAGTTGCATTTAGTTTTTGAGCTACTTGCGGCTTTGTAAAAATGGTTGTAAAGCTTAGATCTGAGTTAGAACAAAACAAAACAAAAAGATACATAAATCTTGGTCATCTAACCCTTATCTGGGATATCCTGGGTCCTGCTTAAAGAATTTTCTTGGAAAATATTGGAGAGATATCAGAACACAGATTAATAGAATATAGATGTATATTTTAGTATTTTTAACAGGATAATTAAATTCAACTAAATTAAAAAATTCCTATACTGATTTCAAGGTTTTTATTTACCTTTTAAAGGAGACATTAGGTCAAGTTCTGGATCATTGCAAAATAAAGGAATTCTGACAGATGTAGCTGGAAAAAAGTTGGATTGAGGAAGGCATCTTGAGAAAGAATTTTAGGAAGAGTTTTGAAATTAAATAATGTGATCTAGTGAGGAGGATCATGACAAATATTAGGAGAAGAAATTGCAAGTTTTTTCAATTGCTCTTTCTCATTTAAAATGCTATGAGTAAATCCTTGGCTTTTAAAAAAATAGAAGGCTGAATGCAGTAGACATAGGAAAGTTTGTATATAACGTTGCTTTTGAACTGTACACTGAAGGGTGAAGACAACATGGAATGAAAATTTGTTTTGGATGGGAAAAAGAACACAAACATGAATGAATATTACATGAGGAACTGAACATGAAATATCTTAGGTATGGGACTATAAGAATGACTGTTTAGTGGAGAATTGAATCACAAAGAGGTGAAACTGCTTATTCAAACACAATTTGCAAGTTGATAGAAAAATGTGGAAACTGCTGTTTTGTGTACGATAGAGCAGGTTTACTCCATGGTTGGCCTGGCCCATGGCCTTTACAGTGGTAGGCACCTGGTTTTGCTGTTCCCTGTGCGGAATTTCTTTTGCAAGGAAATACAGCCAATAAGGAGTTCATGGTCTACTTCAGAGGGTACCCTTGTCTTGGAAATTCATGGGCTCAGGATTGCAGGACACAATCAATTATGTCCTGCTTGATGGCTTAACCAAAAGAACAGTCGTACTCTTATTTTTCTGGAACTTTTTACCTTTTCTAGGTTAATGATATCTTTAACTGTCACATGTGGAGTTAAAACAGTGATGTACCTCTGTGAATAAATTATTCCTTACTGAAAGCAACATAAAGCACTCCTCAAACGAGGCAATAAAGCTCTGTTGGGATGTTGTAATTCTCTTCTATAAGACATTGCTTGCTCATTCTGGAATCATTAAAAATCAGCCACCAAATCAATGAGTCTCATTAGAAATCTGTCTTTTTGCTTAATGCTATTGATTTAATCTGTTTTAGAAATCCCTATTAACCATTAGTCAATTAAACTCATGACAGTTATATAGATTAGGTAAACCTGACTACTGTCTCAGAGAGCTCAGAATAGATTAAGTGATTATCATGTAAGATTATTTTAATTAAAAGACACAGTTTAGATACTTTATGCTCTCTAAAGCTTACATGATAAAGTCTTCAACCAACAGTGATTATATATTAGTAATATATATATTGATATACTAAAAGCTAAATAGGTGCCTGAGAGTTTAAAAAAACAGTTTGTGCAGTTGATACGGTGTATGACCTGCATCAAACTGAAAGTAAATGATTTGCTGACGAATTTTGTCTCTGTGTGACAAACGCATTATTCCTAAGCCTGGCAATCAGGTTTAAATAGGTCAATAGTGTGCAGGTATAACTGATGAAGCCAATGCAACCTCGTACTCTTCTGGAGCTTACAGCATCTGCCCATACCATCTGCAGTTATCCTAGTAGCCAGAGCCTCTTCTCTTGACTCATACCTCCAATTTTTCCGATGATGGGTGTATGTGTTTGTCTCTCAGAAAGGTAGGGGTGGACCAGGGAAACCGTGTCTCTTCATCCTGTCTCTCTCTCGCTGACCCTTATTCAGCAGTTAGTAAGTCTAAATGGGTCCTTCCATTGCAAAAAGCTGAAACAGGGACTAGGCAGTCTTTAAATCCCATTCCATCTTCTATTCTGAGATGAGAGAAACTTTCTAGCCAAAACCAGCTGTATCTCAGTGATTTTTCAGAATAAGAATTCAAGTAATACCAAACCTGGGACAGAATAGATTGTCCTTGTTTGAGGTAAAATGGAAACAATTTTCTGTGCAGTCATTTTATTTTTCAGTTAAGCCTCTTCTAACTAACTGAACTCTCTGAAATTGACAACATATTTTTCAGATACTGTCCGCTTCCAGTGGCATAAAACCTGATTATAATTTATGCCAAGGATCGGTATGGTATGCAGAGAGTCTCTTGCTGATGTTTTTATTGCTATAACAGCCAAGGTCAGCTGGCTTGTTATATGCCCCTTTGGAGGGTCAGAAGCAGAAAAGTGGAGAGGGATCGCACCTGCAGGGAGGAGTGGCCAGGACAGGTGACCGCAAACTAACAGAGTATTCCATCCCATCTGCATCATGGTCAGTATGAAAGCTGAGGGATCAAAGGGTTAGCCCTCTTTCTTCAGTGGCTGGCATCCAAGGAGGACTCTGTCTGCCTTTGATCCTGATCCATGCATTCCTGAATCCAGATGTGGTACCCAGTTCCCATCTGTCACAGTGTCCAGTCTGGGACTTTCCCAGTGCCTGCCAGTGTGTTGTCATCATCCTGGGAGCTCAATACTAGTTTTGTGTATACTGTATACATTTCATTTTTTTTTAAAATATTATTATATTTTTTTTTTATTGTTACTATTTCATTAAAGTAGTTTAGTTTCTTTTAAACTCATAAGTTTCTTTTTCTCTCATCCTTCTCTCCCTGAAGTGAGAAGCTCTCCCTTCTCCGAACAGGAGAGAAGTTATAGAGAGCATGTTGTTTGTTTCAGTAGCCAGTCCAGCCTAAACTACAACACAGATTTTCTCTGACATACAAGTTTGAGTTTTCTAAACAAATTACATTTTGAATATTCAGTACTGTTCATTAAAAACTTGCTTATTCCTCACATTTTCATCTGTCATTTTAGAAAAAGGAAGCTGAATATTGGTTTTGCATATATTCAAAGATCAAATAGAAACCCTTTTTAAAACATCATCCCATTCTTTGGGATTCAAATCCATTCATATTTGTAGAGACTGCAAAACGGAGGAAGAAAAATGTCAGTTCTGGCTTATTTGTGTTTACCACATAATTGTGCTGAATTGTTGATGGTTCTCTGTGAAATCCAACTGAATGAAATGCCCTGAAATAGTAGTGTTCGCTTTAAATTGGATTGATTTTGTGTTTCTTGTTCACTAATAATTTGAAAGAAGACACTTTACTTGTGTGATAGGCTTCCTTTGCTCTAAATACTCTTTCTGTTCTTTTTGAGTGCTTTTCAAATGAAACAGTATGTGTTTCCATTGCAGAACACAGTGTACTGAGAAGCACTGCTGGAAATGAATTAATTGAAAAAGTTCTAAATCATTTTTTTAGGTTCAGTCTACAAAAAGACTTGGTTGCTGTAGTGTTGAGCACCTAAGCTGATATTTAAATGTGTTTTTAAATTCAGCCTCCAGGCAAATTAGGCTAAACAGCATTCACTGTCTTCCCTCATGAACTGTTCCTAATTACTCTCTTTTCAAGGCTTTCTTCCTTCACATCATAGTTGTTTTAAGTGTAAATACATCATACTGCTATTATACTGAAATTAAAGATGTTCCTTCGTCGTTGTTCCACATGTTTTTCTGAAGCATCTAGTTTCTTCCGCTTTAAAAAGGACTATGATATATATATATATTTCTGTGAAAACTGCACAAACGGGGCTTATGTTTTCTGTAACTCTCATTAAATTGTTGCTAATAGTGGGATCATTTTTACTATGGTCCCTCCCTCCCCGTCTCTCTCTTTATATATACATATATAGGCATATATGTATACACTTACATATGTGTGTGTTTATGTCCTATTGCTAGTTTGCAGGTTTGTGGACTCTTTGGAATATAAAAGGCCAATGCCTCTGGATTTATTACTGTGATTGTGCAAACCTTTGCAGCATCTGTTATAACTGCTGCTCTTATTTCAGTGAATAGCTACTGTTGTGCTGTAGCCAAAACTTGTACAGGCATTTCCTGGATAAAAGAGTTCATGCTGAATTTTAGATGTCCACATTCACATGTCTACATCTAAGGCAGTCATCGTAGCTCCTGTCATAGAGGGTAGAGTGGAAATGGTCACTTCCAGGGATGTTTTATCTCATCTAAAGACAGATTACTAAAATAGTTCCACAAAAATATACTTTAGAAGTGCTTTTTCTTTTTGTTATCTATAAAGGGAGGCTATAATTAGATCAGACATAGAGATGGTTACATCACAGAAGTCTAAAGTTAGGTGATACAAATCCCACACTGAAATTTGGTGTCAGCAAATTTTAGATCTAATTCTAAGAAGTGTGGCACACATTTATAAAGAACACTTTGAAGGGGGTTGGGCCACAAGGTATCTATATCGCTTTTACTTTTTGCTGGGATTACCAACAGCTTTGATTTCTCAGTCTAGCTCTAGCACATACGGGAAACCTAGCCTCAGCCATGAAAAAATGAAAAGTATTTTTATGCCTGTTAATTTAAGCAGTTAACTAGAAAACAAGCTTTTAAAAATAAAACCAAGATATATACTCTGCATTAAGCAAAGGAATCTGAAAATTGACTCAATGTCAGTGCCTGCATGGCTACAAAAGTCTACTTCTGATCATAAGCTTCTAAGGAGGCTAAACTTATATCCCTTTGGTGTTATATAAAGTGTGGAGAACCCCTTCATGTTAATAAGCACGCACATCAAAGAAATAAAAAATCTCTGATGCGCAGGAATACCACATGATTAAAACATTTGTTACATGCTTCCAAAATCCACTCTTTTAGCTGGCTGCTATTCCAACCTATCTATTTCTTTTTCCCTCCTCCACAAGTAACTAAGATAACGTCCTGGCTCTACTGAAAGGTCTGTGAGTCCTAATGAGTGAGGCTCCTATCTGACTGAAGTGATGCAAAGGCACTAAAGACTGATGTCCTGGTTTGATTTCTGCTTAACAGAAAGCTTAAGAGGAAATCTGTATTGTGGGCTTTCTAGATCAGTCAGTGGCAATTTGTGAGATACTTCAAGAAAAACACACAGACATACCCCTACCAATGAGCCCCTATGACTTGACCAAGAAATTGGGTATTTTGAAGCACAGAAGTTACTCCCGATAGTTAGTTATTCATTTTCTCATGATCTGTTAACTGGCACCTAGATAATGTGCAAAAACAGCTGGGAGTCTTTGATTTTTCTCATTCACTAAAAAGATGAAGTACAGATTAAAGCTATATTCAATGTTTGTTCAAAGATCTAGAGATGAACATCATTTTGATTCTGAAAGTAAAATTAATGCCAAAGATAAACCACACCATGACCTTTAGGAGTCCCTTCCATTGAGCCTGTCAAGTTAGGCTTAGCAGATGATAAACTTGATTATGGAGAAACTTTCTTGTTTAATGTACAAACAATAATGTATTAAGTGCTGTTGGTTAAGGCATCACTTGAGATGTGAGGGCTTGGTGTCCTCATGACAGGTCCATAATTATGAAGATGTTGAAGAAGATAGTGCACTGGACTTGTGTCTGACAGACATGGGATCCAGGCACTCCATTGCTGGAGAGTTACAGAGAGGCACTGGACACACTTAAGTCTTGGACTTCAGTGCTATAACAGCAATTCTGAGAATTTTTAGGTATGAGTTAAGCAGAATGTAAGGTCACAGGTTACGTGGTTTACATTCAAAGAGTCTTTGGGTAACAGATAAAACAAGGCCCACTTGTCTTTCTTCCAGAAGACACCCTAAATATAGAGCTATTAAACCTTTGACATTCTGTCATTCAAGGTTACTTAAAAAACTGAACTCCCCCCACCCCTACCCAGCAATAGGAAAAGTGCCACAGGAAGGTGGAAAGTGCATCCATGCAGCATAACCTAAAGCCCCACAATCCTGCTGTTCTCCTGGAGCTCAACCTGGCTCAGGATGGACACTGCACTGCTGCCACTCCAGTCAAGCTAGAGCTCCCATGAGTTCTGAGCACACGTGAAGGCAGAACTTGGAAAATTTGAGACTTTTTTACTGGTGGAAAATCTGAGCAACCCTAAGTACAAACAACAGTCCTGAAGATTACTTTTGTGGATTTTAGGCACCTCATCCTTTGTTTGCTCTGACTGCTTCAGGACATAACAGTACTTGTAACAACTTCCCTGTGATGTGGAGGGTGAATATGTTGAAATTTGTATGATATATAGATACTGTGAGAATGGGAGCCGTATAAATACTGGCCCATTTTTATGGCAGTGATAGAATATGTAATAGACATTGTTCAAAGCTACAAAACTGATTTTATGAGAGGTCGGTATTTTTAATGTTTCAATTAAGGTTATACCTTCTGTTTGCCACTCATATACTGTAAAGTTGTTAGAAGTCTTGTTCATACACAACTATGAAATACAGCAGGTTAATTGTTCACTTTAAAATAGTCATTTTTATTAGAAGCAGATTATTCATAGGTGTGTCTCAAAACTGCACTAAGGAAAGTTACTTGATTTTCCAGTTTATTTATTCATAAAGTCTGAAGTGCTTAGCAAGAAATGAAAAAAAATGTTGAAGTACAGCACATTCTTCATTTTGACGTATCTATGGCTTATGCTTGTCAAAACATTAATCTTTAATCAATGTTTGAAATAAAGAGGCTAGTGCTCATTAAATACAAGATCTGGAGAAGTGGTTGTGGTTAATTAGTAAAGTGTGACTTGTTTATGGATGCTAAAAAGCATTTGGATGGCCTACATGTTAAAGATGCTGAATTAATTGTTAATGTGAAATATCTTGTTATTTCTCATGATTCAGAAGTTAAAAATGTAGTTCCAGATTCTTAAAGGTATTTGTGCATGCAATTTCCACTGATCTCAGTAGGAGCTTGCTTTGAACTAATTAATTTCTAGGAATTTGCCTTTCTACTGATAAGACACATGTTCAGGGACAGTGCCAAGGTCCTAGCTCCTTCAGAGTACCTTTCTTACTAGGATCAATTACTTATCAGTGACATATTGTAAAGTTAATCCTGACTATTCTTGGCATTTTTTTAATATGCTTTGTTTATCCAGAGTCTGACTTCATTTACCCGGGGAGACACCCTGCTTTAGAGGTGATGGGAGCTGATAAGCACCAGAGGCAGTATGAATCAATATTTCATTGCCCTGATCAATCCACAACCTAGATAAACAGCCTATCAACTATAAAACCCATGCAGGCCCCTAATCAAGGGAGTCTGCACTCCCGGATTACATGCTGAACAGGTTCTTTATTATTTAAGGAACTGAATCCTATAATAGGTCTGGTCCTTAGGATAAAACCCGTGGCCAACCTCCAAGTTCCATAATGTTCCACTATAAACAAGTCTTCTGCTGGATACCAAAGACACTTCCTAGAGAAGGAGTGAGAATATAATTCAATGTTTAGACCCCACAATTCAATCACAATTAGACTTTGTATGTCTTAAGGACCAACATTAGGCTGAATTGTTGCTCTCTTTCATTGAAGACAATATGAGTTTCGCTACAGAAAATTATGAGGAGGCAATAGGATCTTGGGAGTGATTACAAGGAGAAGGGTGAAAAAAAATTCTAATGTATAGTATCAAACTGAGATTTGTTTGATGAAATCAAAGAAAAAATATCACAAGGCTGGAAAGAACAGGAAAGCCAGGAAGCATAGTCACTGAAAACCACACAGTTCTTGTCATTTTGAGAGGAAAAAAAGTAAACCGAGCAGAGTTCCACTGTGTAAGAAGAATGCTGGCTGACACAGGAAAATATCCTCCAGTGATTAAGTCACACTATCTACAAAGGAATTCAGCTTTGTGGTAGTCTGGTTCTACAGTTACTTAAAATGGGAGTTATAGTAGGAGGAAAACACTCAAGCTCAAGAACCCAGCTTTATGTCTTTGCCCATCTGCTGAAGGGCTCTAGTGGTTCATGGGCCTCCTGTTGCCTTCTCCCTTTGAATCTGCTTAGAAATTGTGTTACTTCTTTCAGTGAGAGCCAGGCAGGTGTCAGCCTTGGCTCTGAAAAGAATAGAGAACAGAGGAAAGATAGGAACTTAGTTCATCTCAGCTAAGACTATGACTTTCCCGAAGAGCTGTTTACTACAGAAATTGGCCTTATTCTCTCATTGTGTTAGGGAGTTATATACCTCTTTATTTATGAAAATAAGTATATATACTGTTTATTTATAGTATTTACATTTTATCACAACAGTTCCATGATACAAGGAAAAGTATTTCCTTTTTTAGAGCTATGGAAACTGAGTCAGAGAGAGCAGTCATGTTTTCCATGTCCAGGGCTAAAAATTGATTGCAAGTAAGAGTTAGTGATCATTTTTCTGTCCCACAATGTATTTATTTCAGTGCTGTTAATTATTTAAACATTCAGGTGATTTTAGATACTAAAGCCAACGTCAATCTTCCTGCTGATGGACTTGCAATAGAAGAGGAATCTCTTGTGCAACAAAAAGAAAATAAATCATAACATTTACACTGGTGTAATTTCAACAATTCATGGACCGTAATTTTCTGAATGAAAGCAACTGTTTTAGGTACACTTGGGCCCACACTACTAATTATGACTAATAAACAGACCCTCTAATGCTGCAGATTTTCATTACCACTGTGTGTCCTGAGAGGTTCTAGGTTTCTTCTACAGTGAAGAGCCATGGGATGTGCAGTTTGTTCGCTGAACACTGTGCCGTATGGTGTCTGCAGGTCTTGGAGTATGATACAGGGATGCATCACCAGTTGTACAGCATTCCTATTTGGAGCTGCACCTAAAATAGGTCACTGGCTTTACTGGGCCTACTGAGTTTCATGAGGTTGCTGACCCAAAATTATTTGCAAAAGCACACAATGGAAAGGGAATGGGGGAAAAGGTACAGGCAACTGAGAACTAATTGCAAGAGTTACAGTCTTAAGAGCAAGCAGAGAATGAGAAAAGATGTTGAATAAAAGAAAGGACTTCTTTCGAAACGCACAGATCAGAGCAGAAAATGAAGGTCATGGACTGTCTGCAGAACCTTAAAATATTATGAGGAATCTATAACAGATTCCGGAATGAAAGGTGTGCAAAACCTAAAAAACCCATTCCACAAAGGCATGTTTACACTGTCTTAAAACGGCTAAAAGAGACTTTCTGAGCTTGCTGATGCGTGGACGGGCATCTTGCTTTTCTCTTTCAAAGATATATGCCTCTAAGAAGAGACAGAAGTAAAAAAGAACTATTTTATAATAAAAACAGTCTCTGCAAAGCTCATCTTAAAGGTCAGAAAATGGAACACTTACCAGAAGGCACCTTTGAGAGTAGTTTGAGAATAGCTATAGCTTAGAGTGCCAGTATTCAACTTCTAAATGCTTATGCCCATGTTTTTTATCCTAATTCCAGCTGTAAGAAAGATAGACAATATTAGATGGTGACAAATTAACTCTAAATTCCTAGGACAGCTGTATCTCTTCCTCTAAAGGCTTACTGCTAGCACACAGATCAATAACTGCAAAAAGGAAGGGTACCCACAGAAATCCTTAGTTTTGGTGCAAACACCTGTGGACTGATCCCAGATGCTCAGCACAGTCCAGTGAAGAAGCACTGGAGGAAACTCTGTTAGGAAGGCACCAGTGTAGCCACAGTAGTGAACTATTCTGTGGGGTGTAATTAGCTATGATGAGGTTATTACCCACCCAGAGCTTGGCTGGTATCCTGTGTCACATACACAGAGCATCTCAACTCGAAGTAACCAGTCTGTTCCCACTCAGAATAGCACTGTCCTTAGAAAGTCCTGTTCTTTACATGTCTTTCTGAACCAGCTGAAGCAGAATTTCACTATATTTTTCACCATCTTTTCTTTGAATTACAAACATTTCATTTAAAAGCCATTTTGGAATCCTGCATTGAAAAATCCTCTTTTTGCACGTGTGAAAGAATACCGGCTATTCTAAATATTTCTGCCTCTCCTGCTGTTATTTGATCCTCCCAAATGTTTTCCATTCAGCATTGAATATTACGGATTCAGCTTAAAAGTACAGCATAATTGCTTAGCAACTCTTAGCTTGCCATCATTTTTTTTCCCTCAGCTTGTTAGGGAAATAAATGTAATTTGAAGACATTGAAATAGGTAGCAGTTGTGATATGTGACTTGGAACTGACATATCAAATCTTTTCATTCACACTTTAGCTTGTGAGTTCACAGTGTGGACTGTGAAATCTTGTTTATCTGGAAGAGCCAGAGTAAATCACATAGTAAACAAGCAGAACGTGGAGACGAGCTCTTTTATTTCCTGTGTTGCTCTAGTGCCAGTGAGGTTTATTCCCAGCCGTTGACTGTCACTGGACTCAAGGCTGTATAAACAGTACAGAGACTTGCACAGCGAAGTTTAAACTTGATGTTTATGGCAGCAGGCTATAGAGGAATAGAAATAATGAGGCAGTACATGGAATTTGGAACAGCTATAAAGGGGAAAGATGTGGTGGGGAGGAGGGCAACTCATGGCTGCTAGGTAGGCGTCCCTAAATGTGAAAGAAAGTACATAAGCATTAGAAATAATAAATCAAGAAGCTGATTGGAAGGAAGAGTGAGAATTTCAGTAGTGAATGTGAGGGGATTGCTTGTCAAAGACATTGAAAGTGAAGACAAGCAAGTCAAGTGGTGTATGTTTAATGAAATAAAGAGGACTTTGTAGAAGGATTCAAAACGTGGCACCAGAGTGACCATTTACGAAAACAATCTTCACAGTGAGTAGGATGCAATTATATTTCACTGAATTTCACTGAATTTTTAGAGTTGGAAGGGACCATAGAGATCATCTAGTCCAACTCCCCTGCTGA
>JAOXNO010000063.1:6876067-6888669 GCA_028565335.1 Limnodromus scolopaceus | reverse complement strand
TGCCTGACATTCTTCTTCCCCAGGTGCAGGACCCTACACTTTTCCCTGTTGAACCTCATGAGATTCTTCCTTGCCCATTTGCTTAAGTCTGCAGAGCAAATTGCTGAAATTGAGGCAGAGATAACAAGAAACTGGATGAGACTGGATAGGAAAGGCCATACTATGCAGAGAGATGCAGGAAGATTGTGAGAAAGCTTTTGCTTTCTAGATAAAGAGATGAGAAACAAGTTACCTTCACTCAGCCATGCTTTCCCCAGCTCTTGAGCAAGACGTACGGCTAGGGCTCTGTAGCAAGGAACTTGGTTTGGAGGAAAGTCCAGCAGATGAGCTGACTCTGAAAGTCACATGAGCTTTCATCGAAGTGTTTATGTGGTTTGGATTGGGTTTTTTTAATGTGTTTAATCAACACTTTACCATGAAATTTTCTCTTTCAGAAAACTACAGTTTCACAATGGAACCATTTAAGTTTGAATTCCAGCCACTTCTACAGGAACACAGCGCATGAACAGCTTCGTGTTTTGCCAGGACACCAGGCACTAGAGAGACAGGCAAAGATGGTGCTTTGGACAGAAGGTATGACTACCCTGATTTATTCCACCTTTGGAACTAGCTCATAAATCCCAGTAGGAAATGAAAGTCATAATAGCTCTGAAATATTTATTGGTCTTTTTCCTTATTCTCTCTTATTCTTGAATTATACTAAGGTAGCAAACAACTTTACTCTCAATTAAACAGATTAACTGTAGTGTTTGAAATTTAACTCTCCAATACTCTGCTCTTGCAGTTTTAGCTAATGGTATGTGTGTTCACATGCTTGCCTGAAGATTTATTATTGCAAGTCTCCTTAGCCTGAACAGGGGCCGTGTGGATAATTTCCCATGTAATTTGTTGAAATCTAACTTTCTTATTAACCTTAAAGAGATTCATGGGGTTAATTGCTGGCAGTCAAGCAGGGGATGAACCCCAATATGTTGTTTGTAAACAGGTTCTTGTGATTGCTGAGACATGTACCCATATTTCCCTCAGAATTAACCAAAATACCCTCTAATATAGGTAGTAGCTATGGCAACTGTTTTAAAATATTTAAATAACACAAAATACACAAATCGTTATTGTGTGTAAGTTATTGCTGGCTTGATACTAGTGTGATTTATACAAGCTTTCATGAAAAGTCTGGTTTCCAGCATGAATATGTAAGATGTGTAAGAATCCAGACACTTTCCTATGAGGTTTCCATTTTTCTGATCTTTGCTCCCACCAGTGGTTCTTGCTAGGAAAATTAATCAGGAAGGGGTAACCCGTCTGTGACTTTTAATATACCATTTTGATTTTTAAACAGACTAGAATAGGACTGTAGTGAAACCTGGGGCTGTTTTGTCTGCGTAGCAGGAAACAGCTGGTAAAACCACTCAGTGTTGTTTTTAAGCTTCATGTTCTACTGTGTAAGTGATACTGTTAGAAGAGATTTGGGAGATGAACTTTGTCCTTGCCTTTGTCTTCATGCTAGCACTTTCTGGGGTAACTCAGCTGTATGTCATGGAAGCTTAAATGCTTCCTATAGAAAGCACAGCAGAAACATCTGAGACCAATAGGAAGGATTTATTGCTCGGGGCTGGTGGGTAGCAGATGGTGATCTGTGGTAGCTCTCTCCATTTGCCCAGGAAGCAACTGTAGGGAGAGGTCTTCTGCTTTTGAGTAGGGTTGGAAGTACCTTTCACCAGGGGTATAAGGACAACGAAGGGAGGATGCAGATGATACAGTGTCAAACAATTTTCTTCCTGGATTTGTTGCCTCTGGGAACAGATGGTAGAATTTCTGGATGAGAGGAAGCGAAACTGAGGCAGGAGGTTTTAGGAACCACAGCCAGATCTTACTACAAGTTTTCTCAGCAACTTCTTTTCCCCTTTCCACGAAGATGACAACCATTAGTAAAAAGTCTGTGAAAATTGGATCAGAACTCAGTGATCAGAGTTTTTAAAGTATAGATACACAAATGTTTGCTTATTTCTACTTGATAAAAATGTATACCAATAAAATAGAGGTATATACACCAGTTTTAAAATGTATATGCTGATGTTATATTTTGATCCTTTCTCTGTCATTTAATGTTTGATTCAGGTCTCCCTTTTTAGCTCTAGCTTTACTAAAATAAAGCAGCTTAAGATTTACCCTTAAGGAGCTAACACAGTACTGTTCTTTCTATGCTTGTAATTATCACAGGACATAAATTTTAAAAGCACTAAGTCTCTCTGAAGTCTTTGAAAACTTTGAGCAATGCAACTTGTGCCTCAAGATGCAGAGAGCCCGGGTGGAACCAGGCATCTGGAACATGCAAAGGATGTCCTTCTTGTACAATGTTATTTTTTTAAACAATTCCAGATGTCCAGTCTGCGGGCTATATGCAATCTCCCTTTAGTACCAGATCTGCACTTTCTTGGCATACCTCTTCTAGTTGCTGTTTGGGATTCAGCTACAAACCCAATATTGTTGCTTTGAAAAAGCTTTTTCTTAAATACTCTATTTTCAATAAATTGGCGGAAACTGAGTGTCACAGGATTTACTCTGCTATTACAGGGAGCAAAATTTGATCTATTGGTTCCATTTATATTATGCTCAATGGTTGTGTACTTCTGCCGGCATCTTAATATAGCCAGCAATTTAATGAGGCTTGATGAAAGACACTCTGTAAACTTTCTCTGGAACGTTGTTTTTACATTAGAATCCATGGACTTCCCAACTAGTCTAGTGAGTAGAACTCCTGCTCTTCATGTTAATAGCTTCTTATCTACCTGTTCCTACTAAAAAACCTGCTGTCTGTCACTGATACCTGTTCAGATATGAAATATGCCATGAAATATCTTTTCTTTACTTACAGCACCTGTAGTATTTGAATTCTAGGACAAAATGGTAAATTGTTTTGATTTGCTGCCTGCTAGCAGTGCTTTTTTACCTTCACTCATAATACAAGTCCCACAACATGTTCTGGATCTCTGTCTTCACCCAATGCTTGTAAGCCTAATGTCCTATGTATGTGCTCCTCCAGATAAGCTCTAGGCCTAAGTAATAGACGGAGGTATGCCCTTGAGAATATTTTCTACACTTGTTTTTAATATTTAGACCTTATAAATTTGGGTTTAAGGACTGTGCAAAAGCTTTCAGTTTCGTCTGTGCTGGTGTATCCTGGCCTCTGTCACCCTGTTAGGATTCCAAAGTCTGGACAAACGCTTCAGTAATTTATTTATTTATTTGTTGTTGTTAAATGTGTAAGTAGTGATTCATGAAAGGGAACTTTGATTTGAATTTGTTTTCAGTGGATTTACCTCCTGGGATTGAAGGTACATGCACCATCCTTGATTACAATTTTTTTTTAACAAACTTTCCCCAAAATTAATCAAGAAGTCCTCATGAATACTGATTCTCCTCTGCTGCTAAGCACTTCTAGAAAGCCCTGAAAGTGTGCTACTGCTTAGCAGAGGGATGATACATGTTTGGGAGAGAACTCACCTCCAGTTAAGTTTCCTTCAAAAGCCCTGTAAGAGTTAGGGTAGATGACAGAAGAATAAGTCTGTTCAGAAAGTTGTTAAAACTACTACGCAACATGTATTTAATGAGTTTTCATGTCCTGTATAACACTGATGGCACGAATAAAGGGAAACACTCCCAAGAAATAATAACAAAAAGCTGCCATAGCAACTTGCTCATGTTTATCTAAATTAAATACTTCTTTAAAATCTGCCATCTTGCTGATGACCCCGGTTTTCAGTATGAAATACCAAATAATCACACAATACTGCTAACCTCAAAAATGTTGAAATCAATCCAAAGCCCACTGAAATAAGATTTTTTTTTTTAACATAATCTTTAATCAGGTGAGGCTTTTCTTTTTCTAGTGGGCTGTGGATCAGCCTCCATTATTAAAACAGAATGGGAGTCAGCTGTGGTTCAGGAGTACTTTTATTACAAAAACAAGACAAAAGAGAAAACCTCAGACAATTGGTACATAAATAAAGATACCCCCTTGAGGCTCTTCTCCCGTGTTTGTCCTGTTTTATTGCTAGCAAATGTAGCTGGGTATAGAGCTCTGAAGGGCTCATTATTGGGGTAATTTTAAAGAGCTTTTTCAGAAACTAAGTGGGACTATGTAATGTGGTGAGGATCTGGAGGTGAGGATCGCCTCTCCTGGTGAGGAAAGGAGACAGAAAAACAAGGGAAATGAAAGAACAAGTGTGAGCAAACTAGAAGAATGGTATCTGGAATGAAATAAAAATGCTACACCTCTTTGGGGATTTTGGATTTGGTGACAGAAAAAATACAGTTAAGAATGTCTGTAAGAAAAGCAAAGGACTGGAATTTTCTTTTCAGGTGGTTCTTATTGCAGGAATGTAAGTGCCTGTTTCTGACATCAGCAATACTGAAGGTCTGATCACACTAGAATGTTATGACTGTGGCTGATAGACTCTCAAAATTTTCTGATGTATATTCCTATAATTGACACACAGTCTGTTCTTCAGCCCCTAAAGAGGTGTCCTGAGTGCAGGTCTGCTCTGAAAGTGCTTCAAAATTCAGATATATTTAGAAAAAAATGTATTTGTTGCATTTAAAGTAGTGCTGCTTCAGTCTCAGCTTGGAGAAACAAACCTAGCCTGAAAAACACAATATACAAAATGAATTATTTCATTATTCCATAATAGATATAACAGAGGATTTTGGAAATAGGTTGGATGTTCCATGTTCTGTGTTATAATAGTTATCTGGTTTTCCTTACTATGAGTTGCTCCTATAAGCTCTTGATTCACCTTTGCTTTACTCATAAACGTGATTGCTCCTATTTGGGGAGGAGACAAAGTAGGGAAAAGATGATTATATACTTTAGTGTTGTGCTGGATTGGGACCTCAGCAATGCTTTTATCATAGGTTTCTTGCCTTGGGTTTTCTGGAATATGTTCAGTGACTTCTAGAAGGAAGTGATTTACGTTTCATCTACAGCTTTATTCTCTTTGTACATAGCACCTTGTTCTGAATGCTTATGACTGGTAATAGTCCTTGCTGAAGAGAAAATTTACAACCAGGGAAAACCATTTTGTGGATGGGTTTGGTTTTCAGCTCTGCTTTCAGGAAAAGGGACTACAAATATGCTGCAAATGTTTGTTTTTTAAACTTCATTAACAGATACTTACGCATTGAATTACAATACATGTACACAGGTAAAACTATAGAAGCTAATCCAAGGGAAAGTGTATAATGCCATAGTATTTGTCCAAGAAAATACCTTATCTTAAGCAGTAATTATATAGCTACCAGTTTTAAGTCATTCCCCTCCTATTAGTTATGTGGACAAGAAATTATTTCCTGTTTAGCTTACTTGAATTGGACATAAGAGGAGATGGAAAGATAACTGCAAAATTATTAAATGTTGGTGCAAAGCATAAGCTAGATTTGGGATGTTTTCCTAATGCAAGACAACTGGAGAACACTTATTTCAAAAATGAGTTACTTCGAGTAAATCAAAGCAGCTCATTTAAGAATGAGATTACTCAAAGTTTACATCACCAAAAATGTCACTGACATGTGACTCGAAGTAATCATGGGAAATTCATGTTTATCATTTTCTCATTTACTGAACATAGCAAAGTAAATTCACATCAACAAGGTTAGTTTGTGTTGCTTGTCCTAATGTTAGTACCCTAGTACTAAGTATTGTTTTCCGTATGACAGAAAATTTAGGGCAGCGAAGGGGTGATGGAATTATTGGAGTGCATGTTTGTAATTCTGCATGCTGTAATTCAGTAAGAAAATAATCTTGATTTTCTCCCACTTGATGTTGTTGAGTGTCTTGAGATTAATTTTGAATTGGTTTAATTTTTGCCAGAATAATAACTTTAATATAAAGACTGTGAAAACACATCACATGGAATATGCTATTGTAATGGTACCCTAAGGGGAAGCAGCTTGAACTACCTGTTGTAGGTGTTTGGGGTCATAAAAAAAAAAAAAAAATAAGGAAAGAAGGAGGTCACCTTATTGACTGTCTAGGTCGGCCAGGTCACACTACTGAAACCTTCCATTCTTTTACATTGGAGCCACATAATTAAATCTATGTTCATCTCTGCCTCTGCAGGTTCTGGAGAAAAAAGGTATTTTCTAGAATGGGTTCCCACTGCATATGTACATGAAGGCAGTTTCACTAATTTGCCTGTTTTCGTATAGAAACAGCTGCCTATTTTAGAAATAATGGTGCTTTGATTGCATTGTGTTGCAGCTTTCAATGTCCACATCAAGAGGAAAACTGGCAGTTATGTTCCCCTACACAGATGTAATTTCCTCTGAACATGTTTCAGCCAGTACTTTGACTAAAACAGACAGAGAAAATATGCGTTTGAATGAAAAGCAGAATTACATTGCCTATGCAATGAAGCTGCTGTGCAGGTAACTTTAATTCTGGTGCTCTCTAGAGCCTGATAGCTTGCCTTTGCAAGAGGTTAATAATATTCAGAAGTGGATATAAATTTTACCTCTAAAGGATTAAAATTCACATAGCATGATTACTAGTCAAAAATATATTCCCTTTTCCAGATAGTGAAAAAAATCTTATTAACCAGCATGGACTTTTTTTTAATAGATTACTGTTTACTGACACACACATGCATTTTCGTTACCTGGCTTTTTTTTTTTTTAAAAAAAAAAGGATTTTAAATTACTGTCTTCTAGAGTACAAACTGAAATCAAGTTGTTTGGCATTGGTACATTTTAGCCATCAGCTAGATGGTTGTAAATCATAGTGAACTGAGCTCTGCAGCTTTCTCTATGAATAGGTATCAAAACCTAGACAACAATTCACAGACAATTTCAGCCACTACATTGCAGTCAGAATAATGTGAAAACTAGAAGAATGAAACACATAAAACTGGTCAAAAACCTGATGAAACCTTTAGTCCAAGCAGACAAATTGGACTTTTTACCTTAATGCTTGACAAACTCACTTTGACAAAAACAAGCAAAAAAAAAAGGCAGAACAAAGTAATTTTTCTGTTTTCATTCGAAAACCAAATTGTTTTTCGTTTGTAAATACCACATTAAATATGTCGATTTAAAGAAAACTCCAAATATTTTTATTTACTGGGAATAATTTTCCTTTTTTTTTTTCTTTTTCACGGGGGATTTAAAAATTGGTGGTTGAAAGCTTTTCTATAAAAAGTAGTTGATTCCATTCCAACTGATGCACAGAGAAATCACCAGTGACTGGTTGATTTGACACTAGGTTGGAGTTACTGCACAGATATCCTCAAGGAGAATATGGTATATGCAACCTTAGTGTATTTCCTGCTTGTCTAGATAGGTTCACTGTCTTTTGGCAAATTCTTCTATTTGAGATGAGCCTCCTGTCTCCCTGGCTGCCATCCCGTGTTGCTCTGCTGTTCTAGCAAGAACACTTAAATCTGTTTACTTAAGCATTATGCTGGTTGACTGTAACTATCATCTTGAACTGTGGTGTGGAGTCAGGACCAAGCTCAGCTCTGCCCAGACAGTGCAGGGCAAGGCTGGCCTCCAGGGAGAGCTGGTTCTGCATCCAAATACTGGCACTTCTGTCCTAGCCTGGCACCAGAGCTCCGGTCTGTGCTTAGAGTTACATGGGATAAATGTTCTCATTATCCACGTTTGGAGACAAAGTTGAACTTGGGTTTTATAGCCAAAGATACTGCAGGAAGTGGCAAGGGGCCTAACCCTTCTCAGCGAGGTGGTTACGGATCTATGTCTATGCAGGGCTTCTTGTTTTATGGAACAGTTTTAGAGGTTTGGATCTAAATGAGAAACCATGCAGTTCATTCTTCTCCGAGAGCTTGTTTTGAACCCAGAAGGTGTCTGAATAAAGAACCTTGTGGATCAGTGTCCTGTCTCTGGCAGAAGCTTTCAGGACGTGCCTTGGGAAGAGTGTCAGAACAGGGCTAGCATATGTCCTCTCCTAATACTTCCTCATTTCCAGCTATTTTGTGTTAAAGAACTTCCTGAGCCTGTTGTGGTTTCTGTTTATTCATTATCCACCAGTCAACCACCTACAGAGAAGAGGAACAGCTGCTGTTTGTTTTGAACTTCAATATTTTCTGGCTTTGCTTATACCCCACAGCTCTGGGGGAAGGAGTGAATGATCAGTCCCACTTCCCCTTCTCCATGCTCATCACAGATTTGAGAGACCTCTGTTATATCCCCTCCAGTCATCTCTTTGCAATCCAAAGAGTTTGTCACTGCGTAGGTGCAGTTGCATCAGAAAGGCTGTGGTGGATATATGGTGGATAAACATAACACATTGACAATCATGAAATAAAATCAAATTACATTCATTCTTAAAAATGGTAATGTGCTTTGGGATGACAGTTACTTGTCTTCAAGAATGAAAAAAACTAGTTCTGGATGTAAAATTGTCCAATTTCAGATATGCATTTAGATTACAGACCCGGCAGTTTAACGGTACTCTTATCATTCTGCTAAATGTGATCATTTTGTCCAAACATGTAGTCATGTTAAGGTGTGACAGTTAGGAAAGCTGTTGGAATTGCTTATATTCAAAGAAAAAAATATAATCGTTGTTTGTTTAAATCGTCCCTAGGATCTGTGTGCATTCTTTACTACACAGTGTAGGAAAATTACGTCTGCTCTGTTGTTGCTATATTGAAAGAACTTCCTCATGTCTTATGACTGGTTGTCATGTTTGATGGCTTTTCTCAAAGCTCTGCTCCCAGGCTCTTCTTATTATGAGAGAATCTCAATTTTCATTAAAACCAAAACAATACCCTAGAGCCTTCTTGAAGGCAGAAAAAAGCTGTAAGTGTGCACAGTGTACTTCAAAAGGTTTAAAAAATAAAAGACTAATGGAAAGTCCAATTAAAGTAAATATCATGATTTTGTGAGTGCTGGCTAACAAATTTTTGAACAGCAATTTTTCAGAAGTTAGAAATCCTATATAAACTTATGATACTGCTGCTAATACTGGCATATAAGGATCTTCCATTTTCACAGCTGGAAACTTGAGTAGATGCTAAATGAAACACTTTACAATTAAATCATCCTTCAAGCACCCTTCTTCAGCTTGCTGCCTTTTAGATCTTCACAATGGAGCAAAATCCCGCATTCCTCTTGAAAGAGGAATAAAGAGGGGGGAGGAGAGAAAAATTAAGATTCAGTTGTGAAAGCAAATTCAGATAAGTAAATGGGAGGCCTCTTTCTCTTTCCTAATCTTAGTACAAATGCTATTTAATAAGGTACCAAAAACATTCAATTAACATCAATCTATGCAAGATGCTACAAACATATTTATGAGGTCACACTCATTTAAAATATTAGAGGTGTAATTACCAGCCCAGTGCTACAAAACTAAGTGGAACAATGCATTTATCTCACAAACATTTAGAAAAGCATCAAGAATGTGTTCCCATCTGCTGTACAATCAGACTAATTTAACTTTATACCAACCTTCGTATTAAAACAATCACTTTAGATAAGAAAAGGACACATTCATATCTGTCATTTTCTTTAATTTGCAGCACGCATACTCTGTGGTTTTTGAGAAATGGTAAATGAATTACAAGTAAACACTGCCCTGCTCTTGTGGGGATTCTCACTTGAACTATTTAGCTGCTTCATGGATTTTTAGTGAGGTTGATTTATCCAACAGCAGTAATTGAAATGGAAATACCAGTACCCAGCAGCTTTGAAATTTGGGACATTTAATGTGTAACTGATTTGATAAGAAAACTGGATGAGAATTCCAGGTTCAAGGAATAATTTCTTAAAGTATTGAGACAGGTACCAGTTGTATGAATCATTTGGATCCATTTACTCTATATTGGAAATATTGATGTAACATTACTAATTTAAATGCAATGCCATTTACATATTACACACAAATAAGGTGAAGAACAATTCTTGCATATCTCTTGCAGTAGTAAAAAAAATATATTCTGACTCTTTTCCATGAGACCATTTGTGGTAATAATTCAAATTCCAGAAACATGTAAAGCTTTGCAGAATTTTTGTGGAGACAAATTAAAGATGTTTTTAATTCATGTCCATATCGACCCCATAAAGAAAGTTTACCTCAATCTGTGACTAATACACTGTATATTGTGTCTGAGACAAATTACTTTGATATTGACCAATTTAATGCATGTTACTTCTGCAATGAATCATTATGGCAGGTTTTCCTCTGATTAAAAAGAAAAAAAAAACTTTAAAAAGAAAGCAAGTAATGGCAAAAAAGAAGGACAGCTGCTACATATACAGTAAACTGTTTACTGGCCCAGTATGGCTGGAAGAGGAGGGGGTGATTGTGTTTATCGTCATTTGGTTATGGGATGAGCAGGATCAAGTTTTCTGGCCAGTGAACACATTTGATTTTGTCTATGGCCAGCCTGATCTCCAGGTTGTCAACAGTAGCTTGTTCTTGCTCTTGATGCTTTCAGAAATTCAGGAGCTATTCATACACACAAATTCTGCTGTGCAATAAGCGTATCTGCTTGCCACAGGATGCAGCAATTTCTGAATACAGAGCGTACTACAGTTCACAAACTAAACTCTCTTAAAAGACAAACTGTGTTCGGATATGTCCCTGCCAACTTACAAGCAAATTAAATAGCGGCCTCTTTTTTATCTACTGTGTAGTAAACCCTCTTTCTCCCTGCTAAAATTCTTCTCCATTACTGGTCATCTGCTGAATCAATTATTTATAAGGAAGGAGGCTATAACCTTTTCCTCTTGGCCTCTATATCTCCAGGGTATTTGATCTATTCACAGAAAGTCACCTCACTTCCTGAATTCCTCTTCTTGGAAATCAAAGGTCAGGAAAAAACTGCACACTCGCTGCATCCTGAAACACATCTCATCTTTGCTTCTTTTCTGTGTATTTTTTTCTTCTTCTAATTTCAATTTTTTTTGGTCTTGTATTCAAGGGACTTTATACTCCAACAGAAATAAAAGATCCTCATATTCCTTGTTAAGTATGGATTGCATCCACATGTGAAAATATTAGCAAACAGGCTATCAGTCACATTGCAGTATGTAGGTATATGGGTATTCTATCTGGGGATCTGTATTGCTTTTGAGCAGGAACTTACGCCAGAGACTCAAATCCCATTTGACAGTACTTTACCAACATGGAATAAAAATAACTTCTCCTTAAGCAAGAGACTTGATGGTTGGGGCAGAGCTTCCCAGAACTTTTTTCAAAAGGGTCCAACTTCTCTAACCGAAAAACCGCTTGTACGAATTTCCATTGGGAAAGTTTTTTAACGCAAGGATGGAATTCTAATGACAAGAGAGATTCCCCACCATATGTGAGCTCTAACTGTAAGAGCAGACAGCTTGGCTCCTATGCTGGCCAAAACTGGAAACCTAAAAAACTCAGGACAAGCACCATAGGTGACAGGTCTTGAACTGACACAGGGTGTGGGCATGTCTGTGAACATTGTGCATTTAAGAAGAGGATTCTGTTATTGGGTGTAAATGAGGAAAGGTGGGCTGTTAGTGAAGGGCTAGGAAAACCACATTTGCAACAACACGTTGAATTGTTATAAGTGAAGGGACACCCACATGAATTTTTTTCAAGACCAAAAGGAAGGTCTTTATAATTTATGAGATTCTAATTGATCAAATTTAATGTGCAATGGTAATAGCAAATACATCATTGTATGGTCAAAGTTATGCAGGGAGAATGTGCAAAAAGTAGGCAGGCACAGCCTTTTTGGGAGGATCTGAAAGAGCTGAAACTCAGGCAGACTTTCTGGGTAAAAAACTTAGTGCTGACATTGTTTCTAATAGCACAGAAAACAGGCAGAAGCTGAGCACTGCACTTTGCTCACATTTAGCGTATAATGATGGAGAGACCATACAGAGGCAAGTAAAGATTTCATTTTGGATAAGCTAAAGTTCTGTGACTCACTGATTGTTGAATTTAGTTGTATAGACTATGCTTGCCTGCTAGGCAGAATAAGGGGAGACGGAAAGAAACACCTAAAATAGAGCCTTACAGAAGACTCTTCCTCCTTCTACATATTTGTCCCCAAAAGTGGAAGATAGAATAAGAGCAAAGATTCTCTGGAAGGGAGGTAAAACAACTTATTTAAGTCATTTCTTTTATCACAAAAATGACATTGAGGTGCTGGAGCGGGTCCAGAGAAGGGCAATGAAGCTGGTGAGGGGTCTGGAGAGTAAGCCTTATGAAGAGAGGCTGAGGAAGCTGGGGTTGTTTGACCTAGAGAAAAGGAGGCTGAGGGGAGACCTTATCCCTCTCTACAACTACATGAAAAGAGGGTGTAGAGAGGCAGGGGTTGGTCTCTTTTCCCAAGTCACAGGTGATAGGACAAGAGGAAACAGCCTCAAGTTGTGCCAGGGGAGGTTCAGATTGGATATTAGGAAAAATTTTTACCCTGAAAGGGTTATTAAGCATTGGAATGGGTTACCCAGGGAAGTGGTTGAGGCACCATCCCTGGAGGTATTTAAAAGATGGCTTGATGTAGAGCTTAGAGACATGGATGGTTTTTTTGTCAGAGTTAGGTTGATGGTTGGACTAGATGATCTTAAAGGTCCCTTCCAACCTAGACAATTCTATGATT
>JAOXNO010000063.1:6842379-6875967 GCA_028565335.1 Limnodromus scolopaceus | reverse complement strand
CAAAAATGACATTGAGGTGCTGGAGCGGGTCCAGAGAAGGGCAATGAAGCTGGTGAGGGGTCTGGAGAGTAAGCCTTCTGAAGAAAGGCTGAGGAAGCTGGGGTTGTTCCACCTAGAGAAAAGGAGGCTGAGGGGAGACTTTATCCCTCTCTACAACTACATGAAAAGAGGGTGTAGAGAGGCAGGGGTTAGTCTCTTTTCCCAAGTCACAGGTGATAGGACAAGAGGAAACAGCCTCAAGTTGCGCCAGGGGAGGTTCAGATTGGATATTAGGAAAAATTTTTACCCTGAAAGGGTTATTAAGCATTGGAATGGGCTACCCAGGGAAGTGGTTGAGGCACCATCCCTGGAGGTATTTAAAAGATGGCTTGATGTAGAGCTTAGAAACATGGATGTTTTTTTTGTCAGAGTTAAGTTGATGGTTGGACTAGATGATCTTAAAGGTCCCTTCCAACCTAGACAATTCTATGATTCTAAGTATATTTGGTGTTTTTTTTTTAAACTTGCAACAAGTAAATAAGAATTTGTTACTCATTGTGAATAGAATTATCTTCTTCACAGAAACATACAGAATACTACACACTACTAGAAAGCTGAGAAGTTGCCAGTGATTATCTGTATGTCACTTCCCAAGAGTAATACTTGTTTGATTTGTTTGAAATTTTGTGATTTATTCTTTACAAATGCCATCAAGAATGCATTTGGTATGCTATCAACTAGCTACTGTGACTCAGTGCAACACTGCAAACAGCAAAGTATTATATGAGATTTATATGGAGTGTGTAGCATTGTAAGTTTTCAGATACTTACGACATTGTGTGTTGCGATGAATGGGAAGCCCTTTCACTTAAACCTGTTTGAGATCAGAAAAATATATGAAGATAAAAAGGAGACACTAATTCATGCAACACAATTCTTCAGCTGTAGATGCATACTATACACAATTATACATATATATACATATGCACGTATTATGCACAATAACACATCTCTGCCAGGTCACAGTGAATAGTGATCCTTCACATTCAGTTTCTTCTGGAAGAGTGGGAAGGAAGACCAAAGATGCATATTTTAAGCTATTAGTGGAACTTAAGCGATGTATGAAGTTAATATTGAGATGCAGGGTAAAGGCAACCCAAAATCAATATCATACTAAGTAAAAACTTGTTCACTTCTTTCCAGTGTGGAATATTTGAAATGTACTTTTGTGCTAGGCAGCGGTTTCTTGGCAATGAACTGAAGATGAACTTATGCACAGAGTGCACAGTGCACATGCAGCACGTCTTGGCAAGTGGTTTCACATTTGTTGAATGCATGTTGGGCATATATGCCATAATTTTCTCCATAATTTCATGGGTGGAAGCAGAGAAGCCTTCAACCTCCTGCTACAGAAAGGCTCATGCAAGGCTGAAAGCCCTGCAAGTTTCAGAAGTCAGCTGCATGTTGGTAAAATATAACAGAAAGGAAATTGTTGAGCGGCAGTTGGCTAATGAGGTGAGTTGTTCACAGAACCCTCTGTTCTAATGTAGGGACAGAAGGACTGCTGTTCTTGCTGTACCTGCATCACCTGTGCATAACAAGTTGATGACTAAATTTCACAGCTGTAAGTTTGTAAATCGCACCGTAGAAAAGGATTCTCCCTTCTTTGCCCTGTCATCCTTTTCTTTAGTGATCAGTAGTGCCACTGAAATGCCTTCAGCCAATTTAGTGTTCCCCTCTTAAAAAGTCCTGTTAGAAAGTTTCAAACAATAGCACTCAAATTTAGAAATCTATAGGCTTTAGGACAATATCTTCTATCTTGTTTGTGCTGATAGATCAAGAACTAAAAAGAAAAAAGATTATAAACCACCTCTTTCTTTACCAAGTTTCTCTGCATGTTCTGCACAGTGTTCCATACTTTAACATGCTGATTCCAGTCTGGCAAATGACAGACACCCCATTTATTTTAATTTCTGTTCTGTTTCACATAACTGTGAAGCACATTGTCCAGCAGAACAGATAGAATAGGAAAGAAAAATTCTGAATTTTCGTTGTCTTCTTTTTATTCCTTTTCCTCCAGCTGTGATATTTGTTACCCAGCTGCTATGCACACAGCTTCTCCCTTTGTCAGTGGTCTGTCGCTTATGTCTACAATTTCAAAGTGTGAAAAAAAGTGTGATTGTTATTTGAAGCAGTATAGTTTGAAATAAATATTATACTTTTGACAGCACTGAGGGAACATTTTGTTCACAGAACCCCCAAATACTTGCTTGTAAGTAATCCAAATTTTTTCTTTTTCTGTCTGGAGTGCAAAATGGGAGATGAGGTTAATCACCCCTCAGTAAAGCTTTGCCTTGATAGTTCAGCATCACCAATTTCAAGTGTAAATAGGTAGTACTTTAGGTACTTCAGGAACATACAGTGAAATGGAAAAGGCCAAAATAAGTAGGTTTTATTCTCATATTTTTATTAAATTGAAACCTGGCTTATTTTCTACTAGATGTGGAACAGTTCTTAACTTCAGTGGATCTTTCTTGCCAAGCACTGCTGTGTATATAGAAGTAAAACCAGTAAAGAGAAGCATTGCAGACCTAAAAGATAATAGACATGTAGGGGACAGAGGAAGAGGGGGAAACCTATGTTTGGTGGGCGTTTTGTATCCATATCTACATATAGAAATTTATCTCATATTTCTTGTCAGTTATGGTGCTTATTTTGAAGCTGTCTCCTATTTTCTGTTGGAAGAGGGCATCCAAAATAATGCAGGATCATATTAGAAGGGAAGGGCGTAAGGAAGTTTACTAAATGAAAGCAGGAAAGTAGCACAGGTAAAATAAACTAGCTAGGGCTGAAATTAAGACATGAATAGCTGTTTCTTTAATTTTTTGAAGGCTGTCACTGATTATGAGTCCTTATTATACCCTAAAATTAAATATCTGTTTGACTCACCTCCTTTTGCATAGTGTCATGTTAGAGGTTTGAGTCATTGGACAGCTTGTTGTCATTTCTTATATGAAATTAAGCTGGGAATTATGACCTTTTCAGTTAAACTTCATATTTAATTTGGTAGCTTATTGTGAGCTGGAAGAAAGCACTGTGGTAATTTCCTATCATCTTGATCACACTTGGGGACCTTTATTCATAGCAAAATAACTGCAAAACTCCCTGAGGCATGAAGAAGAACAATATTTTCTTCAAAACATTTAATATGGCTCTTAGATATTTACCCTTTTCTCAACTGAACAATATTCCCCTTTGTATTCTAAAAATAACCTTCAGGGTAGTTTGCACAAAAGAACATAGTATTCGTAAACTCAGCAATCCATCATTGTGTCTTAGCTGACCTGCATTATTTTACCTCCATGTTCTTCAACATGGTCAGTGTTTGAGCACCTTTAGCTATGTCAATTCAGGCCAACATTTATGTTTTCAGTTGCAATTGTTTTAGTACGTGTCTTTAAAGAGTTTCAGATGAGGCTTTGAAATCGAATTAAAAAAAATAGATTCTTCAGCATATATTTGCTTATAAATTTGTGAATTAATGTACAGAAAATGAAATTTCACATTAAAGTATATCAACTGCCTATATAAATTAAAATATAAAATAAATGAATAATTTTCCATTTGCCAAACTCACTAAATGTGTTAATTTCATTTGCTCACCTGGATTTGTTGCTTTGGCAATAGAAGCTCACTGCGTGATGCAACTCTGCCTCTCTGTCGCTCTTCCTAACCAAAAGTTCGTAAGATTTTCTACATAAATAATTTGAAAAAAGGTGATTGACAAGCCTTTTGTTTTCACTTGTTAACTCTCAGTCTGAGACCATAAAGGTAAATTCAGCTGAAAACTAGAGGGAAAAACCCTTGAAAATCTTCCACAGTTATCATGTAGTCTTTCCCAGCGTGACGCTGATCATGCCAATTTATAGCAAAGGATGCAATGAAATTGCCACACTAAGTAAGCTAAAAGTACAACACATTATGTTGCCAAGCACCATGCATAAAAGATTTTTGACAGATGCCGTACTGCTCAGTGTCCCAAAAAGAAAATCATTGTATCATGCTCAAGAACAAAGGCTAGATTAAATCTCATATGTTTCCCTGGATGGGTACTACTCCACACATGCGAGTATCTCGGGCATCATTGAAGGTCATCTGCTGACCACAGAGGTATGACCTGAACCTCCTGGGCACAGTGCTCACACTGAAAACAGCAGGAAATATATACAAGTGGCATCTGTGAGCAGAGTAGTTCCATCCAATAATCTCCATGAAGCCTTTTGCTAGTGTCTGTGCACCTCAGAGGGAGTCTCTAGAATCTGATGCTAGTGGGAGAAGCTGCAAGGAAGCTTTGTGGAAGATTTGGTCCAACAGGGGAATCTTCAGTGAGGCTTTGGACTGAACTAACACTGAAAAGGTTCAAAGAGGTTATTAAGTCTGAGACCTCTGCGTTTGAAGGAATGAGCGTCTACAGCAATAAGTAAAGCTGTTGACACTGTAAAGACTGTAGTCTGACCAGTAAAAGCAAAGGACTTGTACTGTGTACACAAAACGTTGTTCTGTGGCAATCTTAAAGGCAAACTGACATAGCCGAGCAAGGAATACCTTGCTTCCAAGAACAGCAGAAATTGCAGTAGGCTGGATTTTCACAGCTGCATGCAGAAACAGTGCCACAGCCACCCTTGTTCAGGCTGAGTCAAAATCCATTTGGGGAAGAGCTGAGAGTACTGATACAGAGCCAATTTGTAAGGCTACGAATTGCAGCAGGCTAATTAGGAATACCTGAGGACATTCTTAAGGAAGTGACCATAGGGGGGAAAAAGAAAGTGGAAAAAGTGGAAAACAAAGTAATTGTAGAGCAAACATTTTTGCCAAATGCAAATAAACTAAAGAAAGAGGATTGTTGCAGGTAAGTTGTCCAAGGGTGTCTCTGCTTGCTGTGTTAGGAGCTTCGCCTCTTTGAAACTGCTCACTCTGGGCCATAGCAGCACACCTGAAACATAGCATAAGTAATTGCTGAAGATTATAGAGAACACTGGCAACTACCAGTATCACACCATGTCAAGGCTGCTGACAAAAGCACACGATGTGCTTCCTTTTCAGCCTCAGTCATCGGGTTAGAGACTGTGCAGATAGAAACGAACATGTATCAAAGTGATTTTCTTGGCAAACCAACAACCTGTGTATAACTAGCAGAAATAGAGGAAAAATACTGTAGGCAAATAAATAGAATTTAGGTGGTTTAGATCTATACAAACAGAGCATCACTTCCTACCCACCTGCCTCGTGGGCTCCTGCAGTCACGTGTGGCAGGATGGGGGCAGGCAGGGAACGGTTTTAGCGCTCCTTCAGCTTGAATAATAAAGCAGAATTGAAAATTGTCTTCTTTGAGCTACTCAAAATATTCTCTAGGTTCTGCTTCTTCAGTAGAGTTAAGTCTGGCCTCTTGTTGGGGGAAAAGAGCGAGTCCCAGAAGTAAAATAATCAGTCGGTGTTGGGGGGAATCCCCATGATGCCAACGCTGGCAGAAATGCTTCCACTTCTTGTGACCTATATTTCACTTCAGCACTGCGACTAATATAGCTTTGGGCCTGGAAATGCTTTTGTACCTCATGGGTAGAAATATGTACAGTGGTTTTACTGATTTTCTTGGGACTAGTCTTAGGAGTAAAGTTACTCATGCAATTGATTGCAAGCTTACAGTTTGGGGGTCTAATTTCACACTATAATGAATAACTAACCTGATTATTTCACCTTCTTCTTTCCATATTTGAATGCTTTCCTAGAGCTGTGATATTGTGTAGGGTATGAGCTGTTTGCATCATGCTACTGTGCTAATAAAGAGTTGATGTTTGCTATTTATACACAATAATGCCCTCTAGAGTATTTAACATATAGCATAATATTCCTGTTAAGGTATAAATATGATACTGTTGTCCTTCAGTAGGAAATCCCATGCATCAGCAGTTTTATAGGTCACTGCAAATAAGCATCAAGAAAAAAACATATAGTCTACTACACCTACACTCATCCCTCTATGTGATGATAACCATTTTTAAGTTGTACAGAAAATTGTTGCCCACCCTGAATCTATTCCATGATTTTTTATGTTAGAGCCAAGAGCATCGCTCTGGAAGTCATGTTACAACATGCAAACATCAGTCTGAAAAAAACCCTTTCCAATTAATAACTATATAAGCTTACAGAATATAGACAGATTGTAGCATGGTTTTTAAATTCAGAAAACAAGCAAAAAAAGGCCTGTGGTATTTTTTCTGTTGTTAGGGTCTCTATAGGACCAGTTGTCCAAGCCCCATGGCTCCAGAAAATGCCTGGTCCTCTGCCCACCTTTTTTGGTGCATATTTTTCAGTATGTGGGCAGAGCATTCTAGGTTTAGAAATGGAGAGTTTTCCTCCCAATGCTTTATTTAAATGTGAAGACAGCATGTAAGGATTTTCTGGGAAAACTAGCCAACTATATTGGTTGGTCAAGAAACGAAATGGCTAAATTTGCTTTAGAGGCATGTTAGAAGTTATGTAAAGCTTATTTGTTTATCACCTTCTTATATTACCTTTTCCTTCAAAGTCTTCTGCTCTAAGAAGTCTGCTCTAATCCCTTCTGTTTTATAATCATAGATGTTTGGCTGGCTGCATTGCTTTGATCTGAGATGCAATTTAATTTTTTGACCTGCTGAGCTTTTTGTGTTTTCACAATTCTTGTTTGTTAAAGGTTTGATTTAAATGCATGTCCTAGGGAAGGTACCTGAACCCCAGAGTCTTTTGTGTTTAACAGGATTCAAAGCACGGTATACTGACATATGTCTTTCTTTCAAAGTGCTCTATGTAGCTGGTTGAAATCATGGCCATCTGTCATTTAATACCCGCCAAATGCCAGCTGCAACCGTGGCACTGGTTCAGTAGCCTTCAGTACAGTACCTGCTGGGGACAGATTTGCAGCCATATCTGAGGTCAGGCTTGGGATTAGCTTCATGAAACACAGGAGGGATGAAATACAGAATCTTTCAGGAAGTCCAGTTTTGGTCAGCATTGTCATTAGCGAGACACCTGGAAGGCCCATGTCCTGGAGGGTCAAAAACTTCATTAAAATATCATGTTTCTGAACATGTGAAGCTCTGTCTTGGCCGTTCATATGCACACTCAGAGTGGTAGTGCTGGCTATGAATGGTGTAGAAATTGTTTCACTTCTTTCTCAGGCTGCAGACACGGTTCAGTTGGCATCACAAACTTTTACATTATCTAATAATAAAAAGAGATTGCTTCAACTTGCAAAATAGCTTGTAAAAGGTTTTATCACACAATATCACAAGGTATGCAGCTCTAGTGATAAGTTTTAGACGATTTTCTCACTCAAAACAAATATCTGTGTATCCCAGAGAGCTCTCTCAGCTGGAGTTGGTAGTAATTTTTGACAGCTATTTTTCTTTTAGCAAATATCCATTTTTCCATCAGGTAAAAGCATGCTAGGTGTGGTGAAGGGTACTCACAAAAGCTAATCCTGACAGATTCCCTTTGCAGATAATGGTGAGTTACTTTGAATTGCTTTTTAAGTCAGACTTCCCTCCATGACCTTCCTCTTAAACATGATGGCCTCAAAAGTCTTTGCAAATGCTCTGTTCACCTTGCAAAAGATTTTGACTGGGCGATGTTCTTAGAGTGGCCAGCAACCTAAAAAAGAACAATCTAGGATGTGGAAACCTGGCTGTGTATTCTCTTGATTCAGACATTATTGGTCCAATCCGTGGGCTAAGTGGGAATGTCTTCTCCACCTCTTGACTTTTCACAAAAGTCTTCACAGGGTTCTGGTTTTATCCTGAGTCAGAAGGGGATGGCTTGTTGAAATGTCAGTTTTAGGGAAAAATTATTTCTCATTTAGATCTAGTTTTAGCCTTATCTAATATCATATACTATAGTTTGCACAAATGGGTGCAAGTCATATTGTACCCAGTGGCAAACCTTCCACATATTTTTATGGTAGTTTTGGCTATGGTTTCCTGAAAGGCAAGTGCAAAAATCTGTTAAAACAACTTGAAATATTACAGTCTTTGTTATAGCTCATAAAAGAAAAACTCTTCTTGTTTTCTTGGTGCAAAGGATATCACAATATTCTTGGAGTTGTTATCTTTTCATGGTTTCACAGGCTTCACAAGAATCCCGAGTGAATATTTGACTCCATGAGTTTGACTTACTCTTTCAGCATTTCAAATCATAGAGGGGCTTTAGACAGCTCATGCTAAGAAATCATCTCACATCTTATCATCAGTAGTCCCAAGACCTAGTTTCTAAGCCATCTGGGAAAAAAATATCTCCATTTCACTACTGAAATACTCTTTCTAAAATCCAGTCAAATGATAAGAAGAGTTGAATGTCACGACTTAACTAGAGTCTTCTGAAAGCAAATCTAGAGTCCAGCAGGATCCACATGAAAGGTAGATTGTGTCTTAGAAAAGAGAAATTATGAAGCAGATTTTAGCTGAAAAATTTCAAAACTCTGAAATTTAATTTTATGACTTTTGGTTCATCACTAATTTTAAAGACAGCTAATAGTTACACTGAAGTCTGCAAGGTTTGCTGGAGTGATAGAAATTAGCTTAGTGTCTGAAAGTGTTTGAATAGCAGCATTTTAAGTCCCTGATCTGAAGTTAGATGCCAGGGACTCAGATAGCTAATTGAGTTAAATGGATGCAAACTAATGTACCTGCATTATTTCATCCTGTGAGAATCTTGCCCTGTAACTTAATGAAGTGTTTAACTTCTAAGTTTTGTCGGCCCATAAACATGTAAATGTTCATCATCTGATCTATAGCAAAATGCTAGCTCTCATCAGCAAAATTCAATAACAGTATCGTCTTCTGGGAATAATGACCATAAAATCTAACTCTTGTGTAGTCTTTTTCAGGACTACAACTCCTACGAATTCCTACCAGGCTTAAAGAACAAATTTCATTTTATATGGCCAGTATCATTTAATACTCCAAAGTATCTATTTGTATCTATATCTATATGTGTGCATTACAAATTCACAGAATCATGTTAAGTGCATTAAGTTTAATTCAAACAAAATGCTATAGAACTACAGCATTCAGGTTAGATATAAATAGTCCTGTAGCATTATTAATAGATGTTGAGTTGTCTAGTTTTCAGTTTCTCAATTTGCATTTCTCTCAAATGTTCGTAAAATGCAGGTGAAGTGCCCCTTTTGAAAGAATGAGGTCTTTGTTCATAGAATCATAGAATCACAGGCTCATAGAATAGTTTGTGTTGGAAGGGACCTTTAAAGGTCATCTTGTCCAACATCCTCTGCAATAAGCAGGGACATCTTCAGCTAGATCATGTTGCTCAGAGCCCCATCCAACCTGGCCTTGAAAGTTTCCAGGTATGGGGCATCTACCACCTCTTTGGGCAACCTGTGCAAGTGTTTCACCACCCCCATTGTAAAAAATTTCTTCCTTAAACCTATTCTACCCTCTTTTAGTTTAAAACCATTACACCTTGCCCTGTTGCAAAAGACCCTGCTAAAAAGTGTGTCCCCGTCTTTCTTTTAAGCCCACTTTAAGTACTGAAAGAATCACAATAAGAGCTCCCTGGAGCATAACCCAGAGGTTTTATATGCAGCTCTGTATTCTGTTGGAATTTGTTTACCTATTTATTCCCTTTATTATTCAAGACCGTGACGTGCAGAGTGGTGAGGCAGGTAGAAATCAATCATAGACTTCTCTTCCTATTTCTTGCCTCTTCTTTCAGTTACTCTTATGTATTTTGATTAGGTTCGAAAAAATTTGTCATGGGGTAAAAATTTAAGAACAATTCTTTCCACAAGTCTTGGAGAACGTTATTTGGTGGTATGATTAAAGGAGAGAGACTTCCACGGGTAGCTCAGCCCTTGTAGACTTGTAGACAGTGTGCATGTGTTGACTGGTCAGTTGTCACAACCTAGTTTGGACTGATCTGCACAGTAGTTTATGGATATAGCCAGGGGTTCTACAAAACAAAAGGTTTACATTTCAATTAATGCCTTCATCTAGCCATAGGAAAGATGTTTTAAACACATGCTTTTCTCTCCATTGAAGGGTGTGGGCTCTATCTACTTCAGAGTATTTTATAAGGTAGCCATTATTTCCTGTGACAAAGGAAATTCTGGTATCTAGAAGTGTTAAAATGCATTATGTCAAAAGTATCTCTGAGTGTCTATGATATACATAGTGTCAAACACTTTAATGTCCTAACAATATGGATTAGTACAAAGAATTAATTAAAATCCACCAAATCAGAACACTTGGATGAGAGGAGATGGGCTAGAAGATTGTGGTGAATTAGCCCCAGCCAGCAACAAAGAACCAGGTGGTTGTTTGCTCGCTCCCCCTCAAGACCTCACTTTGGGAGGGAGGGAGAATCTGAAGAAAAATGCAAAACTCGTGGGTTGAGATAAAGCCAGTTTAACAGTTTAACGAAACAGCAAAGGAAAGAGGAAAAGAACAACAAAAATACTGATAGAGGAATATACAAAGCATGATTAATGTACTTCTGCTTACCAACTGGAACCCAAAGCCCAGCCTGCTCCTGAGTGACAATTCCTGTCCCCTGCCCCGGCCAGCTCCCACAGGTATACCCTGAGCCTGAGTGGCGTATGGTATCAAATACCTGTTTGGCTAGTTTGTCAGCCATCATCCCAGCTCCTTGTGAAAATTAACCCTATCCCTGCAGGAGCCAGGGCAATAATCTAATATGTCATCGTTGTGTGTAAACATTATTATAAGAGATAACTGCATAAATGCAGCACTGAATGAAATGGAGTTTTTAAGAATAGAGAAGTGCAATGAAGAATGTAGCTAATATATCATAGATTATTCATAAACACTTTGAGTCAACTGATTTTTCACCTATCATGAGTGCAACCCTCATCCTTAATAACCTGAAATTTTCCATAAATGGTACTTATTTTTGTATTTTCCCCAAGATCAGCTCCTCTGCAGCGTGTCACTGTGTATTTCATTCCTTGTGCCATAACAACCATTCTCTACACAATGACTGTAGGATGCTACCATTAAATTTCATCAGGTTTTTCTCAACAAAAAAATATGACTTGCTAGTAAAGGTCTCTGTTGGAAACAGTGATGGAACTCCGCATTCTCAAACACAACAGAATCCTGAGGCATTGCTGAAAACTGAGCTTCTTGATTCTGCCCCTCCAAAATTATTTGGATAACCTTAAGCCTTAAAGATTCCATGTTTTCTTCTTTCTGGGGAGCTAGGGCAATCCTGCAGAATTTTTAGCAGCTGGAAATTCAGCAATTTTGTCTGCTCTAATCTCTGACTACAGTGTTAACTCTTTGAGTATAAAATAAAATTCAGCTGTTTGCTTTTGAATTCCCTCCTTCCTCACACCCAAACCACCTCCTAAAATGCACTCTTGAAAATAACCATGAACAATTGGAAATGCTGATTCATTATTTACTTATATAGTCTATGTTCTTGTTTTTAAGTAAAAAGAGAAAAATTGTTGCAATTTACCATGAAAGAAAATGCTTTAGCACTCTTTAGGCAAGTATGGCAGCAGACTACCATGATATGCAGCAAGCTACCATGATGATGTATTGCATTGATAGGAAGATAATCAAGCAGTAAAAATATCTGATAATTGAACCTCTCTGAAACATGGTACAAAGCCACATAGACATCATGTGGTTTTCCTCAAAAATCTGAAAAAAAAAAAAGAAAAAGGAATTGGCATTGCAGTCACACAGTAGTTTTCAAAAAGTTTCAACCAGCGCTTGGAAGCACACTGCAGAAATTTGACATTCAAATGTTTGCTTCCTGTGGGTAAATGCAGCTAGTAATTGAAATGTAAACCTTTTGTCATGTAGGACTTTCCAGGTTTTAAGGCAAGAGACTGTTCCATTATTCCAGGATAATAACCCTGAGGAGAAAACCACAACAGTGTGTCTGAAAATCTTCAAGTTGCTTAATGCTATAAAATGTACCTGGTACTTGAGATTGCCACTATGTTTCTCAGGGCTAATTTTTCCTAATAAAAATAAGTCACTTCCTGTGAATTTTAGTAGAGTTTAAAACATGATAACGTATGGAGGCGGTGTTTAGTATTTTAAACCTGTGGCACTTCTGCCTTTGTTACTGTGTAATGACATTCCCACATATTAAGGTTAACAGGGATCTTTGCAGTGCTTTTTCCGGAACTCTATCTGGGAGTTTTGGCCATTCACTCCTTGCTGATGATTATTTCTGCAATTATTTGAGTAGCTTTGAATTAGGCAGTTGGATCCATAAACTGCAATTAAATCGGACTTCTAAATGGATGAATTTGATGGTGTCAGGTGGTCTGAACTGGCTGAGCCAGTGGAATTGCAGCACCCACGACACCAGCACTTATTCCTGCAGTGAAGGTTCACTCTGTGTTACCAGTAGCTCAGTAGGCGTTGAGCTATCAGGGCACATTACCATGACCTTGACCTTGGTATATGTGTTCTTCAATTGGCTTGTCTGTGATACAGATACTTGTGTGTGTGGAGGACATGCTCATCCTCAGAAAAAATGTTCTTATGTTCTTTAATGGGACTTTACTGGTGCAATCCTTAGAGGGGATCTTTGTTGCTGTAATATTCAGCTATATATAATATCGACAATATTTTGGGGGAAGAAAGATTATGCACTCTCTTATTTGAATATCTCAATGCTAAAATATTATATATATTTAAAATGAGGAATGCTATTTTAAAATAGCTTAAACATATTGGCTGTGTTTACTTAAGGGGCCTTTCTCCATTTTTCTCTATTACATATGTAAGAAATTGTTCTGATCCTAGGTATGACTCAGAAAAGTATGTTTGCAGTGTTCTCACTGTGCAACACCTGACAGTAACACATTTTTTGATTATTTTTGCCAAGTTAGGTTTTAAATACTTCTATATAATAAATATTCATCAGTTACATACACTTTCTTTTATCTTAAGGTACCTTTTTTAAATCCCTAAAGATCACTGGAAAGATCTTCTCTCTTATGGTCTTTCCCCTTTTTTTTTCTCAATTTCATTCAATAGTTAACATTTATTCTGTCCTTATCCCTAAGAATTTTTCTTTCATTACTGACCGAACATACTAAGCACATGTCTATGTATATTCCTAATACACATTCTAACATGTATGTAATGAAAGAAGTGCCTGGGTCCCACAGTCTGTCTGTGTATGCATCTTGTACACTCTGTGTGAAGGACTGCACAGACGCTGCATTCAGCCTTTGTAAAACAAATTATTCCATCAAATAAAATGGATGTCAGGAAGGAAATAGAATACTCTCATAAAATGGGGAGTGTAAGCATTAACAATGTGAGGAAAACTTCTGGACAGGATTTTAGTACCTTCTGTATGGTGGTGAACAGACTGCATTTCTTGTTGGAAGCAGATTGTGAATTTCATTCCATGCATGCAGCCCCCAGGGCGTAAGATGCTCATACCTATGGGAGGGGAAAATGGGCATAAATATCAAACTGCAGACAGAGGATTGGGTATCTTGCGGCATTCCCTGAACTTACTTTGCTATAGCTTTTCAAAGGATACATCTTTTTCTTTCAGTTTTGCTTATTTATTTATTTTTTTAAATGAAGATTTCAGGCTAAAGAAAGACTGACAAACAGAGATTAGGCTCATGGCCATATTGGCCAGGATAATTCAGGCTTCTGGAAAACAGCTTATGTTTCCAACTGTAGAACTGGTCTGAGAATTGTGTATGATGAATTCTGCCAAAAATTTTCTGAATCTTTACTCATTTTTAAAGCTGTGCACTGCAAAATGAAAGGAAACATAAAACTCACCCTGTTATAAAAAGATGCACTTTACCGAAATTTCTTCTGGAAGAAATGGAAAAAAATCTGGTTTTCCTTAGTTATATTTTAAAAATATAACTCCATCTATATTCATATAGATGCCTATAAATCATAACAATGTTGTGATCAGTGTAATTCACATCCAAGTACAAGATATCTGTGAATGCTGTGTCTAGTCATAGGTGTAATTCATTCCTTTCCCTTTTTGTCATACACAGATTCTTCATGAACTTCCTCAGTCACCACTCCACAATACCTCTTTTAGCTGGAAACTTGTTTTGAAACCAGGAAAACAACAATTACAAATAAACTCCTGGAGCATTCTATTTATAAGAATGTGTTTTTTTAAAAAAAAAAGATCCAGTTCAAAATTATCATCTTATTTACCCATAGATTGTTTCAGTTTTCAAAAGAAATTGCCCTTCCCTTACCATTTCCAGTCCACTGTTTTCCACCCTTTTGTTCTCCATATTTTCTGCATATCAGACAGTATTTAATAGTTGAAATTCTAATGCAATGGGGAAAAGAATACAAATACTACCAATGTTAGTTCTCATGTCTCTAAGTATCCAGTAATTCATGTACATCAACAACATATATGGTGTTCCAAAGAAAAAACTAATGGCAAAGTCACATGGAAGTTGGTTAAGAGACCTCAGAGTTATTAAGGATATAAAGAAACCTGTGTGAATTGCTTTTCTCAGTCCCTCACTGTTAAACATCTTTCTTTTCGAGTACAAAAGACTGAAGTTCCAGTGGACTGAGAGAGTCCCAATAATAGGACCAAGGGAAATATTTATTGTAGAGATCTGTAGAAAAGAGTGCAAGAGTTGGGAACAAACAGACAGATAAGTCTGAGAAAGATGCAGCCATAAAATATCCTTATTTACGACCCAAATGCCCTGACCTTCTGCCAAAACTTGGAAATGCATTACAGAAATAAAAAATAAAAAAGGTGGAATAAGTGTTTGGGGACACTGTGCAGGATTAATTCCTTTTCCCTGGCCCCCATTATATCTTCCAAAATACAGTCAATGTTTTTCTGTTTTCTGTGAAAGGCAAAGATAGGCCCTGCCTTTTTTAACAAGACCGTCTTTCCTCCCTTTCCCTTTCTGCTTGTGTAGTATGAGTTTTGCTCTTCCTGCTGCCCTGGAGACGTGGCATATGTGTGGAATATGAGAAACACGATGTCCTGAATTTGTCAAAAAACCCATACAGCAATTCACACAGGTTTAATGCAAGCTTCACAGAAATCCTGCAATTTGCTTACTGCAACTTTAAAAACAATAAATATTAACATTTAGGTCCCAGACATTATCTGTTCTTCTAGCAGACTGAACTATAACTATACTTTCTAGGAATGCTGTTTTTCTTCCAATAGATTGACTTCATTTCTTTGAAAACCATCGCAGTGTTTGTGAGACATGCAACCTCAATGCAGACAGTATGGGCTTCCTATAGAAAGCAAATAGTCCACCAGACCAGCCATTGAACTCACCATGAAATGAGCTGAATCACAGGTCTCAGCTACTCATAACAAGCTGTTACTGCGTAAGTAACACAATGTTCCTGATGTCCATCAATGCTGGCGTGTCCTGATAGTAAACTATGTCTCACAGCAGTTCACAAGCACTCAAAAAACGGAGAGTAAAAGCTACAATTGGTACAATAATCACCCTGGCTGGTGGTTTTCCAGGAAATACCTCTTCTCCTGGGGTTTGACACGGGTCTTCTCTGACAGCCAGCCACAACAGCACAGGTACACAGACAGCTTGTTCCTTTCATGATAACTCATGGGACTTAGTGGCATGTCCAGTCTTTAACTATGGAGACCAGCCTGAGGCATTCTGGGAGAGGCTGCAGTCTCCAAGTTATGTGAAGGGAAGAATTTTGAATGATGGTGTATTAAAAATGTAAGCAGCTATCATAGTATTTTTAATCTGTTAAACGTGTAGTCAGTAGTTCCTGCTGCTGCAGCACAATTACTAATTCTGCAACAGTGCCAAACCAGCATGGCTGTCCTTTGAATATAAAGACTTATCTTCAAAATACAGAGAGAAATCTCTCATAGACATGCAGTGCTTTTGAAAACTAAATTCTGCTGCCTGTAGTTATAGCTGTTGGTAGGTCACTTCTGCCAACCTCTTGACCTTAATAACTGCTACTTGTGTACCTCAAAGTGTGAGAGAGAGGAGACCATGCTAACAGAAATGTTACTTTATTTTTCTCCAATATTAAAAATTTCCCAAAGTCTGTAAGCAAACAAAAAAAGTATTTATAGATAGATGCTGCACCGAACAGTATAGTCTTCAGAAACAACATCCAAAACAACTTTAGAACCTGTCATTTGCTCAGCTAGAATATTTTTGGGGTTTGTCCAAGAAATTGCACTGATAGGTGGACTAAAGCACCTAGTAGTTGTATGTATGTTGGACTAGGGTACGTACAAGATAAGGCCAGCTCTTTTTCATTGGAATGATTCTTAGACCCTGGATTAGGCTTCTTAGAGGTGATGCACCCTGTCTAAATTCAGGCAGACATATAAATTCCAGTCATCTTGGTGCTGCTTCAGTATTGTCTACAGTCTGGATTGGATCTAAACTTCAAGGAAACTCAGATGAACAGGAATAGCGCATCAAACTAGCACATGGGAAATGTGGGTCTAGGCCCTTGTTGTAGCATACTAAATGTCAGTAAATAAACCCATTCTTTCACTGTGTCTCTATTTCCTTGTTTTTAAAAATGAGATTTTTCTTGTGGAGTGCTTTGAGATCCAGAGATGATGCAGGGTATTTAGATTGAGGTAACTAATTTTTGTTAGCTTTAATTATAAAACCTCTGGATTGCTTGTCTGAAGAGTAGAAAGTGAGTGATATTTTGCCTGTTATTTTTGTATGTCTTGAAAAAATGAGATCTTTACCTACAATTGCATTAGTAATCAAGGTTGGGACCTAAGTGTCATGTAGTGGTTGGGATAATTTTCAGCATCTGTGTCTGACTTGTAAAATTTTGATGGAAAATATATGGCAGTGTATTTATATGAGCTATAATCAAAAGCTTCACTTGCAACTTATGCTACTTTTGTATGAGGTATAGTCATTCCAAAGCCTTTAAATAATATTCATGCCATTAGAAATTGTAAGGGGAATGGACATCAGTATTATTTAAATTGTTGTGTTTTCCTCTGCTGTGCCTCTGTGGAAATGTTGAGTGCCACACAAGAGCTATAATTGAGAAATCCCTTGCTCTTGGTGACTCTGATTGCTATTATAATTGGAATAATTTGCATTTTTATGAAGATACCATTCTGTCTTCGGGCATCCACGGCAGTGCTTGATGTTTTGAAGATCATTTCAAAAGACACAAAAAAATTATTTGCTTTTAGTAGAATGGCTCTTAACTGGCAAGCCAAAACAAATTATTAGGGGGCAAAGGAAAAATGGTCTTAAGTATCTGAAGAAGCAGCTGTTGGTAAACAATATCTCCAGAAATTGACTCCTCAAATGCCTGCAAAGACACTTTACTAAAACCTTCTCTTGCAAACACACTAAGAAACATTCTTGCATTCTTACCAAGCAGTAAAATTAGGGTTAGAACCTTCCATAACAGCAGGTCACTTCCTCTTTCTGTTCTCCCTGAAATGCTTGTTATAGAACTTGCTGATTTTTTCACTTTGAGAGCCTGAGGCTCTGACTGTGTGGCTTCTGGCAGGTTTGAATACATGCTTAGTGTTTGGCATACTAGAACCAATGAATAAGTGGTACCACATTGTAAATATCATTCTCTATTGCCAGGAAAACCACTTTTTAAGAAAACAGACCAAAACCATACAGCTGAGGCGCTGGTACCTCTTTCACCCCACTACATTCACAGTGAGGAATATTTTGTTCTGCACTTAGACTATGTTGAAATGGGAGTGATTAAACTTGGGGGAAGTTTTCTCAGTGTCTAAGTGCTCAAATATGGCTCTCCATTGTCCTGCAATCATATGCACACTTACAGAGAAAATGTACGTGTAGATGAAAATTACACACTTCTGACTAACGTTCAGCAGAGCTTAATGACAAATGTTATTTATTTATTTTTCAATTTCATAATGGAGGGAATTTACCACCTCAGAGCCTGTGAAATAACAGAGTCAAAATCTCCAATATAGATCAGCTGGCACTTATCTAGCACCTTTCAAGCTAACATTAGAGATCTAACCATGCCTAGATATGGCCAATATAGAGTTTCTCTCCCAGATGAGATTTGTTACTCAAGATATTGTAGCCATCCATTGATGAGAGATTCAGAAATATTTATTTTGGTGAAATAGTTTTTTGTGCACAATCCTAGTAATTTAACTTGTGCCCTCTATACTCAGTAAAGAAGATAAGAAGAAAGAACTCCACTTCTAGTAGTGACTCAGGTCTTTCCAAGTGAAACATCGGTGTCCCAAGTGAATTTCTTAATCATATTGCTTTGAATAAGGTAACGTGTGAGTTAAGTGTGTAGATTACAGCGAATTAGTTAATTTAACTGCAGTGTGCAAATGCTGCTTCCTGTTGCTTTTATCCCATTAAATTTCTCTGTCACACTGATTGAGTAAATTTCTCTTGTCACACATTGATTTCAGCTGGGAGCAGTTAGGCAGCATGACACTACTTAGTGGAGCAGGTTGGGATTGGGTCCAGACTCATTTAATAAAGGAGACAACTGCTTCCAATGCTGGTATGTGAATATGTATTATATGCTCTTTATATATAGGTTTTATTACAAAATGCAGCTAAATACTTTCTATTATGTACCTGCTTGCTTGTGTTATAGGTTTGTATTAAATTTCTAGATGACTTGAAAAAACATCTCCAGTTGTGCACTTTAATGATACATTTAATATTCAACACTATAATCAATATCCAGCATTTATAATTGTGCATTTTAAGAGTGAAAAGATCAGAAAGAATTTATTAGTTTAGATAAAGGGTATCTTCTATGTACACTTTTGAAAAGTTGCACTTATATTTCTAAGTCTGTCATTTTTACCTGTCTCAGCTTGGAGTATTGTTAATGGCAATTTGCAGGAAGTAATGTCTTATGTTCACTTTTAAGCCTTGGCTGCATCAGACTTACAAAACCAGCTGGCATAACTGTAAATCAGCAATATTCATTATCTTTATGTCTCTCACAGAGTGACTCCAAATCATGATTAATCATCATGTATGAATTTAAGGTACAAAGTACTTTCAGCCTTAAAGGCCCTAAGACTAACTTCTGAGCAACTATAACCAAGCACATTTGTTCATCTATAGTGGAGATGTCTTCAAGCACGTAGTAGACTAAATGACACATGATTTTTCCTGCTAATTTTATTACAGTATTGTTCTTCATGCCCTGCATAATTAAAGGTCTGTCATCATCTCCATTATGAACCTCTAATTTTGCTGGTTTATAACCTTGCCCATAATTTACTCTGAAAGGGAGGCTGCAATATGGGATCTTGTCACAATCACGGGTTCTTCTTGCACTGACTAAAAATAAAGCTAAGTTTTTCAGAAGTGATTAATCAATTGCACCCTTCTGGTTTAATCTGGTAGAAGGGTTATGAATCTCCAGGGGTGGGTAGAAGAATCTGCCTTTTCTGCAAAACATTCGTCATTGGTCGCTTATTTCAAACTCGTTGCTCTTGTCTAATGAACAGTGTAAGTTTGTTCCCTTTTTTAAACAAAGGAGTCACCAGAAATGCAGTATTTGATGTCAGATGCAATGGTCTGATAGAAAGGAGCCTTCTCTTTCCAATTAGAATTTATCATCGTTGCCTTCTTGTCTTCTGGTATTTAAAAGCAAGCAAAATGTCTGAGGGAAAATATATAAGGCGGCAGACATAGCAGACAATTTTAATATGAAATACTAGTATTTCATACTTATTCTGCACATATAGATATACAGATTAAAGACTTCCTAAATTAATACTGACACAAACTGCTAGAAATATTATGAAGATGCAGTCTGGCTATTTTATGATTGTTTCTTGCACAACTACTGATTTTGTAATGGCATATTGTGAAGCCTTATATTGATTTGATAGAATTTCAATTGGTCCTTCTAGGCCTGTTTTTTACATTCTTCTTTGGCAATGGAATCTGAAACTATTATGCAAAGGACACAATCTACTGTCTCTTATGATCATGACAAAGCTATAAAATGTCCATTCTTTTGTAGACCATGACATTTTCAAATGCTTCTGATTTTATTAGCTCTTTTCTGTTACTGTGTTTATCCTCCCATATCTCAGTAACATTATAAATGGTGCCATTGTTTTATATCACAGCTCCAAGTCATCCCTTCTCTTATAGGAATTGAACTGGATCCAAGATAAGGGTATTCCTATTCTTCAGAGAGATAGAAAGGGCCAGTTCAACTTTGCACTTCTTTGTAAACCCATTCAGTTGCTTTACTATCCTTCAGTGTCAAATTGGAAGTTTTCCTAAAATCTGGGCCACAGTGGATCACAAGTGGTCACAACAAGGGCCATAATTGTTGTCTGTGAAGGTAACAGAGGGGAAAACAGTGAGTATTGTGAGGAAATAACAGGGAAAGAGGAGGAAGAGAAAGTGAACCGTTACAGTTCTCTAGTCCTGCCTGCATTTGAGTGGGGGAAATTCATGTCTGGGTGATCTCACTGCACTGCCTAGTCCTGACATAAGCTGCTCTGCTGCATAGTATGACGTGTTGTAAGACAGATAGATATGCCAGGCAAAGAAGTACCAGCTAAGGAGAGCCTGTATTTAGAACGGGAGTTTATGCTGTTAATTTCACTAAGCACTTGAGGATGTGTCTGGGTCACCCAGTTCTGAGAGGTAGGTACGTATGTGTTCAACATTTGGCACACATTTTCCTGATTACGTGGGGCATTTTTACAAGGATGTTGAGCATTTATGGCTTAAGACCTGCTTAAATGCTTTTTGAGTTGGAGCTGAAATAAGAAAGCAGTCGCAGAGAAACTGTGAATTAAAATACCTGCCTTGTTCAAAGGGAGTCTTTAAATTGTTAATCCTGTGCTGAACTTGGACATGCACTGTGCATCATGTCTGTGCACCTGGACTCTGACTGCAGGAGGAAGACTCCCAGAGAGGTCATCTGAATAAGGGACACTTGAGAACAGCAGGACACTGTTCTGTGCGCCTGGCAGAAGAAGGGTGACTGGTCAAGAGAGATGGTATAGGACTTGCAAATAGGTTAAGGTCAGGTACATTTGGTCACCTGCTGGTGACTGACACTCCATATGGATCCCAAACATTACTGGCATTGATTTAGGTCTATAAGTGTTGCAGACAGAAATGTATCAGGCACAATTTTAGCAGAAACATAAAATGCTGACATCTTTTTTCTTTCTTGACTGCTCCATATATTATGTTGCTAATAGATGCCGCTCTTGAATTTCAGACAGTAAAAATAATTGCCACGATTTCTCTTTTGCCTCTCCCCTTTCTCTGCTGATCACTTCTGAGCCCCTCTGAATGAAGTCTTGGCTGCACAACTAGCCCTGCATAAACCACATCAGCCCCCGTGTCTGTGTATGGAACAGCAGCGCATGCAGGTCTCCTACACACAAAAGAGAGGATTAAGAGACTAAGCACATTGATTCCGCTGTTCCCCCAGTGTGTGCTTCATCTAACTATTCCACTGTACACTTGGCACATTTGTGATTAAACTCTGTGTAATAGATGAACGTATTATAAACAGATAGAAAGAAAGCAGCTATTAAAATTAGTTTGAATTACTTATCTTGCTTGCAAAAAAGTCCCCCTCCAAACTAGGAGATCTTTTATCATGAATTCTAGAAGCAATCAGAAGTATTTCTAAGTATCATGTCTTTCCAAACAAGGACTTTGAAGGAAAAATAGGAAAGAGACCTGTAAGAAGCTCGAAGATGACAGAATGAGGAAGGAAAGTAATTCCATCTGGGACTTAAAACTTAATTTTGATGATCAAAGGCAGGCCCTCCAATGTGTTTCTTCTCTAAGATTTTCAGTTTATGGGAGTTGAGGGAGCTCAGCATCTCACATGATGTTCCGAAACTGTCAAGATTAACCCTCTGGGTCTAGACGAGTGATTGTATTTCCTTTTATTGAAGGAAGATGATCTAGAATTATGAAATTTGAATTGTCTTTGTTGCCACCCCTACATTGAACTGACAATACTAAGATTGTATTCCTTGCATGTACATCACCAGCTATAAAATTTGTCCTTGGATAGTGAGCTGGCCTAAATTCCGTATCCTAACAATACTATGGATAATGGTAAAATAAAATTTTCATTTTACTGATTATCCTCTGATATTATCCTGACACCATTATCAGCATGCCTTTCTGACAGTGAAGGTTAATTGCATATTGGCTCCATTTACAAGAATTCAGGTAGGTGGGTGAAGCAAGTGCTTATTCCCCTCTATTCAACACTTAGGAGCCCACATCTGACACAATGCCAAGTCTGGGGCTTCCCAGCCCAAAAAGTACATTGACCAAATGGAATGAATCCAGTGAGGGCCACTAAGGGGCTAGGAAGATGGAGTATATAAAATATATAAGGGAAATCTGAGAAGGCTGGGTTTGTTCAGTTTGAAGAAGTCATTTGACTGCAATTACCTAATGGGTAGTTACAGAGAAGTCAGAGTGTTCTTAGAGATACACAGTGAAAGGACGGGAAACTGCAGTCACAAGTGGTAACAAGGGAAATCCTTACGCAACAGTGAAATAGGTCTCCTAAAGAGGCTGTGCAAGCCCCATCCCAGGAGAATTTCACATCTCAATGGTTCAAGACCATTAGCAGCATTACTTCATTTCAACTTGAATCAAACTTTAAAGTTTCCTTTGGTTTGAGTGGAGTGGTTAGATGAGATGACCTACAAAGGTCCCTTCCAACCCAAATTGTTTTATAATCTACCTGTGTAGAAAGCTTTTGTTTTCAATTACATTCTCAGTGATTCAAAATTGTGGCCTTTTAATTATTGAAATACTGAAGGAAAAAGGTTTTCATACTGTGGTCTTGTCTTTTTCTAGTTATTTTTCTCTGTTTTTTCTACCCCAACACTGCCTTCATAGTCTGTCTATAAAGTGCCTGAAAACACAAGGAGAGCTAATCAACTACATATGTCATAAGTGTTGTCTTAATGGTAGAATAAGCTCGTGGTTTTTTCAGGCAAGTAATTACAGATTGTTTTAGCAATTCTAATTGAGTTATTAGTGTTCATATTTAAGGTCACGGGATCTTTATTTGGTTTTGTGCCAGATGCTATTTGCTGACTTTAAAGTCCTAGAAAATTACACTTCCATCATTTCACATCATTTCATTTGTTTGATATCTCTGCAGCCTCACTGCCAATGTTTCACCACAAGTACTAGCTATTAAATGGTCTTTCAAAGGATCTGTGAATTTTATTGGTGTCTGTGGAAACCCCTTTTCGCACAAGTATGCTATCCAGGTACTACGGCAACTTAATGCTCAGAGCAAAGTATTACAAACATAAGTCGCTTCACTACTTTGACACTCCTGTATTTGAAGTGGTTAACACCCAGCAAAAAACTGCAACACAGATTTAAAAGAGAGATATGTGGCACAAGCTAAATTCTAAACCCGGCCAGATGGAGGAAACCATTTAAAAATCTCCCTTCTCCTATTGTTCTAAGAGCTTAATGGACTGGGGAAAATAGGTAAAGTAATTGGCAGATGTGTCACTATTGGAATGTCCACATCCTTGTTTATTATGTCAATCCTAAAGAATTAGCAATGATAATTCAGCCTTTAACAGTGATATCTGTAAGCCTGTAGCAAAACACTTTAGTGAGTGCTGTGGATATGAAAAATATAAATAAAAATTATTAAGATTGATGTAAGCACTAGGACGCTGCATAAACATTAGTTACCTCCTGAAAAACCATAACAGCAGTGAATTTGAACAGCTACTTTTAAATCTGTCTTTCTGACTTTTTCCTAAAGATAAGGAAGTTCTAGGATTAAATAAAAACTTTCCTCATCTCTGCATTTGAACTGAGAGTCAGAATAACAACAACAAAAAAAACACATGAATTCCCTAGGAAGGAGGCTGAGTAAAATTTCCTGATGAAATAGACATGCTTCTCCTTGTATCTTTCTAATACATTCAATTAACAGTTGCAACTAAAAGATAATAAGCTCAGGCTTATCCCAACATGTGTTTTCAAGCCTTACCTTCCTCTTGTCACGTATCTTAGTGATTCCTTTTTTATTGTCTCCTTATTGTGTTCTTGTTCACGTAAAGAACTAAAAAATGAAGGCACCACCTTATAGGGGAGTAGCTGTAGTGTGCCAAGCAAAGGATGATCTTTCTTCCTGAAAGACATTTATATGGTATTTGAATTGATTCTTATTTTTCTCCACCTTAGCTCATGAAACCTGTGTGCATTTGGTTAATATGACCTTTGATGATGTGCCTATAGCAGGAGAGAGGTGAGGAGGATGACTAGGAGGAAATAGCAGGAATGTATCTAAGGCAGTCTTTCCTGCAGCTTCTTTCATATTTTATTCTATTAAAAAAATGTTCAGTCCCTCTATTAAAATTCATATATGAACCACAGTCACTAAAATGATTGTGGTACTTTGATGTTTGACTTGATTAATATGCCTGTAATTTGCTTCAAAGCAAAGACTATCATTGACAGTTAAAGCTTCCATGGAGAGAAAGAACTAGAAGATGCTTTGGGACATCTTTTCTTGTTACCCTTTTAGTCCTTCTAAAAAGAAACTTCTGTTCACCCCCAATTACAGGCTTCAGAGAACAAAATTGCTTAATTTCTTGATAGCTAATCTCTTTCTTGGGCTTTCAAACCATAATAAGGCTTGTTTTATAAATTATCTTATTTTGTATGTATGGTAAGAGCAGAAAGAGAGCATCGTGTGCCCTTCTGTGGAGTCTGCATTACACTCAACCCAGACATCATTGTTTGCATGCCCATTCCTAAATAAAATCTTAACTTACAGTTCTAATTTAAATGACCAACTCTTAAAAAGCACTAAAGGAAACTTTCAGATTATGCTGATTAAACTAGAAAGCTTGCTTATTATATTGTTTTGTTAATATTGCTTTTTATTTAAACCATACTGCAAGGCAGTACCTCATGGAGAGCAGGCAGGATCATCGCTGACTGAAGACAGACATTACAACACAGTATTGAAACACGTTAAGAGCTGAACCACCTCTGCAGCAGTACAGAAAAGAAATTGTGATTCATCCTTCCTTGCTCCTCTTAGCTCAGGAAGAGTGTAAATTAGCTCCTCTTATTGTCCTTCATGGAGTTGATTTTTGACTGTCTTTTGGTAAGCAGTCTGGGCTGGCAGAGTTTATTGCTACCATAAACAAGTGTTTCTTAGTTGACAAAACAATCTTCTTCACTGAAAGCAAAGTAAGATTGTGTTTAACGTAAGTTCCCATGAAAAGTAATTTTTTGAAAGGGTTCTTATTTAATTTCCCTTGGCTGTATTACTAATAACACTGTTTGATTTTAGTAAAAAGAAAATATAATTTTTTTCATCTAAAAAGAAGAAATCTTACTTCCACAGCATGTATTTAATAACTGTTCTACCCCCTTAAGATGTCATTTAGTGTCATTTACAGTCTGCTGCTCAAATCCCCTGGAAATAAGAAAGCAGAGGTTAGATATTTACTTTTCACTGGTTTTAAATAAGGCCTTGTTTAATCCCTAAGTGAAAGACTTGGCCTTCTCCTCTAGGAAAAGGAGCTGATAATAACTGTGAATGTGTAACTTCTGTGTCACTGAAAAAAGATCTTCACTACTTGCCTTGCCACCTTTTCTATTTCTCTGGCTGTAGGTGTGTAAATATGTGGAAAAACATTTGCTAGTCAGCCAAACTGCTACATGATTTGACTATAGGTAGTCTAAACCAAAAAATATTTAATTTTTGTGGCTGACTACTGAACAGACAGCAACTTTCATAAACTAGCAGCTCCTCTGAAGTGTGCATGTTTCGAGCTAAGTCTTGCACCCTGGGAAGATCAGAACACATTCAGTGGCCTGGATCATTTAATCACATGTTTTACTTGGAAGAGGTGCCACAGTGTCTTTCCTTTCCCAGCACAACAGAACAGTTGGGTACCTTTCCAGTGACAGAAAGAGATCTTTTGAAACCCATATGCCTGCATAAACTCCTAACATCTTTGACTTAAAGGAATCATGTTATAAAAGAGAATAGGGTGCATACGGTTTCATAATATTTTCTTTCTGATTCCCATGACTCCAGAACAATTTTGTCTACAAATACATTTTGATAACTTACATATTTTGATGTTATCTCAAGCAGAGTGGAAGTGGCATTCTTTATGACAAGATAATGCAAATGTCATGGGAATTTCTTGTTGGCATTTACATTCCTGATGAAGTCCTCATTGGAACTCCAATCAACACATTCCACTCTTTCCTAGCCTAAAGTCATCAAACTTTAAACTGAGGCACATTTCCCAGAAAAAATATTATGTCCAAATATATAATTTAAATTAAAAATGAAAGTTCTGGATTCAAAAATTTATGTTAAAGAAACCTCAGCATGCAATGTTAGTCAATAAGAAAAGTAGTTTACTAAAATTAGCTAATACCCTGTATGCATTCATGTTCAGCAGCTGATTCTACAAGTGGCAAAGTGCTCACAGAAAAGGAACTTTACGTACAACGTAAAATAACCATGACCCATGGAGACTGGGTAAAAGCAGGAGGATATTTTGTGTAGACGTGAAAGATCATTCAGGGACAGCTCCAGCTGACTTCAAAATGTTTCACCTCCAAGCAGTGAAAGTCATGCCTATATTTATTATAATACTGATTTTTGTACAGCTGTGTCCTGGAGTGCTCTACAGAGTGGCTGTAAATAATAACTTGATAGTTATAAAATGAATATTAGAGGAACAAGAGAATTAAGATCTGTAGGCAAGGGAGAAGGGAAGGATATTGTGTGAGCCAGCACACACAGGTTGCAGAAGCAACCACAAAACCATGGATGAAACACAAAGAGTAAATTTATTTTCATTACCTTGCCAACCGGGGGATCTCTGAAGCAGCACTCGGGCAGTGGCACACAAACAGGAATGCAGCCACTGCAGAGCTCAGTCCATGCCAGAGGATCACTGAACTTGCAGGTTTTGCCTGTATATCAGGGATTCACTCAGGCATAGTTTATCATGTGCTTTTATCTCTCCTACAGCAGGGCAGGAATCTCAAGCATGTTTTTTGACACCTCAGCTGCAAGTCACTTGAGCGTGTTTACAATCCTCCTTGCCAATCTTCTGTTATTTTCTCATGGATATGTTTATAAATAGGTTAGAGAGTCAATGAGGTGGAAAGAAAAAGGGAGGTTACTTTCAACTGCTTTCAACATGTTGAGAAGGAACAAACTATCAGCGGTAAGAGATTTTCTATGGCAATGCACACAAAATGGTGCAGAAAACACAGAAATAAATGGGAGGAGGTAGGCCTTAGGAAAGGCAAGAAAAATACCTTAGAGATTTTGGAAACAAATGGGTAGAATTGAGTTGGGATCAGTATTTCTCTGAAGCTGTCTCTTAAAAGAACTGCTCTTAAGAAGCACCTTCTTTAAATAGACCAAAGCCACATTGTGATCTAATTTTCACTTCTTGTCATGTGTAATTTACACTGACACTCATGGAATTCTGTGTTGCGAAATATCAAAATTAATCTGAAGTCTGTATGAAGCCACTAGGAATATTTTAATTTCTACTAAAAAATTGAGACTGCAATATTCTGTTCGTCTCTCAAGAAAAAGGAAACAAAACATTTAAGAACTTTATTGATCTTAAGGTAACAAGTACAAAAGCCAAAAGTAAATTAAGCTCTCAAGTAAGCCTTTCATTGAATTATGTTCGTTCCTGCAGCCTCCATATTCCGTCAACTCAGATTGTTTGTATACAGAAATGTTTACAAAAACAATGTTGAGTAGAAATGCCAATGCCTGTATTACTAAGTAAATGATAAGGGCCAAGGTAAAAGCGAGCTCATTCCACATTTGTCTTTCAGATACCTTGGGGTACCTTGCACTCTTGGGTGGGAGGATGGAACCCAGGTGTCTGGAGAAAGTCAGTTGATGAGCGATGTGGTTGTTCTTTTGTCACTCACATACTTCCCAGCAACCTCTCATGTCAGGTCAGGGTTTGCAGCACTCTTCTTGCCTCATAGAAAAATATAGATCTTGATAACCTAGCTAGTTCCTCCCATCAGTACTAATAGGAGCTTTAAATCCACATATTAGTTGTGTGGCAACATACTTTACAATTTTCTTCTGAGTACTGGAATTAACAAAGATGCAGTAATTGTTTAATCTGACATAACTCATTCAGCAAAGTGCAACAATGTAGGCACATCTGTATATTTGCATACTAAAAAAGTCTAAAAATACCACAAAAGGTGGTTTTTCAATACATGACACAGTCCTGGCTTTATTTATATGTTTCAGCATAGAGTATTGTGATCTTGTTTTTGGCTACATGTGTGTGACTACCTAATTATAAAGCAAAGCTTTTAAACAAATGGTCTGATTCTAGCATTCACAATGGGGTAAATTAGGATTACCACTGTTAAGCAGAATGGAATTGAGCTGGTGCAAAAGCCTCTTGTAATAAGAATTTTGCTTAAGGTTTGTCTTGTTTGTCTCTCTGTATCTGGAAGAAAAATATGTTAAAATCTAGGTTGGTGATTTCAAATTGGCTTTTGAATTTACACCATAAATTTGCTGGTGAAAATATGATTCTTGACTGCAAGGAACAACTGCTGATACTGTTGTTAGGCCTTTCAATCTGTTACATGAAATGAGAATATCTAAGTCAATGTCTAAATTATCTATGTTGCTGTATACTTAGTTTCTTTAAATTTCTTCTAATTTCTTCTAAAAAGGGAGCAGAAACAAATTTTGCATTATAATTAGTGCACTGCATTTCTCAGGTTGATTGCTGGAAAGGAAATTGTACACAAAAATAAATACATTTGTAACTCACACAGGGTTCATAGAATACAGAGAACTTCTGAAGGATGAATAATAGCCTGACCGTGGGAGCTCATAAATTGGAATATACTGTGAATGGACATATAATCGGTCCATTCTTCTCTCAGCTGATGCTGGCATTTAACACAAGTGAGAGGGAAAACTAGCCTCCCCAGTACCAGTAAGTTTACTCTCCTTCAGTAAATGCATAAAATTACCATCAGTAGAAATCAGGCACCCAAGAGCAGAACTTGGCCCATGCCACACTTTGAGTCACTGTTCTAGCATAGTTCAGAAGATGCTATTTTTACCCTACTCACCTGCATCTCAAAACTGATTTTTCTCGATGTAAAACTTCTCTTTACATTTCTGGAAAAATTTAATGTGGGACAAGCCCCTTCGTTAAAGAGATAATTTGCTTCATTCTGACAGATCTCCACAAGCCTAAAAAGCCAGGTTTATCACTGGGCATGTAGTTAATATTTGCTTTACATCATTTTTTTTTTTGTACCTTGATGTGGCAGAAAGGCATAGTTCTAACTGATCAGTATATACTTTGAGCTATCATGATTTTGGTTGTATGTAAAGCCTAACTCAATTTAGAGAAGACTGAAAATGGAAGCGAGTATATTCAAATTACTGAGGTGTTTTGGTGCCTAAACTTCTATGTTAGTACAATCATGAATGTTTTTGATAAGCTTACAGTTCTCACATGGTTGTGTGTACTTTTACATTGTCTTACTCAAGAAAAGACTGTAAAAGCTGCATATACCATAAAGGTCTTGTAACCTTGTTGCTGAACAAATGTTTTCTTAGAATCATAGAATTAATCATTATCAGAATCTTCAGTATAAACGGGATTATACCATAAATTTGCACAATCAGATATGTACAGAACTGTTTGATCAAGCTCACAAGGTTTGTGTGTTAAACGATTCCTTAATTTAAAAAATGTAAAATAATCAAAGTTACTGTGTCAGTGTCTGGTAACTTGGACCACTGAAACGTCAACTTTTTTATCTCACAGCCTCTGACCTAAGGAATAGTTGTGTCTATTGTAATGTACTCTAGAGATGGACATCTAATTGTCTGACCCAAGAGAGGACCTAAGCATAGCTATAAATGCAAGTCATGTTTTTTCCTGATAACTTCACATAATAAAGCATATTGCAAATATTTAAATAAACAGTTTAGGTGTTTTTTTCCATGTGTTTTCTCTTTTCACTTTCATCTGTAAGGTATCCGCTTTGACTGTGGCGTATCTGGAGTTCCTTTATTATTTATGAATATCAGTGAGTTGAGAGTATCTCTCAGGAGGAGGGGAGAGAATCAATAGTCTAACATTTGAAGAACATCTTTCACATTCAAGATTACAGTGGGTGACCCACAGCAGGTGAACCACATGCTAATGTCTAGCAGCCTGGAGCATTTTTTATTACCTGAGCTCTCATGAGAAGGAAGGAGGTAGCATTATGTGCCAGGGCCACCCACAACGCGTAACCTAGGTACTGCTGAACTTGTTCCAAGGAAAACACATTACCCCCCAAAGTGGCAGTGGTTGAGAAATTCATGCAGGAGAAAAGATACAGGCTTCTGTTCTATAATACCCCATGATTTCTGAGCCCAAGACCTCATCTAGCCTTTAGACCATAAATTTTCCTTTATGACAACTAGAAGCTTGATGCTACATGTGATCCCAGGTTTGTACTAGTTCTGCTGGAAGAGATTTACAGCTCGTGAAAATCTAAAATCTCTCTCAGGAATGTCTGGGTCATTTCTGTTTACCTGTCTGTCGCTTCTGAAACATCATTTGTTTTTATTCTTCTGATTGTCATTCTGAATTTTGGCAGTCTTACAGATCTATTTAAACTTGGTATTTGTAGATTTCAAGATGAAAAATATGAGCGTATTGCAAAGCCTGCTAAAGTCAGCATGAGTCTTCCCATTAACATCAATGGACTTCAGATCAGGACCTAAAATTATTATTCCTCCCTACTTTTTATTAACGAGCCTTTTCAAGCAAAACACTTTGGCCTGTGCTTAATTTTAAGTATATATGAGTCTTTAAACCCTGCAGCTTGAACTCATTGTACTTACTATGATGTTCATTCATTTCCAGTCAATGATTTAGTGAACAACTAGAGTTGTATTTGAAAGAAAAGGTTTGACATAGCTCTCTGTGTGTGTAAACATGCACTTGTGCATATACTAGTAGACTTAAAGATCAAGCAGTACTTTTTGAGCTTCTTTTGAATTTTCTCAGTACCAGTATTATGAAAGTATTGGCACTTGAGATTATTGGCAGAATAGGGAGATAAGATAAAGTTCAGATATAATTTTAAGAGATTTAAATATAAATGCTCAGTGGTGTATATTATTTGTTATTGAAAAGAAGTAAAAACAAATTTCATCTTATATAAGAAGTTATTATGTGTATTCTTTACAGTAGAGCTTATTCTTTCTAATTGAAACATAAGAAAATTACATTCTGATGTTTTGAATCGGTATTTTAGCTTTTTTTCCCCTGATTATTGTGATTAATGAAGTTTTTTAAACAAGATATGTTTAATAAAAGCTTTTTGTCAGGGAAGAATTGACATAAATGGCATTGGTGTCATTTTTCTAGGTGAACAAAACTGACATAGGATAAATGTTTTACAAGATTTTAGTAGGAAGTCACACATGGAGTTTTTCAAAGTCTCAACACATATTAATGATGAATATATAATGAAACAACATTTGTGATTATAGGCTGTTATCTAACAGCAGCTCAATTTTATAATGAACATTTAGATTTATTTAGTTAATCCAGTCTTTTAATAGTGTATATATTAGTAAAGACAAGTGAACATGAAGCTTCCACACTGAAAGTGGTACACAGCATTAGTACATTGCCATTATCTCCAATCAAAATAGCTGATCATCGAGCAATCATTGGAAAAGAAGTATATTCTTAACTTTGCATGGTAAATCTCATGATATCCCTTCAAAAGACAGGAAAACTGATGCACATATTTGTGATATATTCAGAGGAAGTTAGAGGCAGAGCTCTCAACAGCTATCAGACATCTTTCCGGGGAAACCTATATAATCTAACAAGAACAGAACAATATAATTGTAATTCATCTCCATAGTTAAAACATGTAAACAAGATGTATAAAACTCTTCAATTCCAAAAATACCTTTCACAGTTCATAAAAAAAATTCTTTTCTGATTTAAATAGATGTGCTCATGTAACACCACAGGTCATTCTTTACACTGCATATGAAATTGTCAAATGTTTTGAGTAACAACTTTAAAAATAAACTGGCTACAGTTGTTCCTTAAGTACTCTTGCCCACAGATGGACCGAATGAAAAATATATTAATGGCTATTATAAAGTCCAACTTTTAATGTAGTTTCTTTGGATAGTTCATGATAATTTGAAGTCTTTAAATCAAAAGTAGATAGCATTGTAAAAGACATTATAGCTTGACAATTACAAGCACAAAGTAAGAACTCCTGGGTGATGTTCTTTGGCCTGTGGGAGGAATGAAGTTGGAGTATATGATGATAATTGCTTCTTTTTGCTGCCACATCTATGAATCTAAAGTACCTTTTCCAAAATCCTGAGGGGAGGGAAGAATAGATGGTCATCAAGGAGCAGTGGTTTCTGTTAATGCATCCTTCTAGCTACCATTTCTGACAGTAGCTCTCTGTACAGAGATCACCATTCTGCCTTTTTCCATCAAGCAAGGAAGTGATTAAAAACTTCTAGCAATACTTGTATAAGGTGATATTCAAGATATTGACTTTAGCTAAATGAGAGTTAGGGTAAGTTACACACTAATATCACTCTATCTTTTCATTTTACTACTCGTCCTAAAAGTCATTTTGCTAAAGGAAGCAGACCTATTACTGCTGGTGATTTACTCAAAGGAGCTCATTCTAGTTCCCTTGTGGCTATCTTCAAATGCTTAAGGCATATTTCCCTAACCAATTTCATATTCCGTGAAATCTTTTTCTCTCTCTTTACCTCTCTTATCAAGAAAGGATCAAATTCTCTCACCTTGAAACAAGTTTCTTATACCCTTTGGTGCAATCATGGGAGATAGACGCATCATTTAGATATTCTCACAGGTGATCAGGAAGGTAATTGCTAGATTAGCTGCCACTGCAGATTTCTCTTCAAATGCAATCTTAATTCAAAAACAAGTGACTCCCTGACCTCTGCAGAATTAATAATGTCCAAAATCCACTTAAAAACTCTCTCAGCCTTCATATAGGGTTTTCTCACATTTCAGCCTTTCTAGAAAAACAACTAATATTGAATTTCTTTCCTCTCACTCATTCTTAAATCCTTGGAGCTGAGTGTGAAAGCATCTTGAAGTCATTCCACATATGTCCTACCTGAATTCTTGCCTCAGGTTTCTGCACTGCAGGACACTTCTTAACCTTCTCTTCTCAAATTTCTCACTGTCCTATGGATCAAGTATCTCAATAAATATGCCATTAAAGAGTGTAATTAATTTAGGTGGTGAGGCTCTGGTTGTTGCAACCACATAAATTTGTGGACAGTAACCCTGCCATAGAGCTTCAGTGTATGTTTTCTGTGCTGTTGCCAGGTGTCCCGGCTTGAGGTAAAACCGAACCAATTTTGTGTTTTGTAATTTCACATTTTAGTTAGGCCTCCTCTAACTCTCTGAAATTAACGGCATATTGTGGAGAAAACTGCTCGTTCTCAGGATGAT
>JAOXNO010000063.1:6776885-6842279 GCA_028565335.1 Limnodromus scolopaceus | reverse complement strand
AATATTAATTCTTCATTAAAGTAGTTTAGTTCATTCTAAACTTCTGAATCTCCTTATCTCTTCCTCTCCTCTCTTTTGGGGGGGGGCATCTGTCGGTCTGGTTGCAGTGATTTCAGCTGAAACCATAACACCAGGGAATTTATCTTTTATGAAATATGAATACACTGATGACGTATATAGCCACACTTCTAACTCTTATTTGTGTGTATAACTTTTAGTTAGCAATATTTAATTTGTGATTATAAATTAATCCAGTCTGTTTTGATCTTTTCCTTTCTGCTTCTGTGTCCCTTCCCCAAAATATCCCAAGGCTTGTATAATCCCCCAATTTCTCTGTGCTCCTTCAAAAATTGGCTTCCTCCCAACATCCATAATAAGTCCTGTATCCCTTTAGGGAGTAATGCCTCTTCATTTGTCTGGTGTTCTGGAGACAGTTTCATTAGTTGAGCCACCTTGGTAGCTTTCACACTCAGGACAACCATTCTTCTCTAAGAGTTGTAGGTGTAGCCCATGTAGGTGTACTCCTTTTCTCACTGATCAGGTTACTTGGATTCCTCCACCTGTCATCACTTCTATGATCTGTGCTTTGTGTTTAATTTGTTTAGCCTTTAGTTGGATAAACCAACATCAGTCACATTTAATTTGGTGTTCTAGGCAAAGCCTGAGGTGGGGTCAGCTGTGCCATCAGCAATGATAGTGAAGAAGGAAGGGAATAAGTAGTCAAAGAGGTTTATTGTGTAGCTGGGAAGCAGGACTGATGTTGTTTCTCATCCCATAGCAACAGGGACATAGGCAACTGCCAAGAGGTACCTAGTGTCCCTTTTTGGCAGCCCAAGCAGAAATATGAGAGGTTCACAGCTTGATTCCTTGCTTTTGGCAGCTCAAAAATGATAAATGCAACAAGAGTGCTCTGGAAAACAGCCTGATGAAAAGACATCATTAGATATCATTTACCTATGGCAGACAGGGGAGATATGTAATTATAGACTTACAACACTTTCCATACCACATTTCTATATTAGCTGTTTGCTACTGCTATAAAGTTTGAACTAAATTGCTTTTATCCTGTTTGGGTTCCACAGTGAGAAGACAGTTTTACTCTGCAAGTGAGTCAGATGCGTTTGAATAACTGCTCAGTTGATAGTTTGCAAACATGTTGGCGGGTTTTGAATTGTTTTTTGTTTGTCTCAAAAAAATAATTTCAAGCAATGTATATTTCAGTTTTGCCCCAGATGGTATTGCTAGCAAGCTCCCATTCAAAAAAGAAGTATCAGTGTCTCAGAATAAAAATACTGTTTTCTCAAACACACATTCATTTCACTTCTTCTCCTTTAGTGATGTACAAATGGCTTGAACTCTTTGATGGGAGTGGGATGAACCTATCAGCTGTGGAAGCAAAACGCCAGAGGTTCAGTCTTTGCCTTATTTCTTCTGCTGGTGAAGATAAGAAAAATCTCCTTTGCCAGGAGATAAGTGAAGAACTGCAACTGGGTGACTGCTCAGCTGACAGGTGAAATTCAGTGGAGGTTCTGCTCTGCCAATAGTTGAGGAAATGGCTGTGGCAGTTTAAGGAGTGTCTTCTCAGTGATTTGTTGTTGTACTCCATTGAATCCTGCACAGTAAGCTGTAGGAGCACTCCTTGCTACAGTGTAGAGTAAGTAAAAGCTTACCTTCGGCTGTCAAGGAAAGCTGCTTAAATTTACCCTGTTCGTTTTACACTGCAATAGCTGAGGAGTGTTAGTCTGAGCCATTCTCCTGACTCAGCTGAAGGGAGCAACATGCTGGGTGAGAATGTGCAGCCTTTTAGCTTGGGGTGGAATGGAATCTGCAGTGACTTTTCAGCATCCCTTAGATCCAGATTATTTCGGAAATGCTTGTCAATAAAAGCAATTTTACTAGCAATCGGTGTTCATTTTCAAAACAGATATGAGACAGATAAAACCTGTTGAAATTCATGGAAGTTATAGTAAGAAATGAAATTGAGTCTGTCAGGTATGTTAACTCCCAGTTGGGATGTATATATATTCTGAGGCCTAGTCAGAGAGTCATTAGTGAAAGTGTTCTTTTGAAAAACAGTTCTGGCAAAAACCAGAACCTTTGTGGCATTATGTCTTTTGTTGAAATATAAAAATCAGAATGGAGCAGTTAGGAAATTTGGATATACCATTTGGAAGTTCAGTGGGAAATTAAATTGGAATGGAATTGTACTGTCACTTTGAAAGACTTTTGTTTCCTTCCTCAAAAATATTCAGAACCAAAAAAAAAAACCTAAATTACATTATGTTTTCTTTTAGGACTAAAAAGAATATTTATCAGCCAGCTTTGTTTTACCTAGAGGAATCTGTATATTGCTTACATGCACATGGAACACGTATTTGGTACAGATTGGCTCGTCCAAAGCTTTCCATGACAGCCATGTTCCACTGTAACCACAGCACTTCTTAAGCATTGGACATCATTAACAGAGGGGGTAAAAATAAGCGCTAACATTGAAAAGAAATTCAAGTCTCAGTGCTTAGTTTCACCCCAGTAGTTTCTTCGTATTCAGATGAACTTTTGAAAGCATACAAATTATAGATTATTTTTCCTAGAGAAAGAAAGGCACAAGGAAATAGGTTATTCATATTTATTTTCTTAAGTATAAGACAGTTGTGGACAGTTCTTAAGTATATGTCCAGTTGTGGACAGTTGTGTCCCGAGGAGCAGAGCAAAGCGGGTGACAGGGCTGGAAGGCATGTCCTATGAAGAGTGGCTAAGGACTTTGGATTTGTCTAGTTTGGAGAAAAGGGAGCTGAGGGGTGACCTCATGGCTCTCTACAGCTTCCTGAGGAGAAGCAGAGAGGGAGGTGCTGTTCTCTTCTCCCTGGGATCCAGTGATAGAACATGTGGGAATGGTTCAAAGCTGCACCAGGGCAGGGTTAGACTGGACATTAGGAAGCTTTTCTTTACTGAGAGGGTGGACAAACACTGGAACAGGCTTTCTAGAGAGATGGTTGAAGCCCCACATCCATCAGCATCCAGTGTTTAAGAGGCATTTGAACAATGCCCTTAACAACATGCTTTAATTTTAGGGCAGCCCTTAATTGGTGAGGCAGCTGGTCTAGATGACTAGGTGATGAACTCATAGGTCCCTTCCAACTGGAAATTTTCTGTCCTATTCTTCTAGATGTTTATATAATGTGTACCTGGCTGGGAACATGCTTTGGCCTTTGGCCAATGTTTTTTATGGGTTTTGTTATAATTTCTTTTTTTAATAATTTGAAAATTTAACGTTTAAATGATTTAAAGATTATACTTACTTGGGCTGAGTTGGGAGGTGCTGTGTGATATTTATCATGCCTAAAGAAAAAAATGTTATTTATATATATAAAAAATACAATTTATGGATTTGCAAAATTAGAAAAAAGTTTACCTAAATATAGAAGAAAAAAAAGAATTTAGATCTTGTTTTTCATAATCTAAATATAGATTTGAGAATTACTTTTTTTCCTTAGTCACTCCTGAATCCTAGATATCCTGGAAGAAACAAAAAAAAACCCAAACAAACAAACAAAAAAACCCACCCTGCAACGTAGCTGCATTTTTTTCCTGTCCTCCCTACAGTAAAATGGCATTTTACCAAAAAGTGTGGATTTGCAAACATAGAGGTGAACAACTTGTTCTTTAGCTGCCAGGCTGCTGATTTCAGGATGCTAAGTAAGCCTTGGGGAGATACCAAATGGCATGCTGTTCCTGAGACAGCCTCATTTAGAAATGGAGGTAGCTTGCAGCAGCATAGACAGTAAAAAGTCCCACTGAGATTCACACCTACTTTTTAGGGGGATTTTTTGTCCCATATATTTCCCTACAAGAAAGCATTGCCCAACAACATGTAACAGCCATGTAAGAAAGGTAGGGAAATTAGCATCTCTCCGAGAACACTAGGTATGGGAGGGGAAGCTGGTTTATATGCCTACTTCTCACCCTTTACTGGGATTTTGGTCTTGACATCATCCAGTTTAGGGTTAGTATGAACTTTGTCAATATCATTCAAACTGTACCGCAAGTGTTGGGGTTTGTGGAGTGAACTGTATAGGCAATCCATCTATACAGTTAATGTATTCAAATTTAGAATCATAGAATCATTAGGGTTGGAAGGGACCTTAAAGATCATCGAGTTCCAACCCCCCTGCCATGGGCAGGGACACCTCCCACTAGAGCAGGTTGCTCAAAGAGCCATCCAGCCTGGTCTTGAACATTTCCAGGGATGGGGCAAATTCTTGATTGCTGGTTCATGCTTAGCTTGAATCTGGAGTATCTGACTTGATCTCCTGGCAAGGAAACTTGGGCACTAAAGTGCAGCTGCTTTGAATGTATGGATGCAGGAGATTCAAACTGTGTTGTGCAGCAAACCCACATTCCCATATCAGTAACCAAGACATGTACTGGGAATCCACGTTCTTGGAGCTGGAGCTGATCAGGTGAAGAGCCAAATGATTCCAGTTACACTTGATGATTTCATGTGGCACGATAGGATGAGTGGGCACACATGTACAGCACCTTCTCACAATAAATATGCTGGAAAGCTTTCTTGATAATACATTAATAGTGACAAACTCATGAGCAGGAGCTCTTGTGGAATCTCTTCCGGGAATCAAATGCTGATTTTGTTGGGTTTTTTTTTCTTAGGAAAAAGAATAACAGTCATAGCACTGACACACACTTGCAGTAAATTACTATTGATTTTATCAAATTGCTCAGCTGCATCTCAGTATTAAAGCAACTATGGAGCCATTTATTGCTTCCTATAGTGTATTCTGCATTGACGAGCATTGTGTACTGAGAATGGTGCTATTTACATTGTGGAAGGAAATCACTCTGGGTAGCCTGAAAATATAGTCAGTTTGTTAATTGAATAAAATGTTTTCTGTGTTGGCAATTGGTTCATTCCTTTCCCCACTCCCAAATATCAGAATTTACTGAAAGGCTCTTCAAACAAGGAGGGAGGAGGGAAATAGTCATTAAAATAATAGGTAAGCTGCCACTAAAGAAAAGAAAATTAGTCTTTTAGATTGGCATGGAAGAACCTAGTTCATGCATTCATCTCTAGTATATGTTTCTGAACTGTCAATATATACTACCTCCTAGTTTATAGCTTGATCTAAAGCTATTCTTCTGTTTTTTCTGTTTATTTGTGGTAAACAAGAATGTTTGTGTTTCCATATAGAATCTACTTGGGTTGCAATTAATGCACTTAGAAGTGATTTAATTCTAATAATCTGAAATGACATGTACTGTATGGGTTTTCTGTTGGCATTAATAGGATTAAATCAGAAGTGAGATATATACTGACAGAGAGGCAGGAATTAAGGATCATAAAAATAACATTTGAAATGGCTCTTAAATTGATATAAAGCTCAAAAAAAAGTAGTAGGAAAAAGCACTAGGCAGTGCAAACAAAGGAAGTGTACTGTGCAGTTGTAAAAGAACTAAGGGTGAACTAACAAGTGAAATAAAAATGGCAAAGGACAGTTTTATGAGATCTGTTAATACAGGAGAGAAGTGCCCTAAAGACTTGAAGGAGGCCACAGCAGTTCTAATATGCAAGAAAGAAGCAGCAAACACAACAGAAAGTTCCATTAGTTTAACTTCAGCTTTGGGAAAAACTTGGGAACTCTTCATAGAGATCAAGCGTGGGAACGCCCAAGAAAAGCAAGAAATGCAAGAAAAGATTAACTTCATGTTCCCTTCTCTTTCTTTCTCCTCAGTATTTGAGGTTTTCAGCTAAATTCTCCAATAAAAATCATTAAAAATTAAACTCTTATCCAATTCCTTAGTAGCTGGAAAATTTGCATAGAGTTAGGGAGGGGAATCTGGTTTTGAAACGAATATTTAGGTGAAATATTTGTATTGTAAATAAAGAATTGATCTTATTTCACTGAGTAAAGAAAGCTGAAGGGTAAAGAGAACTGTAACCTGCTAAATATGAAAGGACTATATGCTACTGAGTATTATATTTATGTAAGGTACTGTCTTTTGCATTTATACTCATAAACTGAAAGCATGACATCCAGATGAACAAATAGTCCACAGGAGTAAATTAGGAATGGACAAGTAACAAATGTTACACTTATGTACAGGAAAAGATTAATAACTTCCTGATCTAACATGGGTTGCAACACAGTTGTTGGGAAACATAGAATTTTTCTTGGTTGTGGGACAATAGTTAAGGGGAAGACGCATGAGGTTCAATAGAGAAAAATGGGAGTATTTCAACTTGGTGTGAAAGGTTGTTTACTGCAGAAGGATATTTGAGTCTGTAACATCAGACGAGTTTTTCAATGTGTGGCTTTTACCCAAATTTACCATCTTGCAAGATAAGACAATAAATGCTACTGCACCCTGTGAGTACTTTACAGGTTTTGTGACATTCAATCTATGTATTTTCTCTCTACAGTAGAATAAATCCTGTTCAGCTGTAAAAGAAAAAAAAAAAAAGTGGAAGACAAGGGCTAGAGGTTTGAAATGAAGTCGCGATATTGTGTGGCTTTTCACAGGAAACATTATTTTAGCAAGATTGTGGAAGAACATAGTCTTGATGATCTAGGTTTTGCATAGTTTTGGGTCCAGAGAACATAACCAAGACTTCATTTTGTACACGGTCAGAAAGAGGGGGTTTGATTGCCATTTATAATTTTTTCAACAAGCTGTAATCTTTATTAAATGTTTTTCTCATAAAAATTCCCAATAAAAAAGTCTGCTCCTAAGAATTCCATAGGATAATAAAGATTTCCTTTAAGTTTCACCCCATAGAATTTTATTTTTCTTCTATAGACTTTTAACAGCTATTTCAAGGAAATAACTGTTAAAATTAAATTGATTTAATTCATAATTATATAGAACTCAGTCACACAGGTAGTGCTTTTGTTGCCTTCCTCCTGCTAAAATTAATACTACAGGATGTGAAAAATCCAAATTAAAATTTTATCATGCTGTATAGTTTGGGAACGTACATAATACTCTTTGCTTTCACAACAAAGATCTATTGAATGAGTTTAAATAGGAGTAGTATCCATACAGAAACTCTACAGAGAAGTGTAGGATGAAAAATGTAAAGAAGATACATATGGATGCAGATTAAATTCAGAATATGATCAGGTGATCATTTATATTTCAATAATATTCTGTCCTTTAACTTAGACATGGTATCTAATGACAGACACGGTGCTAACCCCTTGTAATGAAAAGAAAATTGTTTAGCTGCACTCCTTGCTGTGAACTATTGCATTCTGTTTGTTGCACCCTACCTCTTCCTAGATCAACAAATTAATGTTAGAGTTGCTAAATATATATAGTTAAAGTTTACCTAGACTCAAAAGTAGTCCTGGATCAGTTTTGAAAGTGGTGGTGTTTCATCTCAGTTGTTCCAGGCCTGTTGCAACAGCAAATGAGAAAGAACTCATATGGGCATTGATTCAGGGTCACTACCTGAAAATTCCCTCAGTGCCTATAGCTCTTACCCCAGCCCATGCTGATTTTCTGTCAGTGTAGAAAGATAAATTAGTATATCAATACAGCAAATATCAGTCAAAATACTCTGATGCATTCTGCTGTATTTCACTGTGATGAAAAATAACTGACATGGAACAGTTCACTCTCCAGTACCTGCATTCCTTCTGGATTTCATCTGTAAGTTAAGGGCCCTTTTAGTACTGTGATTATGGAAAAGGGTTTTCCTTAGGCTTGGGAAGAGCAAAGACATACAAGGAAGAGCCTGTCTCTACTTCTCTACTCAAGCAAAATTCTTTAATGATTGTTTTTTGCTCATTTTTGGGTCCTTTATTTTTCCATATCATTTTTAATGTGCAAAGAGCTCTCCCAGCTCTTCAGTCCACTGCCGTTTTGGAGAAACTTGAAGTTGCAGTACTAAATAATTTGCAGGTCAGCACAAAATAAAAAAGTATTAACAGACTTATTCAATTCAGGTATTAAAATTAATTTTGTTCTGTTCATTTATTAATCAGACCTGCAGCAGTCTGTTAGGAAGGATCCCCATCAAAAAAACAGGTCATTAAAGAAAGAAAAATTGAGAAGATTTTAGCCTTTTAAATTAACTAGCAGTGTGAAGTGGAACTAGTCTGAGAAATTTCTCTTCGAGCTGGTCGACTGCTGAAGTAGCACAGTGTTTTTCTTCCTACCAAAATATAACTATTTCAAGCACATAACCCTCCCCCGGTTATAGTCACATCACAAAATAGAGTCTGTCGTATGTAACTCCCAGAACCGCAACAGGAGTTACGTGCTTAAGTCCCCCTCTATCAGTTAACATGCATATGCAGAAATCAAACAGCATGAAAGAAGTAACAGCTTTTGCTAGAGTTATTTGGGTGTATTGTTAATCTTTGCTCTTAAAAAGAAAAAAAAAATCTATCCAGTCAAAAATCCACTTCAAATTTGACAAAATAGGATTTGCATGGCACTGTTGGATGTAAGAACCCTAGAGAAAGCATTACAGTATTATTCACTTCATATGCATTTTGATGTTCTATATTTGGTTATTTTATCTCACACCCGGTTTGCCCAATGTCACAAAGTTGCTGTCTGTAGTTACACACAGGATGCCAGTACTCAAGAGACATATCACTTTCTAGCCTTGTCACCTCTGAGCTAAACCACAGAGTGTGTGCTATTCAAGTTTTCCGAGACCAAAATTGTTATTCGGTATCTTCATATTTGTTATTACAATGTGCAAATCTCAGCATCCTGATCTTTAAGTGTTCTCTTTGTTAGTTCTGCAGCAAAAAGCTTCACTTTCATACCTTGTAACCTCAAAATTCTCATTAAAGTCCAGGAAACCAGAAGGCAGGCACTCAGAGTTTGACAGCAGGCCCTTATTCAGAGTCTGTGACACATAAATTAAGCATTAACACACCAAAATTACTAAGATTTGGATCAAGGCACTTTTTCAATACTCAGTGGAAAAAGAGGAAAGTTTATTCAGTTTCCCAGATTATTTACACTTTGGAATCTGTTCTTGAATGTTTTGAGGATTATTCTGCAATTCTGGCACTGTCCTGCTCCTGTTCCTCAGGTTAGCTGAGGCAAACCAGCAACTGTGCTTGCTCAAAGTAGTTAAAGTCCTCTTGCTGGCTTCTTTATGCAAATTTGTGTTCATAATACATGGCTTCATCCAAAACACTCCGGATGCAAGAATGAGCAGGTTTATTTTGTTCTTGGTAATAGCAGTTAGGCTGGCAACAGATAGCAAGAACTTCCATTACACTTCTTGGCAGTGGTTTGAATATGGGTATATCCAGCGGTAGGAAGTATGGAAGAGCATAGAAAGTACCAAAACCCACACTTTCTCATAGGTATTGGCAGTCATCCTGTAGTAGATTATCTAGTGCTGAAAGCAGAACTAGTTAACGCTGAAAGAAGCATTTAGTGGGGGTACAAGATGAAAAATGCAGATATAATCTGATTGAATTCAATCAGAATCATTCAACTGAATGTCTCTTTTTCTGTAGATTTTAATTGTGATCAGCTACTAAGATCAGGCAGACCTTTGATCTAATGCAGCACAATTATTCTTGTATATTTAGCCAGGCAGGCTGCTGAGTGCTTGAAAAGTAGCACAGCAGCTTGCTACATAGAAACAGGGCTTCAGAACCAAGGAATAGAAATGGCATAAACCTGGGACAGACCAGAGGCAGGTCTCTGTTACATGTGCAAAATTGGTGCTAACTACATAGGTACAAATTTTCCATCTAGGCAATACCCAAAGTATTAATTCAAAATTATAATGGATTATGGTCTTGTTTTAATTTTTTGTCATAAAAATCAATGTATTTGCTGATACTGTTGGAGAATGAATGCTGGAAAAAAAACCCAAATATTTTCCAGCAGTGTTGATCAACATAAGTATGTAGAAATGCACTAATTTTTTCAGTTAAACTTTTTTTTTTTCAGCTAATCTTTTTTTTTTCAGCAAAATCTGTCCTGTTAACATTTCTTACAGCATTTCGTACTAACAATTGTACCCCAATGTTTATGAACTATCATAAAGTTGGTGTGGTAGCACCAAATCAATATTAAGGAAAATGCAAAATGCAAAAAAATTACTATCCATCTATTTTAGAGTCAAGCTAATTCACTTTCCATTGGCCAAACTATTAAAATATTTGATTCCGTACTTTGGGGTGGGACATACTTGTTGCAATTTTCACTATGAGAGTATTTACAACAGCCTTATAAATTTACTTGTTCTGTTTTTATCTCTGTGTAAGCAATTTACATGTAATATAATTTTAAAGTAAAAATTACTCCAGTATAACCTACAAAGCTCTGATTACATCCAGTGTCATTCTGTGTAAATACTGGACTATATACATGTTATTAACTTAGATCAAAGGATTTGTTTAATGAGTCATCAAAACCCTTATTATTCACTTCTTTGTGACTCATCTTGGTAGGTAAACTTTTTAAATCAAGCTACTGTAGTTCCATTGAAACACTTGGGCACTGAGATTCTATTTTCTTTGTTTGCTTTCCAAGGACAAACCAGAACCAAAAGGTTTATGACTAAACAAACAGGGAACAACATGTACCATGCAATATAAGGTCATTTCTATATTGAAGGTTACTGGAGACATTGTTAAAATGAGCACGAAATGTGAAGGGCTTGTTCACACCACCAGTGTTATAAGGTAAAAATACTTCTGGTTGCCATGATAATTATATTGCAAATGCTAAGGGAGGATTTTAGAGATAGGAACGAGGCTTACAGCTGTAGCCGGAGAGAGTTTGCTCCTGGTTTGTTAGCCTGCTGCTCAGAACTGGGTGCAGGGCCCAACGCTAAACAGTTTTAAGCTGGGTGAGTATGGCCTCTGGACTTTGCTGCCTTCACACGCTAATTGAGTGCCTGGTGTTAATTCAGTCCTAGCATGACTGTTGACAGCCCCAGAAAATTTTCCAAGAAGCTGTGGATTTGCAATATTGGTGACCAAAAGGCAAATTCATCTATATTTACCTTCGTTTTAAGCCAAGAAAACCATGCATTTGTACTCCAATATCACGAGTTTTAAAATAAATTTGGTACTTTGAGTAATCTTTTGAATTCTTTTGTCTGTAGCAGATTGGAGGTAGAACCAACACAAGCAAACTATAGTATAGAGCAGAACTAGATGGACATCAAGCCTTTGTATTATTTGAACCTAAACTGGATCAAATTCTGACCTAGTTTGTTTTATGTAGCAGGAATGCAGAGGTTTATAACCTTCATGGCTCTATTTGTTTATGGTTGTGTTCATTCAATGCCCCCTTTTCCTTTCCCGGCTATTTGGGTACCCTCTCCCTTGTTGCAATTAACCCTTTAATTCTTTATGTTGTCTTTCATCCCCATATTTGCAGTCCTTATTTGGCTGCCTTCTGCACATCTGTGTAACCTGACTTCTCAAAGTAAAATGAGAAGGTGATGAAAATTTCACAGGAAATTGTATTCTCTTGACACAATTACGTGGATGTCATATTGAATATGTCAATGATTGGAGGCCAGAATGTCAAAAGTGTAAATGAGATGATAGGCATCACTATCCTAAGAGCTTTACAAGGCAAGCCCTGGAAACTACACCTATAGTAATGATTGGTGCTTAACTACCAAGTGATATTCTACAGGATACTATTTAAGTTCAATGAAGTTACATTGTTGGGAAAAAAAGACTAATGTCACAAGATATATTTTGGGATATGCAGAAAATCCATGCGTATTTTCCATCTTGGCTAAGGCAATGTTTCTGGATTGTCAAACACTATTCACTTGACAAACGATATAGCCAGATGGTCCAGAAATCTAGAAGTTAGTTGACCATATAGACTGTTGATGAAATGTTGGTTTACTTTAACAAAGAAAAACTTATGGAAGATGTGAGATTTTTCCACAGGAGACTACAGGAGCTATATCATGCTGCTTTTTATATCCACTATGGTAGAACAAGGAGAGCTGAATATTAGCAGCAACAAGGCATTTTGTGTTAGTAAAAAAAGTTTTCTGAGTATTAGAGCTGGAATTAGAGACTGGAATCTCACTATTGGTCTTTAATAAAAATCAACAGCTTCAACAATATCTCCTAGCAAGGACATTAACAGCTGATGCTGCCTGAGGAGCAGAGGCCCAATGGTTGCCCCAAACATTAATCTTTATATTAAGAATGTTAATTCCCTTATGGTGAGTTACTGACTGAGAAACTCAAACTTCACGCTGGTAATGATATTACTTGATTATTCCTTGCCACAGGTTCAGAAGAGTCACTTCTGAACTACTACTTATTACAGTTATGTTGCAGCCAATTCATTCACTGCTAAACCTATTGCACTAACCTGATAGGTCATAGTCATTCATGCACTGAAGTCAAAAGAGTCATCTAACTCATTGTGCAGTAACAGAAGCTGACACTGCATATTTACAAGTTGTATGTCAGTAGAAGGTGATTGCAACTGTTTATTATTCACATTAGATGGGTTAGACCTTTAAGCTGGCAGGCAAAAATATCTTGTGCTACTGAACTCAATAAGGGGCTTTGTAGAAGTGCCAGAATCCACCAAAAAAAATCAAGTTGAAAGGTAAGTCTAAAAAGTTAGGTGCCCAGATGAACAATGGAGACAATCTATGTGTTTAGGAACCTAAATAAGATGCTTAACACCCCAAAATGCTAAGTTTTCTCAGATTTAATTGGAGTATATGAAAATTATAGGCTTCTAGCATTTTTTTTTAAAGGCTTTTTATGTAGGCTCCAGTGAAGTGCATAAAACTAATTTTAGCCACCTGACTTTGAATATTTCAATCAAAGTACAATTAAAAATCATTCTACTTGTCCACTTTCTGCAGAAAGGCTTTATTTTTCATAACTAGACCATAAGAAGTTAAGAACTTTCATTTTGTGTAGTCTTCTTTTTTCAGTAGTGATGTGATTAAGAACTTTTGTCTTTCTCTATAAGAATAGAATTTAATAAGTATTTTTTTATATATTCATCATTACTATATAAATGAATTCTATTGAATTTGAGTTGTGCTGTTAACAAAGAACAGTTTGTAAAGCTCAACTTTTATATCCTTATAATTATTTAATTAAAAGGACATTTCTGTGATCAACACCAAGCTAGTATTTCTTTCCTTTTTGTTTTCCATTTTGTTCCATTCCATATTTTTAAAAAAATGCCATAAAACCACAACCTGTGAATAGAAAGGTCAAAGTGTAAATTTACTTCTATTTAAAAGCTGAGGTATTGATTTTATTATGTGTGTGAATCCAGATGGCTCTGTTCTTTACCTGCACAAGAATATGTTATTGGATTGAGCTTGTTAGGTAACTGCGTCTACTTAAAAGACAAAAGCTTTTTTTTTCCTGGAAAATGTCAGTGTTAGCAAAGTGTTCTGCAGTGATTCAACCTAAATTGAAATGATTCATTATGTCAAAATGACACAAGATACTTTTTAAGTGATTAAAACTAAATGTATGTTGCATTTTCTTAGCTTATGCGTTATGAGGGTTGTAACTCAGAACCCCATAACTGGAGTTTTAGACAGAAAAGAGTGATTTCTTTAGGTGTATCATAAAAGATACCACCTCACCAAGAAGCCTAGTTTATAGGATACAGTGGGATGTCATACTCTCTACCTGGAAATGGATCAAAGTCTACATAGGGTATTTTTTTGAACAGTTATTTTTCCACGGACACCTCTAAAGTCAAAATGTCTCTAATTTTAGAATGAAAACACATTTTGTAAAGTAAGGAGTAGGGGAAAGTCCAGAACTTACCAAATTAATTTCTATCCCACTTTAAATAGAAAAGCTTATGAAAATGAGAGAGAACATGGGCACGCACCATGGACTGGCATACCTTTGTGAAGCTGTTAGTGCTTTACTTCAGAATAGGAAAAATCTCTGCGCTTCCATGTCTCTGAACTCACATTTTGTCCCTGGTGTAGATGCTGGGCACAGTACTGCTTGCTTTAATGCCTCTACTAGTCCTCCTACTGAGGTTATTCAGACTGAGACATGTCACTTCCTTCATAGAAAATATGCGTTGATAACAGAATAATTAAAAATTTTTATATATGTCTTTGCTAAAAAAATATGGATTCTTCCTCATATCAAAGAAATCCTAAGTGGAAAGGGGATGAGTTTGGTACTGCACACCAATATTCCTCATTGCACATTATTTCTGAGCCCTTGAAACATAAAAAAGAGTGATTCTGCAATAGTCACACGCTGCATTAGCAGCATATTGCTGTTTTGACTGCAGACATGGAGTAGAGCAATTATTTGTTATCGACATTCCTAAGGATAAAAAACTATACTTGCTAACTTTGAAACCTAGCTGAAAACTCATGCACGGTGCTGCTCAGGATTATATAAACACTGTGAAAATAATAGAAGAGCATTTGGAAAAGCAGCGACTAATTAAAGACAGCCCACAAGGTCTCAGAAAAGGCAAGCCACACTTCAATAAGCTTTTGAGACGATCTGAGGAGAAGACGGCCATGCAAGGCTTGCACATTGTATTCTTACACGTAGATTAAGAACAAGCAAAGCGACAAGGCTCCACATCAGCTGTCTGCTTTGGATTAGACCCTGAATAATGACAGCGATATGAAGTGTTGCCAAAACCGCAAGCTATATGAGGGGGAAAATAAATGGATTAGGAGTTAAAAACATACGTTTGGCTGCCTATCCTTCACAGAGCTGTGAGGCAGAAAGTAAACGCAAGGTATTGAAAAGATAAATGATGGTGTGATGTTTGACTCTTGGCTAGAAAGAAGTATTCAGAGGATGAGTGCGGCACGGGAGAGATTATGTGTCCTACAAATAAACTGCGTCCCATCCCAGCACATTAAACCAGTTAATACCAGTATTTATTAATAGCAGTTAACAGTAATTATGTCCAGAGTATTTTTTGGAAATATGTTAAAGAGGATAATGCCTGCTGGTAGCTCTTGACTTCAGTCACCGCTGTTCTCTGAACTAGTGTTTTTATACAATCTAGCATTGTTACTGTGATAGATTTTACTCAACACGATTAGGGGGATCATCTCTTCTTGGTAATGTAGTCTGGGATTTACAAATAGACACAAATCTCATTCCTCTACATGCCAGTGTGTGATAGGTAACATCCCACAGTGACTCCAGTGTACCTAAGAACAGGAGGTACTTAGATTTCCTTGATTTTGAGTTTCAGGTTCATACAACTCTTGACATTTTTCACCACATCACTTGGTGTTGAGTTGTACTTTTAGATACTTAACAGGTTTGTGCAAGTAAGTGGCCGCAAACTCTTACTCTGGCCCACACAGAAAATATGAACGAGGTGTTAAGGACAGTCCAAAACCCCAGGCAAGTGCCTTAAGGACAAGACTGGAGGATGTTAGATGGAGAGGAGAGTTGTTCCTCACTGACAAAAGCACAGTTCCAGCAGCTCCATGGGCCTGCTCGATCAAGGTACAGTTGGTCTCCAATGCCTCACCTCCTCCACACGGAGTATAAGCTTATAAGCACAAGCTGGGATGCTTCAGCCTTTCCTGCTGCAGCCTGTGCAAAGTATCAGCACAAATGCTAGCCAGCATTTCCCTCTCCACCAAGAATAAACCTGCTCTTTGTCAAATAGGCCACAGGGGAACTATCAAACATGTACGGCGAGGGTAATGTTTTGCAAGTGAGGAAGAGAGGGAAAACAGAGGGAAGCAAATGTCAACCAGCAAAGAGAAGTGGAAGCACCTGTTTGGCAGTGAGGAACAGCTGTACATGTGCAGCTGCTGCTCCCCCTCCACAGACGCCACACGCTTGTTGCTTTACTTTTGGTTGACCAGGTTCTCTGTAGGCCTGTAAGATTTAGTTGATGCTATTTAGAAAGGGAGGCTCCTTCACCCTGTGGATTTACTCAGCTTTAATCAGAACTTCTATGGCAAATAGCAGACCTATAAAAGTTGTATCTATTTTTTAATTTTATTTCTTCTAGAGCACGGTTTTGAATTGAAAGTTTTCTTACTACTGATCCTAAAAATAAACTGTGGATGACTTTTAGAGAATGATATGAGGTCCAGATTTTATTTTTGTTATCTTCTGCCTCCATTTACTCTTTTAACTGACCCTGAAAGCAGTGTAATTTGTGGAAGAGCTACTTAAAGTGATTGTGCTTGTTGGAATCTACATATGATCTTAATTTTTAGAGTTTGTCTTTTTTCTTTAATAGGAAATTTTTCTGTTAGAAAATGCAGTTTCATTGCAATTTAAATGCATTCTAGGTTATTTCCATAACCACCTTGATTACAATATCTTATTTGAAATTAGGCATACATCTTTCCTACATGCAGGAAAGGTCCCATTCCTCAATCATATGTAGGCACTTAATTCCTGCTGGAGAGCATCCAGCTCACAGTATAATTATGGGCAACAGCTAAGAACCACCACACTCTATTGCATTGAACCATGAAGTATAGAAAGTATGAGGAGAGAATACAGGTTTTGTAGCGATATGTAAGCTGGAAATAATTGACCTGAAAACTGAGTGTAAATGCCTAGCTATGTAGTAAACTGTGGAGAGTAGCCTAGTCAAAAAGGAATTAACTGCTGTTGAATTTCAGGCCACCAATACTAATTGTAATAACCAACTCATAACCAGCCTGTCTGTCTCTGCATTTCTTATTTTTCTTTCCTGTAGCACTGATATATCATATGCTAGCAATAAGTAATTAGCTTAAAGATAAGTTATCTATGATAAAATTCAGACAGCTGAAATGCACATGCATCAATTAATTCTGCCATAACATACACAAAGATAATTGGAAGTTGAGAACATATGGGACAACAACATTAGGGTGTTCAGTTCGTATGAAATTCAGTACTGATATATTCTGCTCCAGAAAAGGAAAAAAATTAAATGTGGGAGGCATTTTTTTTTCCAAAAAAAGGTCAATCCTCTATTACAATGGTAAAGAACAGAGTGATCTTTTGTAAAATATATTATTGGCAGTGATTTCTTCCATTTGTGTCTGCCAAGTTTTATGACAGTGTACATAAAACCAACTGTAAAGAATCTTATAATTAGAGTACTCATCATCTTGCATTAAAAATTGGTACTAAAAAATAAATCCCTTTAGTGGATGGCACTTAACTCCGGTTGACAATAAGCTCAACCCTGAGTGTTTTACTCATAGCTTTAGTGCTAGTGACGTCAGTGACTTTTGTACAAGGCCAGCAGGGTTTGCCCTGAGTCATGTTTGCTTAGAGGGAATAGACATAAAAAACCTACCTTTAAGAAAAATTATAGTATAATCCAAGAAAAATCTCTTAATTTCCTGTTAAAGAAAGGCATTGTTTTTCCTGTGAAGGAATCATGTTCAACGACCCTTTTATATCTGTATGCTTTGGGTATGCTGCAATACACTGAATTGTAGCCTGCTGTCCTCATTTTATATACCATTTTGAAGGCACTCCTGTATAAACATTCCTTCAGCACACACACCTCTAGTGAAGTGTAGTGCTCTGCACAGCATCCTCAGCTCAGGGGGAAACCTCTCTCTGCGTCATGCTACAGTGATTTGTCACAAGAAAATGTCCCTCTGAAATCCTGCAAGTCTACTAATTGGGGCCATGGTGTGCTTTTTTGAACGTGGTCACTGCCAAGGAAAAACTAAACTGCTCCATGGCCCCTACTGTGAGATAATCAGAGAAAGGGAGGAAAGGGAAGAAAAACATGACATAGCTCTGTTATTCTGACACAACTTTGGAGTAGCTCTTTTGAAAGAGCTCTTTTGCTGGCCACATTTATCCCTGGCAAAGAAGATCTGCTTGTAGAAACCTATACCTTTTCCTGAGGACTGTTAACATGTTTAGGTCGATACCTCAAGAGGGCTCCTGAAGTTTAATCTGCAGTTTTCTCTGCTCTACCACACACCTGCAGCTTCCAGTGCTTCCCGGCGTGAGTCGCTGCTGCAGGCAGCCTCCATGCATGGTCCACAGTTACCTTCCAGCTGGCTGTTTGCCACCCAGCCTTGTGGGGAGTGCTACCTGGCTTAAAATGCTTTGCACATAGATATTAGAGCCTCTTTCCTCTTTTGCCTAACTATAAGACTCAACAAAAGGATCTGCTCTCAGCTTTGTATCTTTGAGTGTCAGCATCAAACTTTGCAACATTATGTATGTTGAGAACATCTCTTTATTCAGTTCTGTTCTTGATTGTCTGTAATTTCTCCAGGATTACCTTAAAAATACTTTGCATTCAGTAGCACATTTTCTGTGCCACTTATTTACCATTTGTTCACCATTTCAAGAAAAGCAGAAGAAACACAACTGTGACAATTAACAACATGTATTGTTTCTCTAAGACAATTCTTGTAATTAGTATGTTAATTTCCCACAAATATGACCAAAACTATATTAGCAACCAGTATTACCTTATGCTTCTGGGAAGAAAATAATTACCAAATTGTTCAAGAGTCTTCTGGGAAAGGAGAATAGAAGATCTGATTTAAGACAGTATGATGTCTTGAGAAAATCACACTATGTCCCTGTCATATTTTTATCTATTATGGTGCTGTCTGCTGTTGCATTTCCATTTGAAGAGTGCTATAATTTATCATGCAACTAGAGATCCTCTGAATTACGGCTAGTTAAGTATCAGTAAGCAGAACACAGGAATCTGCTGAATGTGTGGCAGAATAACTGCTAGCTAAAGGTGGAATTGGTCCTTTTAGATCAACTTGTATGCTATTACTAAACCTTGACCTTGTGGGATTTTTTCTCTCTTTTTGGCAAGGGAATTTGTAAAATAATTATTTGATAAGATTTTTTAAAAGAATACTTGCACTGTATTTTCTCTGTACTTCTGTATATTGCAATCCAGGCCAAATTTGGTTGTCATTGCTGCGTGTTAAAAGACCCAGGATGTCTCCAAGGGAAAGATCATCAGGGTTGGCATAAACCTCCTTCTGAGCTTCTGTAGCCCAGATAACCTTAGATATCTTCTGCTGATTCAGATACTTGTGATGATTATTTCATCTTTTCTCACCCTGGAAACACACACATTTCTTGTCTAAACTATGGAGTGTAAAGACAAGCAGAGCAGTGATGCCATATGCTGATGAATCAATGTGAAAGGAGTTTGGCAAATTATAACTTAATTTAAAAAGAGGAGGCCCTTCGTAGATGTTTAATTTAACGGACAAGATGAAGAGTTTTTTTCAATTAGGTAACACAGTACCGAGTTTAATTATGTACTTCATGCTTTTTTTCATAATTGAGGAGTTTTGGTTACTTGTAGTTTGAGCCTATGATATTTCCATGAGTTCCAGGTCTCTGATACCACAGTGACTTCAAGTCAATGTGGATTAGCTGAGGCGACTACAGGGAATATGGACTGAGAGGAGTCAAATCCCACTAACTTTGCTGTCACCAGGAAAACAGTCTACATAAACTTGTCTCGCAGCATGGTTATTTTGCCATTTTTGGATTTAATATTTGGATTTTGGATTTAATATTGCAAAGTGGCCAAATTCTTGGGCCACTTGGCAAAAGGAAGAAGAGAGATTCGTAGATGTTTACAAAACTGAGTTCATTTTAGAACAGATTCAAGTCCCCATTAGTAAATCTGGACCAATAAATTCAATTATTTTTCCAATGCATTTCAAAAAAGTATTATATACAACAGAATTAAAATATAAATAGAGTCTGGCTCATCCTTTGCGAAATAACAAGAGTTCAAAACCCAATGTAATTCATTTTTATGTACATTCAAACATTGGGAAGTGCCTTACAACTGTATGAAAATTCTCCCTTGTTACATGCTATTTCAGGAAAACTCTAGCTCACAGAACAGATTTATAGCAATTCTCAAACATGTAATCCCAGATAAACCATGCACTACAAAATATAAAAGGACTTAGCTTAGGAACCTGGTATACATTTATCATAAAACAATGAATATGAACATGAAATAAAAGAAATGAAAAAATATTTTTAAAATAATTTAACTCCTTTTAAAGGAATTGGATAAGAAAACAGTTCAAGAGACAAACTGGATCAAAGAGTGCTCAGTATCAAAACACAAGGCAGTCTTGTTTGCAAAATGAAAGGGTTAAGAATATTCAGCCAATGCAACGATTTGATTAGTTTAGCATCAGTGGGTACTTCATCATGGATAAAGACAGTGAATTGCCTTAGGTGTCTAATATTTGTTCACATCCATTGCATTCACCATGACAACTTCCGTGACAACATGATGTATTGTGTGTATACAAGTTAATGATACCATATATTCCCAAATCACGTGTCCAGGATATTGTCTTCAGAGTAAAAAAACATATTGTTAAAGTATTGCTTTTCAAAATATAGAGTATTAGAGCTGATTTTATTTAAATCATTAAAACAGCTACGTTTCAGTTTCCCAGAAAAAAAGCTAATGCTATAAAATTTCTATGCTTTAGTCCATAATAAATGTAAAAGGAAAACTATAAATTCTTTAAACTAGAGTCCACAAAGAAACATCATGTCTCTTTCAATTACTAAGATATTATGGAATGCAGTTACCTTGGATTAAGGTAGTGGTTGTACCATGGTCTGCTCAATTTTACTGATTTGGTGTGATAAAATAATAACACCTTCTATTTTGAATTGATCTGTGATTGTGCTTAAAATACCTTGCAAGATAAAACTGAAGTCTAGATTCACTCTCTGAGAATATGTGGTGGATATGAACACAACAACAATACAGTCCAAACTTACAACTTGACTGCACAAACTGATTTTAGATATGGGCAAAGAGTGCAAAACTCATATTCTGCATTATCCTAATCAGTTTAACTTTATCGTGGAAAATGAATTTATGATAATATACCACAGAATCATTATGCATTTGACCTTATTAAACTGGAGTAGAAGCAAATTGTATACCATTGACCTTAACCTTGGCTCACTGTCTAAATGAAAGAAAATAATTGCACTAGTAAAAATAATAAAATGGCTACGCACAGCTCTGCAAATTGAATGGACCTTGGCTCAGTGCTATTAGGAATGATTTAGCCTATAGAAATGGAGTTTTGTAATTAACGGTGAAAAGGGACAGGAGAAAAAATACCAGTCCACTGGCTGCCTTTAAGCAAGAGTGGATGGATGCGATTGTATTAGCAGCTAGTTGCTATAAATATTGAGATTGGTTTTAAAGGCTGGAACAGAAGAAATGCATAGTAGGGTGGAGATGGAAATTATAGTTAGAGATCTAGAATGAGGAGCGTTTCTAATCCAAATGCAACCAGCAACTAAGGAATCCCTAACTATTACTACAATCAAGAAAATGGAGCTATTGAGACTTGCTGTGTATGTGACTTTGGTGGAAATTTGGCTGTGAAAAAAATAAAGACTGGAAAGATGCCTTCCCTGAGCTCAGTGAAAATATTCCAGTCTTCATTTTGGGTAAATAGCATATTTTCAATTGATGCTGCTGGACAGTGTAACAGGTCGTGGGTACATGCATGTGGTCATTTAGGTGGAAGGAAATGCTGTCCTTCTTGTTCCAGAACTGATAAACCGGCAGCTCCAAGACCCAGAAATCCTAATGCAGGGATTGGCATTAAGTGGCACAAAGTCTCCCAAGGCCACTTGATCTTTGATTTTAAATTTCAACAAAAATAATATGTTGTATGGTTGTTGTGGAGATTTTCCTCCCTCCAATTACTATTCTTTCTTCCAGAAGGGATAAAGAGTCAAGTTCTGCTTTGTCCTATTAATTTAATTTGTATTGGACTGATGTAATTGAGAGCAGAATTTGTCCTGTGCTGTTTAAATTAAATGAGAGCTCCATCAGGCTGATTCTTTCATATTACAGTGCATCTTCATTACAACATCATTTAATTCTCTCTGTGATTTCAGCCTTTTATTCCTTTCTGATGCAGAGTATCACTCTGATACCATCAGTCAGGTGAGGCATTTTAGTGCTTCCTTCACAGAATTTGTCTATTCCCAAAAGAAAAAAACACACACAAAAAAGGAGGGCCAGGGGACGCCTTGATGAACATTTCACATTTTGCTTTTAATATTAATGTTGCAGTACAAATGACAAGATTTCATTACTAACACAAGCATGCTGAGAATATTTTTTGTGGCAAAGCAGTGCCACACAATGTTTACTGCCCAGCTGTTAACATGAAAGGGGGACACATTGGCAGTATAACTAATACACAGTTGGCCTTCTTTGCTAAAGTGGTTTCATGCCAAACACATGAAGTTTTAATTATAAGCAGTTTGAAATATTTATGTTCTTTGCATTTCCTTATTCTTGTGCAGAAACAAGATAAAAGTTCTTTTGAAATTTGATGACAGAAAGTATTTGATACCAACACCATGCAATTGTGGTGCCTAATTAATTAGTCTGAGTGAATATTTATGTTGTTGGGTTTTCTATTATTGTATTCTCTCCTTAGTGATACCTTAAACCAAAAAGTTTCATTGTTTAAAAATGACCTAAAAGAAATAATCCTCTCCCGCTCCTTCCTTACCTCTCTTCTTCAGTCCAAAAAAGATAGTTTGATCCACTATGGGAATCAAGCATCACTGCATATGTGTGGTTTCTGGAATGAGATCTGCAGCTCTGAGTCACTTAAGCATCCCTTCAATGCATATGTTCGAAGTCACATTTAGCATCTAAGGCCCTTTTCCGCATTGGAACACTCACATCAGTTCATTTAAAGGCTCAGCTAAGCTCACTGTTTTTTTAATATCACAGCTGGCACCACGATGGTGCGGTTAGCTTTGTGAAAAGGCTTTGTGGTTATCAGAGACACCCACAAAGGGATAGGACCTGGGTTTTATACCCTGTTCAGCCTTGAAACATTCCTGTATGCCAAAACAACTAAGACTTATTGGCTAGGAAAAGTGAAAAGAGAAGATGTTATTATAGAGCTGAGTAGGATACGAGACATGCATTCTACACCAAAACGTGCTTTGTGGTTTTGTGGATTTTTTTTTCCTTTTAACCTAATGACAATATAAATTAAAATACAGAAACATTTTTTCCTGTTTTCTGGAGAAATAACTAGTCATTTGACTGTTGTATATGTATGTGTGTGTGTATGTATGTATACATATATACACACAAATATATGTGTATATATATGTACATATATATCATCTTTTCCTCATTTTTTGAATGGTTACTGTGCCTCTTGTGAAACTCACTCTCATAAGTGCCCATCAGGTGGGCTCTGAGTCTGCCTTTTCCCACAGGGAAACTAAATGGAAGAAAACCTTAGGTGCAGAGATCATTGTAAATTCAGCAGGATTTTGAGGAGCGTTATTGAAGTTACATTCTCAGGTCCTTTCATGTATTTGAACTCTCATCTTTACAATTGCTCTGATTTTCAGAATGGGTACCATCAGTTGAAAAGTGATTCTTCTTTATTTTTTCCCTATAATAATTTGTTCCTAGTTGGAGAGAGTGAATCAGTGCTTTTTCTGATGGGTACACCACAGTGTCTTCTAAGATGGTGAGGGGAAAACATGAGGCACAAGGAATTGTTGTGGTATCTGGAAATTGTTGGAAAGAATAGATTTGCTTAAGCATGGAATTTAAAAAAAAAAAAAAAGAAAAAAAAAAACCAGAAACCTGGATAGATGTGTAAACACAGACTTGTCTAATTCTGGACTGCAACTTCTGCAAGATGGAGCAATCACCACTGCACAATTAACTACATCATGCTAGTTCAATAGCAACCCCATTTTCTATCCTTCGTTAAAGGAACAGCAACAAGTGTCTACACTGCAAACTGAAGAGTACTGCAGAAATACCTGAGTTTTAAATGAGCTGCCTTGGATACTGGGAGTTCTTGCCAAGATCAAGGTAAATTAATCTTCCTGATCTCTGTTTTGTCATGGCTGTGCAGCTCTCATTACCTAGACTAGCTCATATAACATTAACTCGAGTATCTTCTAAGTACAGAGTTTTCCATATTTCAGGTATATCCCAAATCAGTTTCCTTTTCTCAGCCAGACAAGAAAAAGCCAACAGCTTATAATACAGTCCAGTCAAAACATTTCTTATCTTTGCATGTCCCACAACACCTCTTATCCACCTTTGTCCCAAGCTGCATGCAGTAGTGATACTACCTGTGTTTATCAGGTCTCCTGAAAGTTGCTGCCTGAAAAGCATAGTTTTGTTTTGTGGGTTTTGTTTTGTTTGGTTTTTTTTCTGACCAGTATTTCACTACTCCCATGTCCTTTACAGCTGAATTCCTCTTCCATTTACCTTGTACTCCAGGTCTTCTACAGACCGCAGGATTTGATAATCTCCATTCCATCTTGCCTGTTGGCTTGCTCTGGCTCTGAGTGAGATGTCCCTGGTTCAGCAGGATATCTAGAGACCTGTCCAGTGTCAAATGGGATAGACAGGCTTCTTGACAGCCTACTTGATAAGCATGGATTTGACTATTTTAATTTAGAAAGGGAAAGAGCAATGTTTATAGGTTCACTTCTAGATTTTTTCCATTGACTGTTTTAAGGGGTGAAAAATGGATCAATGAATTGGCTAAACAAAACCCAAATACTCACTGAATATGAAACAAAAGAATCAAAGAGGAGGGAGAAATACCAGAAGAAACTAGTAAATACAGTTTACCATTAACATGTGTTAAAAAACATTGGTTTTATTTCATTTGTCTATACCCTTGTAAGAAACATTTCCAGTGTCCAACCAACTGCAGTGCCTCAATCTAAAAAATCACCTCTGCACTGTGGCTTTTCTTGCAGTAAGGCTCTGCTGCCTGTACCTGTGCAACCGGGTGATCAATCCCATCTGTAATTATTTGATGATTTCTTTATCTCACAAGGCCTTTCTCTCTCTCAGACTTTTTCTGGGCCACAAGGAAGGTTTTTTTTTCCAGTGCTAATTAAGTAACACTTTTTTTTCTATTGCCTTCAAACATTTTTGTTTTTTTTACTTACATCATGTAAAAAAAAAAAAAGTGGCGTCATTGGAAAAAGGTTTATAAATGCCATCATCTTTTCTTCACCAAAAAGATTCAGAGGACCAATTAATCATATCCTTCTCTCTAATATAAATTGTTGCTGTGTAGCTCCATAGAACACCTTCCCAAGCCAGAGCTGTGAAGCCCAATTGACTGGGGAAGGGTAGAAATTAATCAGAGGACATTAATGAACATTTATAAGGGCTCTAAGCAATCCTACACATATGACATGCCTAGGTTGAGTGCCTGCCTAACAGAAACCCAAAACCTCTGGAAAAATAGTCAGAATGTTTTTATTTCCTGATACAGGCTATAGCTTAACACAGCCTTCCTCCTTTTTTTGGTTGGTTGTTTTTAAAATGAGTTCCAGTCTTTTAATTTAGTTCCATAATGATTATTTAGAGCTTCATGAGGCTCCATAAGCTTGATTCTCTGTAGTTTGCAGCCCATGCTCCATGACTTTGGTAGCAAGTTATGCTCTAGAGTTAGAGCCTTGCAGGTAGGAAGTCCAATTAGAGAGTTTCCTAAAGGGCTTGATGTGCTTGAGTGTAAAAAGTCTGGTAATTCCTGTGGCGCTAAATCCTTCAGCATGCTCTTTTGGGGAGGCAAGAACAACATATCAAGGAAATGATGCTGACCTTCTACCTTGCAGGCAAACTCACAGACAATATACTCTCAGTAAGTGAATGGATCCTTAAGGTTAAAAAACATGTCCCTTATTAAGATTTGAGCTAAGATATTAATAAATGCTTCTTTACAACCATTACCTACAGGTTTCATTTTCAGCCTCTGACTTTGTTTTAATTAAAACTCCATTCCCTACATGTAGCTGTTTAAGTCTTGCAGATTGAAACATTTTGTCAAACTCACGAGTTTGTAACACAAAAATATGTTCAATAATGCCTTTCATTCAGCTTTCTTATGTTTCATAACGATGGCACAATAAGACACAATAAAACATGGCTTGTTCCCGTACCACTGATGCGAAAGCAGAATGCAATGTATATAAAAGACACTGAAAGCAAGCCCATTGCAGAAAAGCCTGAGGCTCATCATTTCTTACAGTGTTTTTGCTGTAAAGATTCATGGAATTTTGATTTTTAAAAATATCTCAAAGACTACTTTTCTTTTTATTATTTTTTTTTTATTTCTCTCTCTCAAATTTGTGAGAACTCTTCATTTCCATGAATGCCTGATAATCTGTGTTGCTTCAGCCTCTCAGGCCATCAAAAAAACGTGTGGGTGAGATGCCTTATACTTTTCCAATGGAATCATCACCAAAGGCAATTTTTCACATGCCTCAATCTGCACTGCTGCATTAGTATAACAGGGATGTAGTTAGTGCCAGTTAAACAGAAGTTTTATATATGAATATCCATTAGGGCATAGATTGAAATTGCTAAATTATTTCACATCGAATGCATTTAGATCATAGTGGTTTTGGGTCATGGTCTGCCAAGTTGGACTTAATTTGAAATGGTCACCTCGTGATAAAAACCTCCTTGTCCTACTCATTGTATTTTCAAATGTAACACAGTGCTGCACAAAATGTGATCTAAGGTTGGGCAGCTTTGAAGAGGGCTTATTTGATACCTCTTAATTCCCCATCTGTACTTATTTCTTGATATGAAGTACAGTGCCATAGAAACAACCCCACTGTGTGTTTTAGATTGTTGTTTCATAGCAGTGTTTTGGAGTAGTCTTGATTCTGCCACTTTGCAGGAGGAGTCTTCCATCAGAGAAGTTATCAAAGCCCCTCTTTTGAATGCAACAGCACTAAGTGAACAGCATTTGCTTATTTATCTGATTTTTCTCATTCCTTAACATGTTTTGGCTCTTTACTTCTGGGAGTAGAGGAAAACTCTCTTTTATGGACACTGTGTTTTCAGTGTAGGTATTTCACTGTCCTCATTTCTGCATTTTTGTTGGCATTGTTTCCTGTTACTATACCTGATAATATTATGTATAGTGAAAGCCTAAAGCACAAAAAAGTCATCTTTTAATATCTTTTTGGCAAACTAGCTGGCCAGTTTATTTTTTATGTGTGGCTGCACCATTGCCACAAGCTATGAAATAACTGTTCATTAATAATATTGGCAAAAATAAAACCTAGATAAAAATGTCCAAAACATAGTCTCATCTTGAGAATAATTTATGTCACAGAAAATATAAGTATATACGTTGAGGTGCAACACCCAGATATGCCATAGAAATAAAATCTAATATATATCCAATACAATATGCTACTCCTCTTTCAATTCTGTCTGCTGTCTTCATACTCGTGGAGATCTACTTATGGTGAGTAGTATCTTACCCCAAAAGAAGCCATGTTGACTTCAGGAGAAGAACTTGAGAGATAAGGTGCTACCCAGTTTAAGGAACAGTTGCAGAGGCTTTTGAAAGAGGCTTTCCCAATATGACTTCATGCAGTACTGACATCTTTCAGATGTAGTAGAGAAACCATCCTATAATAAAACACATTGATCAATCAAACTCCTGATCAGAAGAGTAGTGCAATGGTATAAGGATGCAGCTATTACCAGAAGCTGGATAGAGGACGTGAACTTCTGTGTTCCTTGGAAGGAAATGCTTTATTACTAGAAAATCAATTACATTTATTTTATGAGTCTTATGGTGGCTTAGATCTGCTTGGTTTTTTTTACCCCTCTCTATAGCTAGAACAATGATACACTGCTTCTCTGTGATGATGAAAGGTCAATATTCACTAGGTATTGTATCAGAATTTAGCATATTTTTTAAAATACTGCATGTAAGTTGAATGTGCCAGCAGAATTGAATTAAGGTCACCTATCAACACAAGTACAATTTCCTTTTACATTCGTGTAAGATATATCACAGTCTTATGTCTGATACATCACATAAAATGTATTGGTTTTCTATGGCTTGTTTTCCAGCCACAAAAAACCATAGTTGTCAAACAAACTAAAATTGAATTCTCCCTGGCATTTTAATTTCTCAGCTATGTAACCTGGCAATTAAGTGTTAACCTGCCTGGCTTAGCATTGTGTTACATCAGTCATGCAAGGTTGAAACAGGTTAGATGTACTCATTTCTATAACCAATTACTGGACACCTCATTCACATATGCATTTTTATTCAAAGCCATTACATGGTTCATTTGATATAAGCTTGTATTTGTATTGCTGTGTTTATACTTTATTTTGCCCATAGATAGGGAGAAATTGTTGTTTTTCTGAGTATTTCCTCATCGTGTCTTTAGCTGATTGTATATGTCTCCATAATCTATTTAGAAAAAAAAAAAAAAAAATAACCACAAAATAAACATACTGCTGCTTCCGGCATACCTTGAGGAATTTTTAGCTCCAGCAGTAGAAGCTGTCATATCCAGAGTGTATGCTATCAGCATGCAAATGCCAAAACTAAAAGTGAGAAAAAACTGCCACTGTTTTTCAAAATTTTGAATTAGTTCATGATACAAATTCAGTCCTACCACTTGGAATAAAGAATTTGGATCTTCTAATGATCACAAGAACATCTTAAAAACATCTTCCCTGATCATTGATATGAAGCATCTCTAATATGACGGATGTGGCACAGGATGTCCTTTCTGCAAGACCTGGACTTAGTGTGGTAGACCTAGATGGGAGTTCAGCTTCTATAGTGATTTCTTGGGTATTACAAATATTTGGGATAATTAAAAATCAATCGCCATTATTATGTGAGATTATACTCCAGGAGACATACAGTACATTTTTTATTTCAGGCTTCTGGATGGTTCAAATTATGTAAGGGATTGACCCTGGATATAATTGGTCCCAAATCAAAGCAGTACTAAGAACAAGTTGCTTGTGTCCCAAGCAGAATACCACAGCTGGGGATGAAGAACGAGTTTGGAATCTTCATTACTACAGAAATGTAAGTGTGAAGTCTTATACTTCATTTTAGAAGTAGTCATGGGCACTTGGTAAAATACTAGGAAAACTTCTGGATTTCTAAATGGCAAAATGAAGATTTATTTGGTCTTTATGCTGGCATTTGACTTTTCAATGTCTGAGAAGTTTCGTTTAAGTTTGAAGAAAGGAGCCATGATTATTTTAGGCTTATCACTCCAGAGCACAGTCCTGTGTTCCTTGCATACCCAACTGCCAAGCTTCTGCTGAGATCGCTGAGAGTTTGTGCATAAAGAATGCAAGATCAGGTTCCAGAGAAATGTTTGGACAGAGCCACTGTGAGACTTTACTCCTGTTGTAAAGCCTTTTGTCTTGGTTTCAGCTTAATGCTTGAATTCTCTTCTTCCTTGATGCTCATTATTTAAGAAAAATGCATCAGAATTCATTTGCGCTGTTGAGCACTTCCAAGTGATTTTATTAGACGTTTTTATGCACAAGGACTATTTTCGAGAATATATGTGCTCTTATGTTCAGTGCTCACTCTAGTTTCTCTTCCTGGCAGTTATGACAATTATTTACCAGTCTTCCAGACTGTGGTTAGAAAAGAGGCAATAAAAACACAGGGTGAAATCCTGACTCCATTGAAATAGAAAGGAGCTCTGCTACTGACTTCAGCAAAGCCTGTCTCCACAGCACACTTTTCTTTGGTTCTTGCTAGAATGAGAACTGCCTCATGTGCAGTCAACTCATTCAAAGTCTAATTCCCTTCTGAGGTCCTTTTTATTAGAGGTTCAGGTTCATTTAAAAAAATCAGGTTTTAAGAACAACGCAAAATACACCCAAAATGCAGCAGAAAAATCTTATTCATGTTTAGCAGTTTTTGACATATTTTCAATACTGCATTTTTCAAGCTATCAAATAGAAATTTGATACTCACTCCAAAGAGAATTATGCTGCCTTGGTAAAACAATTTATCTGCAAATTCTTGGTGGTTACTTATATTTACTCTTTGTCTCAAGCAGTTGTTGATGATGATGGGTTTGACTTTGCTGCACAGCATGTTAAGCTGCGTTGCACCTCAAAATCACTGTCATACCAACACACTTGTCCCCAAAGAACTGATACAATCCCCACAGGTGCTGGTCTCAACAGAGAACACAGGTACAGCTCTGCACAAATGATTCCTATGGAGTAGCAAACAGAGAAGCATGTTGTCCGTTTGCAGAGAGAGTCCTGGCCCTCAAGAGAAGTAAAGGCATGAACCCAGATTACAACATATGTGAGGTACTGGGGCACAATGAGTAGGCATAGTTAAAAACTGAACAGATTCAGAGTTTTTGGTGTAGTTCAAGAAACATAAATATTTTCATTTAAGTCATTCTCAAACCCCACTAGTCTTGCTTTTCAATCAATTTTGAACTGATTTGCTATTTGGACTACTTTATCATCTTGTGAAAAAAGTTATTTTTAGGAATTACACTTCCCACTAAATAGTACTTAGGTGGAAAAGTTCCCTATCAGTTTTACTGACACCTAACACTGCAAGTTGACTGAAATGACTTAACAGATCCATATGGATATGTTCAGCTCCTGGATTTTTTTAATTCAGTGCATTCACTCCTTTACTTCTCTGTCTATAAGGGTCATGACTAAGTCTACTCTAATCAGTGAGATTTCAACTAATCTTAAAGTTCACATCTCATCTATCTTCATAAATTTAATTCATATTATAAACATTAATTATTTTGTATTTTAATAATCTTATGTTGCCAGAGTTACATAGGAATAGCTTTAGAGACCTATTATACAGGTTGTGTGTTAGATTTTGCCTTTTCTCAGTGATTGCCAAGTAGCTGGCAGGCAATAGTTTCAGATAATTTCCATCTAATGGTTTGATATCATATAAAGAACAAAGGAAAGTTGTAATGAATCATAAAAGACATTTTCATTATCTAAGAATAAACTAGATGCAGTTATTGAATGAGACAGTTCAGTGTTATTGTATCCTGGAAAATTTCACTGAATTGTAGCTAATAGCATCTTATGCCCACAACTGAGTAGGAATGAGATTTACGAAGCAAAAGCAATAATAAAAATTCTGACTTTTCCAGATTTCAAAAATGCATTGAGATCAACATTGGATTCCATTTACTAAAATAACTGGAGCCCGAGTACATTTGATGGCATCTTATCTCTTATACAGACGAGGAAGGAAAAAAGGAAATAAAAATAGAACTAACAAGTATGGTTTGTCATGGGTGACCAAATGTATGATTTCTATCCTAGCATTAAAAGTGAATACAGAGCTGTGACATGGGGATTGCATCTAATCTAAAAGCAGTGACTTATATAGCTGCAGGCATATTGTTAGAATTTGGCCTTTTATCACATCTCCCCTTTCCATTTTTTCAATTCCAATCAAAAGGCTCATTGATTTTGCTTGCCTATGGTGGGGAGACTCCAATAAATAATGAGGAAAGAAATGCTCTCTTAAAAAAATAAATAATCAGCTAGTGCAGTGCAGTGAGATGAATGCTTAAAATGTTAAGACCATCAGTTCTTCAAGGGAGCAATTCTGTAAATATTACTTGGTCACTAAAGTCAACAGGAGCATTCAAATGAGTAAAATTTTTGTTTGAGTCCCAGGTTTGAGCTTGCCATCAAGATTATTTTCTTACTAGCTATTCAGTAGCAGTCATTAATTTCACCCATGGAGTTGTTTGCAGAACTAGCAATGCTACTTACAAGCTTAATGTAGTTACTCAGGTACAGTATTTTACAAAAACATATAAATCAGCAGCCTCCGTGCAGATGAGTTTATGCTTATTAGACTGAGAGTGAAGCATCTTAGTGAGGGAAAAAATAATAGTTCAGCAGAAACAATAGGGAGGAATTTGGGCAATATTTTTGGTAGGAAAGCAGCGTTATGTAGGTTGCTGTCAGCTTTGTTTTTTCTTTACACTAAGACTTTCAAAACGTGTACCTCAGGATCTCCAAGTATTTCGCTCAACTCTAAAGACTTCAGAAGACATCCTTTTAAGCATTGCATGGTTGCAAACAGAGAGGTTCTTCACTTTAGGCACATGTGGTATAAAAAAGGATTGTCTCATGACTATGTCTGCGTTTCATCTTGCTTTGAGAAATCACATACATGAGACCAAACTAGTTATGGAAAACTCCCAAGAAGTTGCAGTAATTTTCTTCCACCTACACTAGTATAAATGACTTTACAAGGTGTTGTAAAGTCACACCACTCTTCATTCTATTTTCAACTTTGGAATATCATTATTTAGTCTGAGACAAAAATAATTGCATTTTTCTAGTTCTTTCTCCTTTTATAAGTTCCCTTATAAAATCATGACTACAAAATAGTATTTTATTATAAGCTCAGCATTATTTATCCTTACAATATGTTATTTTCCTACCCACTTACCTGCTCTTGCTGATCTGGGCAAACGAGTTATGCAGGCTATGAACGGAAACCATTTTTCTAATGTGGGAAGAGTGAATGATTGTTTTTTGCTCTCTCTTACAAATGGTGAGTCCAGTTCTCTCACAGAAATGTTATGAAGTTTGCTCTTGTAGGAGTGCTCAGATAGTCATATCTTACCAGTTCAGGAAGCACGGATGAAAAAATGTTTAAATTGAAGCCATTGAATCCTGGAAAATGATCTCAGAGGCAGGATACTGGTATCAGATGGATAACAGGTATTATCCAGTGTAACAATTTTTATCTGTCTCTGCTCTGTTGCACAAAATAGCGAAAAAGCCAGAACATAAAATCCATAGAGGACATACTCCTGTCTTCTTATTTACTCTATAAAGTGCTTTTTGCACATATGATACTAATATTAATGAAATGAGTCACCAATGAATGGGCAACATAATTTTCAAATCAGCAACATTCTTAAAAATCACAGCAATACAAAAAATAGAATTAGATCATTGTTGCAAGGGATGAGTGAGAAAAATAAATGCTATACACACAGCAGTTTAGAATTATAGGAGGTTGTTTGACATGATAGATACTGTGCTTACTATGAAGAAAATAGCTTTTCTAATTCATAGGCATCTAGTAGGAAAACTGCGTAAAGTGACTGAAAGAATAATATAAAAACTTTATCTCACTCCTGATGTCTCTTGATGTATTGATTTGGATTATGTCCTGTGTATATTGCATGGTAATCAGATTTGTGTTTATTTGTTCATATACTATGCAAAGCTTCAGAATTAAAAAAAAAGCTATGCTTAGCTTTAAGAATATAGTCTTCTAGTAAAGCAGCAGCTACACTAAGTCATTTACTGGAGAGAACTGTTACTAAGGAGGAGATTCATTACCTTTTTATATAGAGAAATCATAAGTCCATACTTCATACTTCTGGGAAGGCATTAACAATAAACTGGATAGGAAATCATTCAAAATGACATGAAGGAAAATAATTTTATGATCACTACAGAACCTTGAAGAGACTGAGAGTTACACTTGTAAAAATTACAATAAGAATACATCCTTTACAAATGTCTTGTAAAAGGAAAGGTTTATTATCTGTTGTATTTTGAGCACCTCATTTTTCTGGTGATCATTTCAAAATGTTCAAGTGATTTTTAGCAACTCTGCTCATAGGGAATGTTCTTTTTTATTATAATTTTTTTGGGCTTGGAGGAAATGATAGATGATTTTCACATTTTTGACAGGGACACAGGAAAGAATGGGATAACAAAAATTGGGAAATTGCTCTTTATTGATAAAATATCTCATATTTACATCCCACTTTCTTCATTCTTTCAGTAACCAATGAAAGAGAGAAACGTGTTTACATAGACTGCTATCATCCATTTTTTTACAAAGCTCAACAGCTGGTCAGTACCACACAGCTATTGTGCTTTAGTCAGGGGCAGGAAATAAACGTTTTGACTCAATCTGCCAAATGCCCTTAGTTAATCAAAATATGCATGTCTGAGATTTAATATGGACAGGATTGTAACTCCTGTTTGTGGTAAAAATTAAAAAAAAAATTTCACAGCTTCAAGAGGGTAGGACTGTGTCCTTACGTCACAGTCGAGATGACACACAGCTATGGGACTAGGTCATGGCCAGTTTCCATCTTGCTGTTTGGCCTGCCGTGGCTCTTCTAGCTTATGAGACATTCATAGAAGAAAAATAAACATCTGCAGCTGAAAAGAGCAGGGGAGAAAAAAGGAAAACAGTCGCTCTCTGTATTAATTTACTTACATGAATATGCACCAATATTTTTCTCCTCTATTTGTGTGCAGGTTGCCCATTAATGTCAGTGGGAACTCCATAGAATATGCCTTTGGTGTATATAGTGCTTTTCCATTCACAAAACCAACATGTGCATAAAAGAACTTAGATATAGTATTTATAGTATTCTCAGTTCTTATCATTTTCAAAGAATATTCAGAAATGTTTATTTACATGTCTAAATGTAATTTGCCTACTTAATTAAGTAATTGTGGGTAAGTTTCAGAGTGGAAATTCAAGCTTTGGAGTTGGGTAAGAACCTAACATCCTTTGAAAACATTAAAGGAATTTGCATACGGTAGCTAAAGTTCATATATAAATATCCTCTTTGTAGATGAGTTAACAAAACAATAAGATCCAGGGATCCTGTTCTTTCTCAGAGACTAATACACTTGCCCTCATTTTAACCTCACAACGCTCTGAACTAGGACTACTGAAGTCAATAGCACTGAAGTCAATAGCTACAAAGAATTGCACTGAGGTCAATAGCATTATGCTACTGTAAAATTGGCATAATCATGAGTAGAATCTGTGTCAGTATCTTTAACTGTCAGCTGTCTCTTTTTTTCTACCTACTTCAATTGACAATGACTACATAAGACTTATAGTCCCAGGAAAAACCATCGAGCACAGATGGGGACAAAAGGAAAGCTGGAAGGACAAATGTTACAGTCAGGCTTATAAATTTCTGCTGAGACAGGTAAATAATAAGATGATCTACCGGAGAGGCAATCATAAGTCAATAATGAAACTTTTTTGAGGCTAGGCAGACAGTGTACATTAATTAACTGCTGAAGACATTGTATGATGGAATTTCCAGTTGGGGTTTTACAAATATGCATGGGTGCTTCCACTCTTCTTTGACCAGGATACCTCTCTGAGCAACTTTTCCTTTAAATTGCAGTAATTCTATTCTGCAAAAATAAAGAACAAAAATCCAGAAAACAGGAATACACAAATCTCAAGATATACAAGTCATATTCTGACAGAGTTTACAATAGGGTCCAGAAAATAACTTTTTAAAATATAAAGGTAAGAAGTAAGACAAGAGAAAATAAGAACACAAGAAAGTCATAATCACTTCTGTGAAAAGGATGGTTTGAGAAAAGTAATTTTGGGCAGCTTACTTTGGCAAATGTCATATATCTACAAAATGCCTGATGAGTAGGGGCATCTCCATGTGATCTAAGGACAACTGAAGACTACTGGTTACATTAGAAATATTAATACTTGACAGCATTAAGGTCGTAATGTTTTCTCCTTCTAGTCCCCCAACTTTGGTATCCTTAACACATTTCTCCAGACATCGGGGATATGCTCGTGGCTACTCTCTTTTTAAGTTTTTAATGGGTGCACTGCAAAGCTTGCAGGGGGCAATTCACTATGTCAAGTTTTTCTTGTGAAGGTTTTGATGGTGACTGAGCTGAGACTGTGAGCAAACCTCAGCTCTGGTACATGGATGAGGCAACATGGACTTTAGTGGAGTCAGAGTTAAGTGGCTGATGGTCTGACCTTATTTGTGAACACAAGGCTCATAGGATCATAACCTCTTCACTATTCTGGACCTTTAACAGACTTTCCCATTACTATATACTGGGAGCAATAGCAACTTTCGTTGTATATTATCATAAATTACAGTTAAGCAGGATAGACTCTTGCTATGAAAAATATTAAGAGAAAAATTGCTCTAATTTGACAATAATTTCCATGATATAAAAAGAAGTATGTATGAAACTTTCAGAAAGTCTATTCTCTGTGTGCAATTAAATTATTTATATGGTGTATAATTAATATGTTCGGTGATTTTGGTAAAGAGGCTTAGCTTTTAATCCTTCTCTAAAGATAAGAGATCACAGGAGTGAAATGCAAATTTGAGGTCTTATTTTATGTTTGCACAATAATATCAAGCACTTTTCACTGTGGATGAAAATGAAAAAAAAGAAACAACAAGGAATCCAGAAATCCCCATAGGCTAATGATTACATTATCAATGCAAGCAAATTCCTCAGCAGAATGCTGAAAGAATTAGGCATAACAGCAGTTCAGTGCTGTCTGAATCCACAGTGTAGCAGATGAGAAGGTGTTGAAATACTTTAGTTTCCCATAGGTAATTTGGATATCTAATATGTGTAGTAAATAAATGCTCTAAATCCATTTATTTAAGGAAAAATCTTCCCAGTTTCCAAGGCTGCAGAGGCCTCAAATACTGCTGAACTGCCAGTTTCATTACACAAGGTTGGAGAGAGTGAGAGAGACAGACAAACAGACTCCAGAGTCTCTCATGGCCTGTGGCATTGCACTCTGCATGTAAAGAAGTGTCACAACTGTGGTCTGCAAAGTGTGTGAAGCTACTGGTCATACATTCAGATAAGAGATAAAAAAAGGACAGAGCCAGACCAAATCCTGAGAGCTGTGAGAGATGGTGTCTGACCAATTCATATATTTCCACTGATACATTTACTCAGGTTTTACAGTCATGGGAAAATTCCAAACAATGCTGTACATGCATTTTCCTGTGATGTACGTAGATGTCACTCACTGTTATTGAAGGTCACAGCTTCATAGAGCAAATCAGTTTGTAGAAACAGGTGAGCTTCTCAGTGAATTAATGAAATCTGATTTCTTACTGATTCACTTACTACATCCTTCTACTTTCTCTCCCAATAATAAAGCAGCTCTCTCCCAAGCTCCCTGTAGCCATATTTTTTTCAACTATTTCCCTTGACAAGTATATTGTCTAAACTCTACCTGCCTGCCCACCATCCCTTACGCAGATGACCTGCTGATTACAAGTCAGGCTGGTGCCGAGAGCCTCCCTGCTAACTGCACGCTGCCTGGGGAGGAGGAGAGCAAGCTGGGAAAATAACTATTGTCTTACCCTAACTGGAGGGTGAACATGGGTCCTACTGTTCCTGTTAGCTACAGATTTTCACATAGCACCTTAAGCTATGAGACCTCTGTATCTCTGTCAAATCTAGATGAGGTTGAACAATGGATGTAAAAGTTGTTTGGCAGGGATTGACAGGGATTGACAGACTAATGAACAAACTAGCCTGTGTAAACCTTACTTTCTTAAGAAATAATTCTTAAAATGTCCCCAGGTTTTGACTGTCTTTAAAAAAAAGCCTTTAGCTCTCCCTATGAAAAGTCTGGTTAAGTCTTCAGCACGAAACAGGAGGAAAGTCATAGGAAAAGTATCTATTCTATGAGGTTTCCAAAGCTGTTCTCCAAACAAGAAGTGTTGTTTGGATAACCTGAGGTTGTTTGGATAAGCCTAGGTGATCACTGGAACTTCAGTGAATTTGAAGGTTACCCATCTTTGAAATTTTTTCTGTCTTTCATGAAGGTGGCAGTTAACAACCTTATTATATAAACTCTCCATAAGTTTGAGTTAGTTAATAGTTCCTTTTACCCGTCATCATTTTAGTGTGAGGAAGGCTGAGAGAGACAGGTTGTATACATTTGATAAATACAAATTCACAACTACAGTTTATGTTTGCCCCTTAACCTGTGTCATAGACTAAAAAAATACTATGTGGCCTATTCGGTGTTACTGTGACAATGCTCAATATTATTAATTATGTTTTGTGTAAGTTCCTGTGCGAAATAGCCAGGTGCATTATCATTGCAGTCAAGTTCTGAATGGTCCTGATGAGGTTATATCCCACAGGTTAATATAACATTCGATTTGACTACTGCAACCTTCATTCCATCAATCTATGAATTAGTCACACGGTGGCTGTATGCCACTAATTAACACACAGGGGATAAAGTAAGAAGTTTAACAGCTGAAGGTAATGGGAGCAACCAAGATTTGGCCACATAATAGAATGTTTGCTTAGTTTGCATTAAGCTGGACATTATTAATATTTCTACTATCTTAAAGGTACATTTGCAATATTAAATGTATCTACATAAAACAAAACAAAATCCCAACACAGAAGCATAAATTGTTGAGAACAATGAATGCATGAATTAGATGCATAGAACTCACACTAATATTCTATTATCTGAAACTAATCTATACCATAGAAGATTTTTGTTTTACAACATGTACGTGAAAAGTTACTATACTTCATCACTCTAAAGAACATACCTCCCCAAAGAGCTTCAATGAGAAACAAAAACAAGCAGCTGTCCACATTTTGGCAATATTTGTCTGAAGGGAGTTGAAACTTATTTTAGTTTCATTTGAAAAGATTTTACATCCCCTGTTTACTTTGAGGTTGAGACTCAAACTTAAGAATACAAAGGAAACCTAAACACTGCACTGGAAATATTTATTAATTTCAGCTCAAAACACAGTGGATTTTATTCAGGCTTTTTGCTCATGCTCATTGAAATTATTCTTGAGGATCTAGTAAATGCCATAACTTTCTACAAAGCAGATCTCAGTCATTCGCTAAAAAGACTCTTGTCTAATGAGTAGCTGCATTAAACTAATTTTGGAGAATGTCCCAACTATGTCATTTTCATTCATTTCTTCTGTCTTTGCAAAAAAATCTGTCATGGTACTCTGAAAAAATACTGTGAAATTAAACCTTTTTTAATAATTTTGAAAATCAGAGAGAAAGAGATTATATATTCAGCCTTATAAACACTGTTACTGTTGGAGTACAGTATGTCCTGCTTTAAACGTAGTAAGATATCTTGTCACATTAAACGATCTTTTATTTTGCTTATTCACATGTTGCAAATAACTCTACATCTTTCAGAAATGCAGAGCAGTTAGGTAGCTGCATATTTCTGTTGAATTTTTGCGTTGTGCAAACCAAAACCCATGACTTTTCTGGTACCCTCTCTTTACCTCCCCGTTTCAGCAAGGCTGCCAGACTCGTAGTTCACTCCAAGTGCAAGAAAACAAGTATCTGCTGTTCAAGATGACAGCGACTTCTGTCTGTTCCATTATCACATCATAAATTGTGTCTTCCTTAGGATGCCAGAAGAATGCCAATCATTATGAGAGCTGTTTTATTTCCTTTGCTTTAGACAATTGACATAAGAAGCAAGTCCCTATTACGTAAGAGTAGTTCTGGATAGTAACGTAACACAACAAAATTAATGTAAGTGGTTATTTTATCATAAATTTCACTCAAATCTCAACATTAAGAACCATTTTAAAAATTGACAACCTGTAAACCAGGTGAATTGTGCTTGATAGAAGATTTTTAAATATAGATTTGACATAGTTTTGCCAATACACTGGCTTTTAAAATCATCCTTTTGATTTTCTCCACTTTCTTGCATGTAGTCTTTAGCACTACCTAATATCCAAAATATATTTAGTTGTACTTTAGAAAGACACCATGTTCTGTGTACTTTTGATGTGAAGAGCTCTCATGAGGATCACAGGAGTGAAGTGCTGACAGACACCATCTTGTCAGATGTCATCTTGTCCATCTCCCTGGGCTGAGGTGCCATAACTACATTTACGCTGCTGTGCAAGCTGTACTTTAAAGCTTGTAGTCTCAGAGATTTGATAAAATGCTTTGATAACCTCTTTTACTAGTTCACTAATCTTCTGTTGAGAAAGCTTTTTCTGGAATATATCAAATATAAGTTATTTTTGCCGTAAATGAAAAATTAAGATAAATTAATAAGTGTTTGACACAATCCCTAAAGATAGTGTCTCCTTATTCTATCATCAAAGTCATTAATGAAATGTTGAGTCGAATAAAGGAAAAGACAGGTCTCTTTAGGGACCTCTACTTGAAATCCCACTTTATCAACCAACCAGTCATATCTACTCTAAGTTTATTATTATCTTTTTCTTTTAGTTGTACACTTACAGCATGGTAATGTCATACAAATCCAAGTTTTTTAAAAACATTACTAATGGAAAAAAGGTAGTTTTGATCACTGGTATTTCTTCCTTCTTACCCAGTATTGTCTATATTGGTTACAGTGTCGAGAAGCAAGGTTTGACCTAATTAGTTCTTCATACATCTCAGATGTTGTTATCACCTAATTATCCCCCAGCTACTTTGAATCAATTGTTAAGAAACCATTCTTCCTGTATAGCAAAGATTTTTTATTTTATTAAGCAAGTTTTACCAGATGTATGTATTAGAACACATTAGGGAATTTTATGGAGAATTTACACTGCATCACAGAATACAGCCTTTTAGAAACATGTTCTGTCTTAAAATTTGCATTATGCAGAACTACCTCATTGTGTACAAAGAACATTGATAAAATAGGATAACTGTTGTGGAGTTTAATGTGGTTTTTATTTTTATTTTTTCTTCTTAGGACTCCTGTTAGTACATTTCCTTTTAACAGGTGTTAATGTACCAGGCTTTCAGCAAAACAAATTAGAAAGGAATTTTTATTGCTTTTATGGGATTGCTGAAGACTCTTCTCTCATTTAAGAAATGACATATTTTAGTCAATTAAAGTTATGATCAGTTTTTTTACAAAACAATTCACAACTGTGATGTCAAGCCAAAGGTTGCATGAGTACATGACAATTGTATTGTTCCTCCCACAGCATTTTGATTGCTTGTCAGTATTTCAGCAAGGATGTCTTCACAATGCATAGCAGCATAATGAAGACCACTAATAATGGTCAACATTTCTTTAAATGTGTAGGATTTCTTTCTTGATGATACTCCATTTTTTATTTTTCCTCTCTCTCTCACTATGTGTCTTAAAAAGAGCTTTTGCTTACTGCAGGGGAATAGTCTAGTGTTCAACAATTCTATATCTCTTGTCATCTGCACACTTATTGATGTGCTTGTCTTCTGTTCAGGCTCAAGGACATTTTCTTACTGTGTTCAAATGCCTTTCTGCTGGCTGATTACTTTGGCATTTTCCTGTTCCGTTTCTGGCAGGGTTTCATTGTATGTTTTTGCAAGGATAAGTGAAGTTTCAATGAAGTTAAATGAAAAGAAACACAAGTTAATGAATTGTTCAGCTTTGGCTTTGTGGTCATCCAGTTAAGCATTAAGATTCAAATGTTGTCTGGTATATTACAGAACAGCTGAACTAAAATGATGCAAACAACTCTAGTGGTTTGTCAGGTACAGCACTGAATTATTTTTATCTTCTGTTTCTAATTTTGCACCCATTCTACATTTCCTATATGATAACCTATATCATAAATACAAGACACAAAGAAGGTATAGAAATGAGTTGGAAGAATCTGTTACCCTGGGAATCTGCTTTTGAAGGCTTAGGAGGCCACGAGTGCTGTCAGTCTTTAAGAACCACCTTTTAGAAGCACAGGAACAGGCAGAGTTGCAAGTCAATCAAGCGGAGCAGAAGGCCAGCTTGGCTGAATAAGGGACTCCTCATAGAGCTCAAGAGGAAAAAGAAACTGTATGATCTCTGGAAGCAAGGTCCAGCTTCACAGAAAGAGTGCAGAGCTCTGGTTTGTTTGTGCAGGAAGAAGACACGAAAAGCCAAATCTCAATTAGAGTTGAAACTGGCCAGTGTTGTTTCAGATAAAAAGAAGGGCTCTTTAAAGTATGTTACTAGCAAGAGGAGGTCTAAAGAAAACATTGGACCAATCCTTATTGAAGACAGTCATCTGACTAATAGGGATGAAGAAAAAGTGGACACATTCAATATGGTTTTTGCTTCAGCCTTTAATAATACTGATAGACCTTGGGCTGCTCGGTCCCCTGAGTTGGAGGATCACGAGTTCCCATGAGTGTGGGAACCGTGACTTTCTATTTGTGGGCACTGAAAATTTAAGGGACCAGCTGCATCAGCAGAATGTTCGTAAGTCCATGGGGCTTGATGGGATTGACCTCAGAATACTGAAGAACCTACTGGATGTTATGTCAGGACCCCTCTCTGTCATCTACCAAAGGTCTTGGGAGTCTGGGGAGGTGTCCGCTGACTGGAAGCAGCCAATGTTACTCCAATATGCAAAAATGTGTGAGGGAAGGTCTAGGGAACTACAGACCTGTAAGTCTAACCTCAGTTCCTGGAAAAATTACAAAGAAGTTTGCTCTGTGACTGGCAATGGCTGTGTTTGCTATTCGCAATGGTTTCAGCAGCACCACAATGTAGGTAATCCCAACAGTGATCACCATATAAAGGTAGTGATAAAAGATCTGTTCAGCCTATTTTAGAGACCTCTGCTAGATCTCTAACAGAATTAGTAGTTTCAGATTTTAATACAAGGTTTTATCTGTTTAATTGTAACTAACTTGGACATATACAGTGCATTTGTGAGTACCCAAATAATATCATAGACTGGATTTGTACTAATTTAACCACTGTATTTGGGGACTGAACTGGTACATATGGCTTCCTTTCTTCCTTTCTCATCCATTCCTAATATCAATATAGTTTGCTGCTGTCTCACAGTGCAAAGTGATTATTCCGCAGTGAAGCTCCTGGATTTGATCTGTGATAGCTGTCTGCACATACCAGCATTGTCTGTTACATAATTGCTCCAATTATTGGCATTGTCTTTGAAAAGAAATGTGAGCTATTCTATTGAGCTATTTTACCATAAGTAAGATTTCCTGCTTTTAAAAAACCGTCGGGAAAACATGTGAACACTAGATAAAGAAATTCAAAATATGGGATCATGAAAGCATTTAAAATTAAGTTATAGAATCATAAAATCATAGGATACCAGGCTGGAATACCTCAGGAATACCTCAAGGAATACCTCAAGGATCATCTGGTCCAATCTTTCTTGGCAAATCATGGTCTAGACAAGATGGCTCAGCACCCTGTACAGCTGAATTTTAAAAGTGTCCAACGCTGGGGAATCCATTTCCCTGGGAATATTATTCCAATGGATGAGTGTTCTCATCAGGAAAAATTTTCCTCTTGTGTCGAATTGGAATCTCCCCAGGTGTAACTTATACCCATTACCCCTCATCTTTTCCATACGACTCATTGTAAAAAGGGAATCTCTGTCTTCTTTGTAGACACCCTTTAAATACTGCAATGTGGTGATAAGGTCTCCCCTAAACCTTCTTTTCTCAAGGCTGAACAAACCCAGTTTTCTCAGCCTTTCCTCCTATGGCAGGTTTCCCAGTCCTTTGATCATCTTTGTGGCCCTTCTCTGGACCCTCTCCAGCCTGTCCACACCTTTTTTGTAATGACGGGATCAAAACTGAACACAGTATTCCAGGTGTGATCTGACAAGTGCTGAGTAGAGTGGGATAATGAGTTCTTTGTCTCTGATGGTGATGTCCTTGTTGATGGAACCCAGTATCCTGTTGGCTTTCTTTGCCACAGCAGCACAGCGTTCACTCTTATTGAGCTTATTGTCCACCAGGAGCCACAGGTTCCTTTCCACAGAGCTGCTCCTCAACCAGGTAGATCCCAGTCTGTGCTGTGCTCCTGGATTATGTTTTCCCAGGTGCAAGACCTTATACTTATCCAGACTGATTCTGTATCAGACTGCATGAGGGAATGCCAGTAATTTTCACATTTGTAAGAAGTTCTCCACTATTTTCCTTTTTTTAAAAGGTTACACTCATTTATCCAAATATGAAGAGACCAATCCAATGGGCTTAGTTCCCTATGAAGAGTGCTTGTGCTGTTGTTAATGTAAAAATTAAAACAGGGTAATCTAAGCAGCCCCAGGGATGAGGTGGTTAAGGGATATATGATCTGTCAGCTCCAAAGCCACAATTTGCCTTCTGAAGCAATAATTTTCATCACTTGAAAGCCACTCACTAACTTCATGTCAGAATGGCAGCATTTGTTCAGGGCAACTAACCAGTAACAAAATTGCTCAATTTCACATTAAACTACCTTTTTTTTTTTTTCCTCACAACCTATTGTTGTTCTCAAAGTGTCATTTTATGAGATTAGTCACTTAGGGAAATGCTTTACACTCTATAGAGAACCTTAAAGAGCACAAATTCAGGGGGAATAGGAAATAAGTTGCTGGCAACTTGATGCAGCAGTAATTATAAGTATTTGAATGATAACTTAAGTTGAGCTATGATAGCTGACCCACAACACCTTTGTAGCAAGATTAATGCTGGAAAAAGCTACAAAAGTAAGATCCTATGGATACAAGATTTGAGGGGAAAATACTTCATATGCATCATGGGGAAAGAGGAAAATTTCACTGTGAATTTGAATGATGCATAATGTTTGCCTTCTATCAGAAATCCCTGTATTGTATCCATTTATGCCTCCTCACACTTTGCAGTATACCTTGCCAGCTCAAGGTGCCATAGATTGTCCTAAGCAGTCTCCACAATTCCTCCAGGTAAACATTCCTGAATCCTGTTGTGGTTGGTGGTGACCAGAGCTACTACAGAAGATAAAGTTTGACCCCATGTGAAGAGCCGAGCCCCGAGGCAGTATTATAAAGAGCTCATCTAAATGTAATAAGGTCACTGTGATGGTCAAATCACTCAGGCTACAATTTTAAGCCAACAATTTGAAGTCCATCTTCCAGCACCTCAAAAGCGTCATGAATTTCCTCCAGCCTACGATGTTTTCTGTCAGGATGAATGAAATGGGATATAAATACAACCTGGGGCTACTTTGTGTGCTTTGCTAGCAGAGTTTGTAGCCACGATTGACGGCAGCATGGATCATCTTATCCTATGTAGTCCCTTTGAGCTTGCAACCATCAGTCTTCCCAAGGCGGGATCTGGGGTGACGATGTCAGACCACAATCACTGCTGAGACCATTCATCCCTTAAGCAACAAACTCTTAAATCAGGCCTAGTGGACAGTCTCAAACAGCTATGTGCTCAAGAAAATCTTGACAATTAGCAAGCTTCAAATGCCACATCTTAAATAAGAAAAGCCAGATTTAGCCAGAACACATATGTATCTCTCGAATCACTTCCCATTACCCCTCATGAGTCAGTACTGCCTTCAAGGTAATTTAGCTCACTGTCTTGTCTTCCCTGTTGATAAAAAAATAATCTCTTCCTCTGAGACACCTAATGGATGATCCCCTGAAATACATGCCTAAATAATTATCTGTCTAGGAGACTCTTTTATACGGTGAGTCATCATTCACTGTCACTATAAAGGGCTTGTTCTAATTTTGAGACCCTCATTAGAATTAAAATATCAAACAAAGTACATGCCTTTGACAGCTAGTCCACCAGAATTGCAGCAGTAATTCTGTACAGCAAGGGGAAAACAAAAACAAGTGTTCTGAAGCCACAAATCTAGAACATCCAAAATTTTCAGCACAGAGCAAAGTCAGAGTTCAAGGCACAGAACATTTGAGTTCAACCCTCTTGCAGGAATTTTCTCTTACTAATTGTCTGTATGCAGATGAGAAAAACGTTGAGCAAAGCAAAGATGCAAAATATTATACTCCAGTGCAAACTTCAACAGTATCTCCAGGGAAGGAACAGAATGTAAGGAACGATATAAAAAGCAATAGTTTTTCTTTTTTATTATTGTTGTGGAAGAGGAGGTAGGTTTGGGATTACAGGAGCTCTTAGAGGATACATTATTGGTTCCTATGCAGACTAGCATGGAAGAAAAAAGGTGGGAAACAATCTAACAACGTTATTTCCAGCTTCCACAGACAGCTGAAGTCAGCTTCTCATACTCCTTATTCTAACAGTCTTTGTATTAGACTTCTTTTAGAAGACACAAATGTATCTGGCTAAAATTAGAAAAAATATCCCTTGCAACAAGCGAAAATGGAGTTTGGTATGAGATTAGACTCTGCAAGTCAAAGTGAGAGCGGGGTTGGGGGAAGCAAACTACAAACTCTTAATGGATTGGAATGTCTGTAGAAGAAAACTGCTATTTGTGCCTAATCCCAGCTGTTAGGGAGCAATGTTTGGTTGGTGGGATTTGGTCAAACCATGCACCGGAACAATTATTTGAAAGAAAATTTGGCTTTTGACTCAAAAAAATTTTAACTGGAAATGTATGCTGAAAAGCTTTCAGAGCACAAACATCAATCTGTAGATGAGAATAATTGTTACTTGGTAGAGTTAGACAAATCAGGGCTTTTCCTCAGAATATAAGGGAGCAATGCAGAGGAAGGTTAGAGTTCATCTGAAAACGTTGAATGCGTGGGTTTCCTGCTTACACAGCAATCACAAAAAAGGAATTATGCAAGCATGCTTCTGAAAGTAAGTTTATACTAAATATATGCAAGCTGCATAACCTATTTTATATTTATACTGCTGTTCTCATTGACTGGATTAATTGGTTGCACAGAGCTTTACATGAGCACAGCTGCTCCTGCCACAGAGGTATATATGAGAGCAGGCAGAAGCTCCCTGGTACTGTGGGAAGAAAAAAAGACCAGTTCTTCTTGGCTTTAGACACAGCTCTAACTCAAATGACATCAGCAGCTCTTGGTGGTGATTTTCTCCCCAGTTCTCACTGTTTAATCCCGGTGTGAGAAACCTTCCAGCTTCGTGTTACACCACCAAGTGTTAGCACCAAGTTAGCTGCTAGTTGGCAGGGGTTTTCCCATTGTTCCATCACCAGTTGACAGTGGATCAAGAAAAAAACAGAAAAGAACAACTCCTACCCCTAAAACTATCACACTTCAGTCCCTGTCTCATGTCTCTGTGCAGTGCTGATTTGAGGCTTGGCAGCCCTTGTTTCAGCGTCCCACACCTGTAATTCTCCCTCCACATTACTTCCCTGCTTACCTCTTATCCTCTTCCTCAGCTGTAATAATCTTCTTTCCATCTCCAGAAGAGGTTCATGTGTATCAATAATTAGTTAAATCGATACACAAACAATTACTAAGAAATATATAGCTTGGTTCCTGGAAAACATAGATACTTGTGTCTTTACTGCCTTTACACCTGCTCTTAATGTCTCCCTGATCCCTCTTTACTTTTAAGCATTCTATGTGTGAATATGAACTTCCATACACACAGATACCAAAAAATACACTAAAGGTTTAAATAAGTAGAAGAAATTTGGGGAACCTCCCATGGATATTTAGCACTGCAGTGAATGACTGTCTCCTCTGTATTATATTGCAGATACTGATATAACTCTACCGTGGCTTTGCTCAAAGAAAGAAGCCCCTTTTTTAACTGTATGAGATTTAGGGCATATCGATGTATTGCAAAGTCTGTACCTGCTTCCAGTTCCCTGTACAGCAGCAGCAGCTCAGTGGTTTCCTATCTTCTGCCTAAACAATAACTTTTCACAGTTCCTGACATTTTCCCTCCCATCAAGAAACCTGTTCTCTGCTTTGACAAGTGCAGGAAAAGATGGGCCCATCACAACCCAAAAGATGGGTTAGCTGTGGTATGGAGGATTCCAGGGCTTGACCACCCAGGGAACAAATGAGACGGCACTTTTCTTAGACATCTTGTCTATGCCAAGCCTGGAAAGATGCCCTGGTGGCTGCTATCAGCAGTGGAAGGCTCCGGGTGTGCAGGGGGGTACTGTTCTTGGTGGCTCCCCCATCCCACTCCTCGTCCCCAACCCTCCCTGTCCCTCTGCAATCCCCTGACCTGGAACTCCCATTTCAGAAACCCGCTCAGCCCATCAATTCAACCCTGTGACAGCAGCCATCAGGCCCTCACACCCATAATGTTCAGCTTGGCCTGTCCTGCTGAGCTGCTCTGCCATGGGTGTGATGCCGGGGCTCTGGGTTTCCTCCCCATCCTGAAGGGCACAGGCCATACAGTGCATGACTCTATGTGAGGTGCCTTCCTCAAGAAAGGTCATTATGTGACACTTTACCCTGACAGCAATTATCATTCCTGATATATCAATACTTGCCTGTTGCATAAACACTCGCCCTGCATGTTGCATGCGGAACTGCCCGCGCCGTGCCCAGCACCACCGCTGCAATGCTGACCTATGGGGAGCCCCTTCTCAGGAATCGCTGTGGGTCACTGTACTCTGGCAAGAACACACCCCCTTGCCTAAGGTTTATCATTTTTTATGTTGTATTATGAGTGAGACATCTGCTCTATAGCGCCTGGTCTTCTGTGTCAATTGTCCCAGTCAGACAATACTTTATTATATTTTATACATATACATACATCTATATTATATATTTCTATTATATAATAAAGCAGCCAATATTAGCTACTTTTTAACAAGATTCTTTTTCTCCTTGTTGCAAAAAATAGGTTTACATGGAGATTATCAATTAGTATGATCCATCAGAGGATGTGTTATTGCTCTAAAGACGAATACGGTAGACATGGTTGTAAGTTTGTTTTGTGTAATATTTTGTTCAATGGATGCATGATGTCACCAGTGTCTTTGAGTCATTTTATCATATTTCCTTTGCTGGGCTCCTTTGGAGGCTTCCATAATATCCTATATAAAAAAAAAAATAACTCCTAGAATATTTTTATTACAACCCAGACTAATGTGATGTCCAGCTATCTCTGATTGTTACTCAACTCTGCAAGTTGCCAGCTCTGCTGAAACGTTTGTGAAGTTTCAGTGACTTCTGAGTCAGCTTGTAACATTTGTAGGTTTATGTGGAAATTGTGCCCAATCAACAATGAATGTGAATGCGCAGCTTTGGGCAAAATGTGGGTATGTAAACGTATCTGCATCGACATTGAAGAAAAATGTCCACTTTAGTCCTTCATAAGGTCAGTTTGTTACAGCTCAAATATACAGCTATAAAAATGATGAGAAAATACTTTTTCTTTGAATAAACTAAGAATGAAGCTAAACATTATTTTTCTGTATTCTAGGCTGGATTCATTTTCTCCTGTTATACTTCATCTGTACTCAATCCTGTCTAGCACAGAAGTGGCAAGCAGAGTGCCATCTCGTGGATAAAGAAGACTTGTACTCATAATAAAACATGGACTCGGCTTTTCTCCACTGGTTTGAATGGAATCACATTGTACAAGTATGACCCCGTATAATAAGCTTCATGCACAAGCGTTTGGTGGCTTTTGACACTCCTTCCCTCCTGATACACAGCAACAACCCTACCAGGAGTGTACCAAGGGCAGGTAGAAGCCATGCTATTTTGAATTATGCTGGTGGTAATACGTAGTAGATATTCACTTTGTTGGTTTGTTAATACAGAACAGCTTCCCAGAGTGGAAAATCATGGTATGCTAATTATAATATTTTGGATGCCAGTAAAGATCAGCCGCAACTTATATTTAGAGAGAATCTGAATGATTAAGAACATTCCTGTAGCTTATGTTTTAATCCAATTTTGGAATAGAGACAAAATCAGTAATGCCTGCCTATTAATAGCTGATAACAAATGTAAGGCATGTTTCTGTGCAATCTGTCCATAAATTAGTTTTAAAAAAAAGACATGAATCGCCATACCATAACATTCAATACACTCTATCTGTAGAATCACAAATACACGCTTAGATTTCTCTGTTCCCTCTGAATGTTGGCCAGCTCCAGTAAATGGCTAAACTATAAAATGAAATCTGATCCTCTGCTCAGATTTTGTCTGTGGTTGAACCATTATCAGCACCATATTAGCTCCATGTCAGATCATACAATCATAGAATAGTTTGGGTTGGAAGGGACCTTGAAACGTCATCTAGTTCAACCCACCTTGTAATAAGCAAGGACATCTTCAACTGCATCAGGTTGCTCAGAGCTCTGTCCAACCTGACCTTGAATGTTTCCAGGGATGTGCCATCTACCACCTCCCTAGGCAACCTGTGTCAGTGTTTCACCACCCTAATTGTGAAAAGTTTCTTGTTTATACCTAGTCTAAATCTATCCTCTTTTAGTTTGAAACCATTACTGCTTGTCCTAGGACAAGAAGCCCTGCTAAAAAGTCTGTCCCCGTCTTTCTTATAAGCCCTCTTTAAGTACTGAAAGGTCACAATAAGGTCTCCCTAGAGCCTTCTCTTTTCCAGGCTGAATAACTCTGCAGGACTTGCCCATGGCGAAGCCATGCTGGCTATCTCAAATCACCTCCCTGTCCTCCATGTGCCTCAGTGTAATTCTAGAAGGATCTGTTCCATGATCTTCTCAGGCACAGAGGTGAGGCTGACAGGTCAGTAGTTCCCAGGGTCCTCTTTTGATCACCCTTGGACTATGTGTTGTGGCTCCATCGCTACTCACATAAAAGAGCACTAATGGGTAACAGCCCAAGAGCCGTACCAGGCTGGGAAGTTTCCTAGTGATGTCCTTAGCCTGTGTCCCAGGGAGGCAGCAGATTTCCCTAAGCAGATTCCAGCCTATTGGGCACTCTTTTGTCCTCAGAAGGGAGTTGTTACCTTCTGAGTAGGGGGCTTCTGAAAGGGACAGGTTACCACTATAACCTGTCGTTTCTTCCTCGTGGAGGTGGTCATGATACAACGGGTAGGCTTTTCTGGACTTTGCATCACCCCTGGTGAAGACTGACCGTCATTCACATCATCTGGCCTTCAACTGGCCTTGATGACTGGCCTTCAATATTCAGAGGCTCATACCTGTTGTACAGAGGCGAGGGAAGGCAAGATGGGCAAGGAGGGGATCTGTCTGTTGCCCTGAGTGTAGACTTGCCGCCATTCACTCCTTCCCAACGGTACAAAACCAATCCAGATCATATATATACATAGAGTTGTATGCATTTATCTTAAATTACAGCACATGATATGGAGCTTATGTTGGCTGTGAGATTTTTTTTCTGGGTTCCTGCTGGCTGAGGGAGGACAGGCAACACCCGACCAGGCATAAAGCTAAAATGGCATGAATGGTTAGTGCCTGAAGAGTCAGCATGCGGTTTAGGCTAATGGAAATGTCCTGAATCTGACTTGAACCAGGAGAGGGAACTAAACATTCTGCAAGGTGGAAACAGCACTTTGTATCCTGTGGCTGCAATGTTTCCCATCTGATTCTTGAAGCTCTGAGGCTGTACTATCAGACCTGGCCAACGGAGCACCTTAATTTGCCATTTTACATGCACATCTCCTAGGAACTGGTTTAAGCACCGTATTTTTCTGTCACTCAGTTCTGTCCCTTTGCATCAGTTGGGCTCATACAACTGTTTGACCCTGCGTAGTAAAGCAGGCCGGGGGAGTGATCCAGGCTAAAAATCCTGAACCCTCTGTGTGTGCCTCTGTGTGTACATGCATGTCCATGCTCCAGCCTGCAGTAGGGAGGATAAGGAAACTGCTCCTTTTGAGGTCTACTGGCCCAGCTATGTCATCTAACTGCACTCCGAGATGCCAAGCAGATTCAATGAATCCATCTGGGCTTCTTTTGGTTTAAACTGTTGCTGAGTGAAGGACAAACAGACTGGTTTGGGACAAATAAGGGCACTGCAGTTTAGCCCACTCAAATTCTCAGGTTCTTAATGAAACTTTAAGAAACGAAACTCACTACAAAACAAACTGCAGCGTAAACAAAGCAGAGTAGCCTAACTTACTAAACTGATCCAGGTGCTTTGGATGCTAGAAGGATGTCAAGTGAAAACTGAAAAAGTACTGAGCAGCTTTATGTTTTATACCTTTTCCATGACTTTATGCTGCAAACATTCAGCTGATTCACTGAGGAATGAAACATTGTGTTCACCCAGAGTCAGGCCAGCTCTTCTCTTGGCTAGTGGCAAGGGTAGCCTTGCCAGCCTACTCATAGGGAGTGCTATCTTTACACTTACAGGGGGGTGAAATGATTTTTATGTTCTCCTATTCCACCCTAGAAAAGGGCATGGATCCAAGCAAAGCTACAAAAACTAAAATCCTTGTGGTGCCAGGTCTCAAAGCTTTTTCAAGGGCGAATGTTTAGCTCACAACAAGCACGGTGGGGCTTGGGGCTGTTTGGTTTGGGTATGTGGAGCCAGCCAGTGCCTGCTTAAAAACTGATTTCAGCAAAGCCTGCTTTCCCCTGCTGTTCATGGAGAGCCCACAGGAGCTTCTCTGTTTTTAACTGGCTTGATAGATAGCTCTTCATCCTCCTCCTCATGCCCACTCACCTTTCAGCTCTGGACTCCAGGCCATGGTGCCTTAGCTCCAGTTTCCAGTTCTGTCCCTGGAGTGGGCTGTTGTTTATTTGCTGGAATGTCCCTGCAATTTAATGTCGATTAGCTGCAGGGCCATCAATCAGCAACAAAACTGTGTTGTTCTCTGTCCCAGAGCCCAAATCTTGACTAAGGACACTCTGCAAGGTCTGAGAAAATTCAAGATAAGTTGATTCTTATCAGATGGATCCACAAAAAGTTACCAAACACTGAATAATATCTGAGGGATGTACACCTGAAAAATAGGCTGTGGGTAATTGTGTTCATGAATGAAACATTACAGATAGAGTAAGTTGCAAACAGCAGCTTTTCTCCCTTCTTATTAATAGGCAAAGTTTCTACTTTCATTTACATCATGTGTGTTGCATTCCTTCAGATGATCATTAATGTATTTTTGCTGAGAACCAAATTTAGGTCAACATAGACTCTTAAATTAAACACTGAGCTCTTCTAACAGTTCCATATAGCAGCACCAGGAAGCTGCTTAGCAAATTCCTGGTTCCTCCAGACCTGCTAACAAGTGATTCTATATAAAGGACAATATTAATAGTTCCTTGGTAGATTTCAAAAACTGGGTATACAAAACCGTAGGAAAGTTTGTGGGACCTCCTAGACATATGCAGTGTGTAGTTTCACTAATGCAATTCTGTGAAAAGTAGTGAAGCAGACAAGATCTGTCAACAATTATTCATCAAATGCCTGACTTGTTAAATATTGCATATAGATTGCCTGCTGAATAATAAGTAGCCAATTCTGGAACTTGCTTCAGTGTAATTCGGAGCTCCTCTCGATTAGATATTAATGTCTGGACTTTCAAGTATATTAGACCAAGTTATTATTTTAATTTCATTGCTGCCTTCTTACAAGTTCCTATCTAATTAAAAATGATTGTGCTATTTGGAAAGCTCTTGATTTTTTACCCCATGGAGCAGCTTAGAAGTAATGCTGGCTGTCTTAGCAGATCAGTCATTTGTTTTGATAACTCAGGTGATTAGGACATTGAAATGCAGCTACCTTATTCCAGATTCAAAACTGTTGAAACATAATGCACAATGCATTAAAAAGCTCTTTAGAAAACATTGATGTTTTAACCATTCCTCAGTTTGTCAGTTCTGGTAGAAGAAACAATGACAATAACCAAGGAATGTTCTTCCTTAGTGAAATTACAGCAGAAAACACTTTTCACCAATTAATCAATTCCCCTTCCTTGATGAAACAAAGTATGGGTTTGATCCAGCTCCTACTACATCGGACAGAGCAAAGGCAGGGACCACAACAGTATATAGTGTTATGCATATTCCTTCATGGGAATTAATGCATGAATTAAATAGACACTAATGTTTTCCAAATCACTGAAGGTGCATTTTCAGAAGAGACACTTTTGCAAGTCAAAGTCTTCCTGAAGTATTTTGGGGCAGAGGTTAATACCTTTAAAGACTTTTCATATATCTATATAGGTGGCTTAGCCTGTTCTTAAACTCTAAACAAGGCTTTAAGACAGATCTGTGGTGATCTCTGACTCACTCAGAGTTTGAGCCCAGCTGCTGATAAGTGTTGTGCTTGTTGCTTAAGACCAGAGGAATGGCCCTTCAGGAAGTGTGGAGTATGTGCTGTTGTGGAGTGGAAATGTGGTGTGGAATGTGCTGTTATGCTATGGAAAATGCCTAGGTTCCCAAATAGGGGTGGCTACAGAACGCAGATTTAGTCACATAAAATGTGACATCAGCCTGTTCACTTACTGAGTCCAATCTTTTCAATGACCCAAATGCACAACTTCACTTACAGAGATTTTCCAGACCTCCAACTCCACTTTCTCTAGAAGGCAGAGAAAAATGGCACTGGGTTAATGACAATCAAACCTGGAGCAGCTCTGAGGGCTCTTCAGCTGGAATGGATAGGTATTTGCATTCACTTCAGCTGACTCCCAGCACAATTCCTCCATTTCTCAGAGGTGACAGGACAAACTGCTGCAGTTTCCCCCGGCACTCGGAAGTCCAGCATGTTCTGTTCCATTTTCCCAGGCAATGGGAAGTTGTTTACAAATAGCACAGCTTTACATTAGTTGAATCTGTGGTCTGCAATAGTATTGTAGCCTCCAATTTTAACTAAGAGATTGTTGCTATTTCAAACTGGTTCCTGTACATATATTTTCTCTCTTCTCCTCTAAAAAAAACAACAAAACAAAACAAAACAAAAAAAAAAAAAAACCCATAAAGAAAAACAAAACATCAAGCAGAATTAATAATGATTTAAAGTGGAGCTTGAAAGGAGACGGGAAATGGCTTGCTAACATTAAGTACCTCCTGCCTTTAGGAGGAGCTTAAGGCATACTAAGATACAAACCTAGCCATGAATCTGTGTGGATTGATCCTGCACAACAATGGGGAGAAAACCGAGCCCTCTGGAAGGAGAGACAGAGATTTTACTGTCTTTGATCTAAGAGTGCAGGTTGGGTTCTTCTCCTGTGGTGTTCAAGTGTTAGGTAAGGGATTCAGTAGCAGATGCAAAACTGGAGCAGCTCTGCCTATACCAGGAGCAAAACATGCTTCTTCACCTCATCACCTCCTACCCACCTGGATGCTTTGCACATGGACTATGTATCACACACGTGCCAGCTCCGTACACTGGCAATGCACATCCACTTGCTGTCTGCTCATTGCCTAATTCAGGTCACGGGGAGAACCTCAGGGCCACCCCTGTGTGGTGATATGTAGACACCCACTGTGTTTTGCACACAACTGCAATGCTTTGGGGCATTTTCCAGACTGCTGGGGTACTTCTTCACAGGTACAAGGGCAGGCTAATTTCTGCAGTGTGAAAAATTTATCATTTTTAAGGAGCTATTAAACAAACAGTAACTGAGCAAAGAAATCACTGCTTGCCCTTTCTCAAAACCTGATTTTGCTACCTTTCATTGCAGTGAAAATACTGATTTCAAAGGATGCAAAACCAGTCTATGTGTACATTAATATGGGCTTCCTCTGTGTATCCAAATAGAGCTCTGGGGCTCTGTAATTGTCTTTGATTAGCCTAGACATAATGATAGGAAGCTGCAAGATTGTAATGGAGATGAGAATTTTGCTTAACAAATGGTTTTATCAGGTGCTAGTCTGTATATCTGTATTTGCTGCTTCACTCTTCAGAAAAACAGGCTGGAGAGAATACAAGAGAGGTGTTGAAATGAAATCTAAGAAATGTAAGCTCAAAGTACTTCAGAGATGCAGTGAACCATAATGTTCTTCAAACCACAGGCCATACTCTCTCGCTGCACACGTGTTTTGATGGTTCTGATTTACAAATTGTTCGGAAAAAAGAGAGGATTAAAGTCCCTGTTATTTGTCACTTGAAACCTTCAAAGTAGTTCACAAAGAAAAGTGATGTGATTTTCTAGTCAGACAGACCAGCATAAAGGCAGACGTGTGCAGCCCTGTAGCAGGAACTGTGGCTTAAACAAAGCATTGATAGTCAGGAATTTGAGAACTGAAATCCTTGATCAGATTATACCACCATATCCCGTGTTTATGTATACAAATAAGGCAATTGAGGCAAGAAAACACATACCTATTTCTCATTAATTTTAATGAAATTACACACCTGAGTAAGAGTTAAGCAACTAGAGACACCTGCAGATCAGACTCTGTTCCAAAGATCCTTGCACTAAGAGGGTGCTTTTAAAAATAGTTTCCTCAGTTTTTCCTTCTGACAAGCAGTGATACAGAGTTAGAACCAGAGAACTGCAATGATTCATAAAACATGTTATAAAGAACACTATTAGCTGAGATGAATGCTACATTATATGTAATACTTGTTGTCAGAGTAAGTGGAAGTGTTTTCTAAATTTTAAATTTCAGCTATGAACTTTAGCAAATTTTTGAATGTTAATGATTTGGGGTGGGGGGGGCATTCCATGCAAAACTGTCAGTGTGTTTTCTGAATTTGGTTTGCTTGCTTGTTCCAGTTCATGTTTGTCCATTTACTTTCTTAATTCTTTTTGGATGCAGAAAGTTTTTAGAATGCATAAAACCAGCAAAAGGTTCAACTTTCCATTTATACATGACAGCTCTGTTCTGCTTTGGTCTGGAGAAAGGATCTGAGAACATCTTTATTCTTTATAAAAGAACTGTCTAGTGATGCCACCACTATGTAACAGTCACAGGACAAATGTTTTGGGGTAGGTTTCCTTACTTTGTTCTCCTGTACTTCGTATATGACATTTTTACCTTTGAATTATCAGCTCTGCTTAACATTAAGTATTGCGGAAAATGAGTTTTTCAAAAATAACACTTCTTTTAAATATACCTATTTTAATTAAAAAATAAGTCATCAGGGAAATACAACAAAATGATTAAATGTTGGGTAGGGATTTTTCATATGATAGAGATGTCAATTCGTCAAAGAAATCCAAAGCTGACAGAAGCTGACAGAACAAAGGACACAAAATTCAGCTGTTAGCCTCTATGATGCATTTGGGGAATACTGACTCTCAACTGACTAGAGTAATAGCACTAGGTTTGGTAAGTTCTAGAATTTTCACATTCTAACACATATTCAGTAAATCTCTAGAACTGAAATTGTCTTCTGTCATGATTTAGAAAATAAACACATGAACAAAAACATAAATAGAAGATAAGATGCTAATGATATATGGCCTTAAGGCCTGTAGTAAGCAGAACTAAGCAAGTGAGGAACTACTTCCAAAAACTGGATAATGAATAGTGTGACTGAGCATTATGAATTTGACTTCATTGTTTTGTAGGCTGGTTCCCAAACTGCACTTTTTGATGCCCAACCATATTTGGGTGCAGGTAGAGAAATGCTACTAAGTGCTGGTAAGCAGCTAAGAAAAAATTAGATGCTAAGTTGAAACCTGAAGAAAAGCTTCATTCCCACTGACTACTGACCACTCGCCTCAGCTGAAACTTGGCCATATTGACCTGCCCCCTATACATCAGTTTTAAAGGGCCAAAGGGATACAGGTAAAGACCTTTTCAGCTTCTATTATATTTCATTGTGCACCTGTCAAAACTAACAAGCTACAGCCTGAGGAGAGGGAAACAATACTTCAGTAGCAGTTCATGGTCTTAGTTGATTGTTTTTCATACTTATAGCATGAGCTAATGCTGATCTGCACAAGGAAGTAAAGTTTACTTTCAAAACAGTCGTTACACCATGGAATTTTTTACTAAAATAGAAAAGTATCAGGAACCCTTATTTTAAACAAAACTGAGTCTGATTCTATTAGCTTCAATGAAAAATGCATTACACCTTGACTTTGTCCAAAAATTATTTCAACAACCTCAAAGAAAACCACAGGGTTACTAACAGAATGCTGTCAAGGAAATATAGTTACATCCACTGCAATCCCAATGAAAGTTTTCTTCAATAAATAAATGATGGCAATGATCTTGGAGACAGAGGAAACAGCACAAAATAGCATAAGAAAAAGGCATGAAGTCAATCCAGTGTGTTTTCAGAACTGAAAAGGGGAAAAATGAGATGTCTTGGATCCCTTGGCACCTGTAAACATCAAGAAGACATCACATTCGGGCTAATCTCAAGGCAAAGCAGCCATATAAAGTAAATCTACAGGCTTTCTTGGCCTTCTAAAGCATGGAAGATAATAAAAAGTAATCCTCTTTCATTTTTTCTTAAAAAAATTACTTTAAAGTAGGGTGGACTTTTTTTCTCTCACTTTGTAGGATCTATTTTAAATGACCTATATATAAATGTTCTGCAATTATGGTGCTTTTGTGTGTTTTCCATGCAGAGCGAACAGAAAGGGAATCCCTTGAAGGTATGGTATTTTAACCAACCAAAGAATAATCTCTTTTTTTTTTCTTTCTGTCTGAATTCTTCATACAAGGTGTCTTAAAATAGATAAGACAGGTTCATTACCGTTGTCATAATTGTCAGCTTCTGTCAGTTCCATTAGTGGATAAAGGTCTCTATGAATATTACTCATGCACTCCTAGCTAGCCTCTCAAACTCTTTGCAAGCTTCCTAAACCCATCCCCTCTGCTGCTCTTTTCCAGTCACTCCACTCTGTTCTTCAGTTATTTAATGTGATCCCTGCTAGGGTCCCCTTGTTATGATGTGTCAGTTTTTTTCTTATTCATCCTTCTGCAATGCTGCTTACTTTAATGATATGTGAATATCTGAATAGCTTTATTGACCTATTAATCACTCATTTAATAAAATGAATTTTTCCCTTATGTTCAGAGCATGCTGGATTCAGATTTATAACTTCACACCTTTGATAAGAGCTAAAATGTTGTATGTCAGAAGAATACTCAGCTCATAGAATTGGAGATTAAGCAGAAACAATGTTTTTTATTTCTTTGGTTATACTGAATGTGTCTACAAGCATATCTACCTTTTGGCATAAGAAGATTCCACTGAGGCTAGAATCCTCCTTTAGACTACAGTATTTCCATCATCAGGCATTGTTTTAGACTTTTCACAAAAATCTGACTTTGATTCTTTCATTATTTAGCAAATACACATAAATGTTTCTTCTGAAAATGAGATTTCATGGACACTGGAGAAGAAAAGACAGCCTTGCTTTTTAAAATGTTAAAAGGCCCAAGTGTGAGAAAATCCAGACCTTGTTCTGTGGAGAGAAGGAACTCTACAGAAGTTTACTTTTCTCCTTTACTTTTCCATATAAACTTTGATTAAAATTGAATTTACGTGACTGAAGCTACAAAAGACATTGTAAAACATTTAGCATATCCTGATGCTGTGTATTTAGTCCAGTTCATCCTCCCCTCATACCTCCTCCCACCTCTCTCACCCTGTAAGTGGCTGGGTACTCCCACCACTAATCATACACCAGCTTTGATACATGCTGCAGCTCTTTATAAGCCAATTCAGTTCACTTCTTTGGCTGAAAACTAACCTAACCAAGAGAATAAAAAAAGCCATTACTTTGGGGTTAGTGAGTTGATTTGAGGAGGATCCCATAAATGCCAGGGATGGCACAAGGGAAGAGTATGACAAGACCCATTGGCTGGTAGCAAGGACATGATAAGAGGAAACAGGGAGGACAGATAGTTAGTCCTTCCCTCTTTCATGGACCACCCCATAAATATAAAAATGAGCAGAACTTGGCCCTTCTTACTAATGTACCTACATCTGTGTCATTATTTTCTAGGCATTCATCTCAGTTTCATCTGTAGATGCCAGGCATGTCATGTAGCTAGAAGCTGAGATACACTTAGGAGTGCTGTGACTACAAGAACTGTGTCATATTGCCAGAATTCTCTTTTTTTTGATACACTTTTTAAACTGTAGGAAGTTTAAAAAAGAAAAAATCATTTGAAAAACTTCATTGCCCCAAATAGTGATTTTACCCACCTTTAAACCTAACTTTAAATTTTTAAAGATATTTCTGGTTTTTTCCATCTTCCTTTTGATGGTTCAGCTCCCGTTCCCTTGTGCATCCATCCAGTGGAAAATGCAGCAGAGCTGCCTCTACTTAATATTGCTCTATATTGCTGTGCTTAAGCCTTTGCTAAGGTGAGGAAGAGTTCATTTTACCTGTTTTTGGAACAATATCTGGATTGGCTGCTCAGGTCTTGGAGACAATTATGTGAGGCGGCGAGGTAAGGAGAGGACACTGCTCCTTCCACCCAGGCAGGGTTTAAAGAGGGTGAGACATCCATCTCAAGCACGTCTTTCTGGATCATTTTGATATGGCATCAAAATGTTTGTTGTTAAAAGCAAACATCTCTTTTTTGGTTACTGGCTCAGCATGCCTTCCCTGAAGCCAGTCTATATCAGATCAGCGCTGGCATGTAATCATTAGATTAAAAAAATGTCACTGCTCAGTTACTGAAGTAGCTGCAGTTTCTCTTCTTTCTTGAAAGACCATGTTCCTGCGTTCCTTCGCAATAGTCTAGAGGCGATAGGAAGGCCTGCTTTTTAAAAACAATAATAAAAGAGTCTGTTAGCTCATGAGCCTATGGAGGCCTTAACTGAAATGAATAGAAAATGTAAAAGTAAAGGAAATTAGGGCAACTGCAAAAGAAACCCCAGAAGTAAAAGCAGATTAAAGTAGAGCAACGAGCAAACCCATGCAATATCTTAATTTTGCTTCAGATATTTCCCCCCTAGTGTAACTTGTTCGCTGAATCAAGCAACATGTTTAAAGCATGTGGTTTCTTCTGTAGATGCCTATTCATTCTACCACAGTGGTCTTTCAACTGATAAGCAAAGTAACTGCAGTACAGGAGTGACTCTCCAGCGTGCAGAGACAAGAGTAGCTGGTGAGCTGTTCCACATTGTCACAGCTTGAAGCTCTTTATCCAAGAGCCAGCAGCAACTTCAGGAAAAGCAGAGTATTTTTTTTTTCATTCTAAAGATTGAATGACAATTATTTTATTGTCTTTTATCATGCTTTTATTGGAAGCTTTATTCTTGAACTTTCTAAGAAAGAAAGTAAGAGACTTTTCTGCTTGCAGATAGCTTAATGAGTGGGTTACACCATGGACCTTTATACACATGAAAATTCCCATTTAAGTTTGTGGAATTCCAGAAGGTGATAAGGAATCTTCTCACATCTGAGGAAAATGTGGAGGACTGAGAACTTAACTTAGAATATTGGAAATTCACATTCTGTTAATGTCAAGTGACCTCAACCCATCCAATCCTGACCAGAAGCCTAACAGGTATGGTATTCATAGCACAAAAGATTTCCCTGCTCTACTGTTGAAGATGAAGTTATTAGGAGAAAACAAAGAAACAAGCCTTGTAGCACACTACATTTCCCCCCTTTTTGGAGTACCTCTTTCTTTCCTATCCTCCATCACTTCCAGCCACAGTCAAATTTCTTTAAATTTTCTCTTTATTACATGGGCAGAGTTCTTTTATTCAGTTAATAGGCCAATCACTCAGAGAGGATAAAGTGTTATTTCATGATTCAGTGTATTCAATAATGTCAGAGTTTTCTACCATGGAATCCTTATTCTAAATACATTTCTCTTCTTGAGAAATCAGTTTAGCAAGCAGTTTCCACAAGAGACTTGGGTAGGACAACAGCAGTTGCTTCTAGGTTTTGCATTTAACTTTATGTCATACAACCTTACAGAAAAATATCCCAAGTAAGTTCTTCATGCATTAGAAGGCCAAGCTTGGCTTTAGCCTCTGACAATGAGCTGGAGGGTGAACAACCCGTGGGTAAATGAGCACAGAGAAAGAAAATAAGCAAAGGTGTACTGACAGCACTGGGCATCTTGCAATTTAGTGAAACTAAATGCCTACCTACTGTGCCTTGACAGTATAATCTGGCAAGAATAGTGTTATGGAGCTAGACCTTGTAAGCTGAATTTATAAAGAGACATAGTCAGAAGACCCGCTACCAGCAGCATGCCTACTTTATTGAACATTCAAGACAACGACTCATTGCAAAATAATAGGAAAAGATGAAATGAAAAATCCCTGCCAATTCCTGTTGAAGGGATGCATGCATTACAGTGTTTTCTCAGGTGGTGCTTTCCTGGAGCAGGTGATGGGTTACTTGTTGCACATTCAAGAGGGCTCCTGGATAAAATGGAGTAAGTTAGGTGGAAATAATATGGATCCAAGCAGAGACATATATCTGACAGCATTTATTCCACTTTATTTAGCACAGTACTCTTTCACAGTGGTTCTGCCTTCAGTGTATTGCAGACTTGCATTGTTTCCTATCACACTGTACTTTTTAAAAGATGCACACACAGGGACTCACTCTAGTAGCTACAGAGTTTTCAAGGATGCTCTCCCTCCCCCTCTTCTGACTGACAATCTGGCAGAATACATAGAAGGCAGGGACGATGGGTGGAGTTACTGCCTTTTTTTCCTCCTCAAAAGGCTATGTCCTATCAGTTGAAGCCCTATTATAAGACAGTGCTGCACAGTCATTGTTGTACTCTGCCGTGTCGGATGTTGTTTGCTGAGTATGGCAGTTGTTACTGATTTATCTGGGAGCAGAAACATGTTGTAGACTTGTTAAACAGAAATTGTTTAACCATGGAAACTCCAGAAACAGAGTCCACACAAACCTTTGCTTTCCTATTCAAAGAACTGTTAACCAGCATTCCACGTGTTCAAAGAGAACCGTTTCTTCTCTACCTGGGCCCTATGTGAAGGGCCACAACATTAACTTTTGGGCTATTTTTATCAGTCTTCAGGAAAAGGAAGGAGTGACAGGTAGTGCTTACATAATAATTATAACATAGAGCCCAAGCCAAAGAGATTCCCATTAATTTCTGGAGACTTTTTATATGAGTTTCTACTCCTGGCATAAACCTTTTCAAACAGAACAACCCAAATACATTTGTGTGCACACTGCTTCTCTCCCAGGGGTATTTTTGGCAGCTGGGTGCACAAGGCTGGCTCACAGCTGGCCACTACAGGTGTCAGCACATGAGCAAGAACAGCATGCTCCTGTGCTGGTCATGGCAATTACAATTTCTTGTCTTGGTCTTCTGATTTCAAGAGACATGAGTCTGTGGGCCATCATATCTCCAGTTAGGTCAAACTACCAGTGACTAACACTTATTTCATTTTAAGGAAGACAACAGACAATCTGGAGAGAGAGCAGAACAGTGCAACTCAGTACCTGTGGAAAAGTGTTTAGGATGCCCGTGCATCCACAGGCAGCATAAAGGTAGGACATTGGAAGTTGTATGAATGACACCTCCTCCCTGCCACTTATGTATACACATGCAGCCTGAGCTCAGATACTGTATCTTAAATTGTACTTGGAAATGCCCAGGAATGACTAGGATGTTTGTCTCCTGTTTCCTATCAATTAATTTCTCATTGGTTCTGTTTTACCTCAGACAGGACACTCAGAAAACTACTGTGGATGAAAAAACAAAGCAACTTACGGTGCAGAACTCCTCTTGACTTCAGCTGAAGTCTTATTTGCATGTGTGCCGAACAGCTTGAGGAAATGCTCTCCAAGGTTTCGAGCTGTGAGTAGTAGATTCAGCGTCTCTGAATCTCTGGACCCTGCATTTCGATCATTCTATTACAGGAAGGTTTTTCTCCTGGCAGACTTTGAACATGCATAGAACACAGTTTCAGTCTCAAGTTCCTGCATCAGCCCAGAAGTAAACTGGGAGAGGTAGGTGACCAAGCAGGTCTGGGTGTTGAGAAGAAAAGTGTTGTTTAGAAGCTCTCATTAAAATGCAGAAGGAAACAAAATATATTCTATAATTTTTGAGCTGGTTGCATTATGAATTTCAGTAGCCATGACTAGAAATTACCTTTTTCTCCCAAGAGCTTCTTCTTAGATATAGTAATGACATTATTGATAAGCTAATTGTACCATTACTGAATGATGCTGTGTGTGTGTCTCCTTGGGTGGGAAGTAGTATATCTCACATTTCTTTTTCCTCAGACACTTCTATTCGTGGAAAATCATGTTACTAATCTACCTGCTTGTTAGCTTTTGCTCTCCTTTTGCTAAACTGAAGAAGGAAAAATAACACGGTCCTGTGGCAAACAACAGACAGACAAAGGAAAAAAAAACAAAGGAGATGAATGAGGTTCCATCACAGCAAGAAATTTAAGAAAAGGTTAGAGATGACAATAATGGGCATGGTGCGTAGCCTGAAGTAATCTTGTAAACTTCAGGGAACCAGACCAGATAATCCAACTTGCCCTTTCTGTCTCGGCTGTCTTCCAATTACTATCTACCATCAAGCTTTACAGAAAATTTCTACTGATGGTGACAAAACTTCTAGCCAGATCTCAAAAAAAGGGGTACAACCAAGTGATTCCAGGATGTAACCCCTTTAAAGTGACTTATTCCTTATGTATGTCATCATCTTGGAATACAGTCTTGACCTTAAGCTTGTGCTTAAGCTTGTTATACTTTGAAATTATCCTTAGTTTGGTTTGGCTTGTTGTTCTGACATATAAACCTAAATCTTAATGAGTTTGACATGTCGTAGGTTAGGACAAGTAGCTTAGAAACCACTTAAATAAGATTTTGAAGAGGAGTTATTTTTTTGTGGCTGTAAATTAGAATTAAATATAAAAATAAGACATACTAAAACCCTAATAATGAAATTGTGTTGCATAACTACGTTTCCTTCTCAGATAAGTTCTACAACACCATAAACATATGTCATTGTCAATAGCCACTTATCATAGAAACATCAGCAATTATTTAGTTATAGTGCAATTTCAGTTCTCTTAAATACTTACTCATTTCATGGTTTACTTAGTTAAAATATGATCTTTAGTTATGCTTCTTTTTTGATTTTTGATTCAGTCTCTAAGCAGTTGTTTGAATGGTGGTGGGAGTAATGGTCTGCCTTTGGTACTGTCTGTATGCTCTTTCACCTACTAAATTAGCAAGGAATTAGTTTAACATCCACTTTAATGTAGCTGGTTAAACAAAACTGGCACCTTGATCTTTACACCTGCGTTTCTGTGCCTGTTGTTAAAATAGATTTATAAAACAGATATCTTCCTAAATGAATTTTATTCTAGACTTTTGCTCTTTATTCCATAATTTCATTTAAATAGAGCTTGAAAAATTCAGCTTAAACTATATGCAAATGCTTCTAAATTGGGGCCTTTATATACATGCATTTCCTTTTATGTTATAATAGTTCCGTAATTAAGAGAGTTTACATTTTAAAGATTTCAGTTTTTAATAGGCTGAATATTAATTGCAGATCACTTTCAGTTCTGTTATGATATGCAAATCATTTATCTCTCAGCTGCATTTGTTTTCAGGTATTAGTTTATCCGCATAATACAAAATAACATTCTGAAATTATTTCAATTAGATGCAGTCAGCCTTCGGAGCAAGCTATTTATTTCATTTCTCTAAATGAAGAAAGCACTTGCTGTTTTCCTTTCCCTGATGTTTACTGCCCAGACCTAGCACTCACAACCGGTATGTGTGCAACACATAAACAGTTTTCTAACTGAATTATGTTAGCATTCAGAGCAAAGGAAAAACAGTCGAACTCCCTTTGCAAGATTTCATGTGGCTAACTGACTCCCCTGCCTTGGAAAGAAATGTCACCTTGTTTGGGGGTATTCATTACCATTTTAAAGTATATTGTGAAAGGTAAATAGGAGTTCTTAATTACCAGAATCTGTTTTGCACAAGTGCATAACATTAGAGGGTATTTTTCATTAGACTGCAGCTGTTACCTAAGCAGAGGAGGAATTTCACCTATCCACAAAGAATGAGATGCACAAATAGCTGTGTTGTCTTAAGAACGGGTCGGGTATGTCTCCTCACAGCGATTTTGTTCCATAATTGCAATTCACATTAAATGCAGCAAATGTTACCATCCTGCCCACTCAGTTTCCACCTCTACTTTTGTTTCAAGCGGCGCGGGGGGGGGGGAGAGGGGGAGGAAGGAAGATCGTCAGAAAAGATGGGGGGGAGACTCCTTTCTTTTTATCCCTTTCCTTCCCC
>JAOXNO010000063.1:6756521-6776040 GCA_028565335.1 Limnodromus scolopaceus | reverse complement strand
CCGAGGTAGGGACGGTGCCGGGCTCGCCGCGGAGCGCCGCCGGGAGCATCGCCGGGGGCGGCCGGCTGCCCCGCCGGGCGTGTGAGTGCGGGCGGGGAGGGGGGGGGGGACACGGCGGGGCTGCGTTTACGTTGGCGTTTTAGTGTCTTTAAATTATTCCGAAGGTTTTGTTTTTATTGCTATTATAATTACTGCTGTTATTTTTAAGGGGGGGGGGGGGAGGAGAGGGGGAGACGAGGCGACAGTGGCTTCCTGCCTGAGCCTCTCTGCCATCGCGCTCGCCTCTCCCCGCCAACCGCCTCCGGAGCCCCGGGCCAGCGGCACTCGGCGCAGCGCTGCCCGCTCCCATCCTTTCCGGGGGAGCGGGCGAGCGGAGGGAACGAGTCCGGCCGGCTCGGGTAAGCCGGTGGAGGTGTGGGAGGGACGGAGGGGAGGGGGTCAGGATCTGTGCAGTGGGGCCGGAGGAATGGGGGTGTGTATGAATGTGCTGCGGGCTGGACTTTGCAAAGGTGCCGAAAGGGGCGGGGGGGAGCGTTTGGCGGCGGGTACCACGGCTGTGCCTCGTTGCAATGGGAGGGTGGAAGGGATGCTGGGCTGCATCGCCGCCCTGTGCCCGTTCCCAGCCGGCATGTGCGGCCGGTGTGTGCGCGCCCGTGTCCCTCCTGCCTTCCCCCGCCGGGAGGCAGAGGGCGACGGGGCGCCCACGACAGAGGGGAGCCGGCACCAGCCGAGCCGGTTGCGGCAAAAAATTGCGGTACTGCCTGCTCTCCTGGCCGGGCTCGCCGACCCGCCGCCAGTCCCACGCAGCGCCCGCAGTGTGTCCGCTCGGCACCGGCCGGGGCCCCGAGACTGAGGAAGAAGAGGGGATTCCAGCGTGGGCGAGGCAGGGATACGGGGGAAGGTGCCTGGGAGGGGGAGGGACTTGTAGCGGTGGGGGCATCGGGCTGCCCCTGTGGGCTCGCTCGCTGCGGCCAGGGTCGGGCGCCTGCGGGATCAGCGGTGGCTGCTCCGCTCCCTCTTCTCCCCGTGGTCCCTCTCCGCGACCTCCTTGACCCCTTCGGCCACCCCTTCCCCTCTTCCTTCCTTGCCTCCTCTCAGCTTTCCCTCTCCCTCTTGTCCTTCTGTTCTCCCTTCTTGCCTCCCTCATCCCTCTGCCCTCCCTTCCAGGTCCCTTGGTGCATCCTCCCCTCCTTGCGGCTCCCTCCAGCTGGCTCCAGCTTTCTTCACTTCTGTCCTGGCTCCCTGCTGCCAACTCGGTGGCTTCCCACAGCAGGAAATGAAAGGGACAAGTTGGGGAATGGGGAAGGTGGGGAGAGCAATGTATTGGTTACTGACTGATTTGTTTAAAAAAAAGGGGAAAAAAAAAAAGGCTACCTTCTAACTCAGAGGAAATGCTGTGGCTCCAGTTCTTCTGCTTAAAAAAATGGCAGCTCAGCTGGCCTGACTATAAGTGAAGGGTTCTTGGAAGCCACCTCTGTATCAGTGCAGGCATAAGAGCAAATTACATAATGTTTTACCAAAAAAAAAAGTTCTTCTCAGGTTTCACTAGTGTCAGGCTGGTGAATTGTGACTTTGTTTTGCCCTGCAAGCCAGGGTGGTGGTGTTATTCCTGGGGATGGGGGCTGTGTGCCTGTGCATGTTTCTTCCATATCTGTTTGGGCACCTGGAGCTGATCTTCTTGTGTTGTGGATAGTTCATTGTATTTCTGTGATCAGTTTACCACCTATTTATTTAAACTAGGTATAGTAAGTGACAGAAACAGTGCTTGTGCATGCCTATCTGTCCCTTGAGTGAATCTCACTATTACCATAGTGATAATCTGTATGCGTTGATGCTATAGATACGTACATTGAGTATTGATATTGCTTTTTTGTGTCTGCATCTTCGTCCTTTCTATATTGTGCTATCCCAACGCAGATGTTTGGGCATGCATAACATCAGCATTTGTGTTTAATATCCCTGAAATGCACGGCAACATGAGCAGTGCAGGATTGAAGAGAGTAAATATGCATAAAATTGGAATCTCCTTTGGTTATTTTACTTTGTTAGTTATGCATGTTTGGCATGTACAAGAGATAGAAATATATTTGACAGACCTCAGAGTTATTTGTGTTTGTCTACAGAGATTTACATTCTGTATTCGAAATCATTCTAGCTCCCGTGTATTTGTTTGGTTGTTAAAATCTTTCATGTTATTTTAAATTCAGTGCTTGTAGTTTATCTATAATCCTTGGCAGGTACAGTAGCTCAGTGGAATACAATTTTTAACCCAAATGACGTTTTGGAACAATGACAACTGAAAAACGTTTTCTTTTTTCTTTCCTTCTTTCTTCTTTAGATTCTTTATCTTTGTTCAGGAGCCTAAGGTTGCTTGCTGATCACAAGAAGATGTTTCTGTGGCTCTTTCTGGTTCTCTCATCTCCAGTTTCTTCTACAACTGCAGATGCTGATATATCTGTGGAAATTTGCAATGTTTGCTCCTGTGTGTCAGTTGAGAATGTACTCTATGTCAACTGTGAGAAGGTTGCAGTCTACAGACCAAATCAGCTTAAACCACCATGGTCTAATTTTTACCACCTCAACTTTCAAAACAACCTGCTAATTATTCTATATCCAAATACCTTTCTTAATTTTACACATGCGGTGTCCTTGCAACTGGGTAATAATAAGTTGCAGAACATTGAGGGAGGGGCCTTTATGGGTCTTAGTGCATTAAAACAGTTGCACTTGAACAACAATGAATTAAAGATTCTCCGAGCTGACACTTTCCTTGGCATAGAGAACTTGGAGTATCTCCAAGCTGACTACAATTTAATCAAGTTTATTGAACGGGGAGCCTTCAATAAGCTTCACAAGCTGAAAGTCCTGATCCTTAATGACAATCTGATTTCATTCCTTCCCGATAACATTTTTCGATTTGCTTCTCTAACCCATCTGGATATACGAGGGAATCGAATACAGAAGCTTCCATACATTGGAGTTCTGGAACACATTGGGCGAATTGTTGAATTGCAGCTGGAAGACAACCCCTGGAATTGTACTTGTGATTTGTTGCCTTTGAAAGCGTGGCTGGAGAACATGCCCTATAACATCTACATTGGAGAAGCTATCTGTGAAACCCCCAGTGACTTGTATGGAAGGCTCCTGAAAGAAACCAACAAGCAAGAGCTGTGCTCCATGGGGACAGGGAGTGATTTTGACGTGCGCATTCTGCCTCCGTTGCAGCTGGAACCTGGTTACAGCACACCCAACGGCCACACCACTCAAACATCAGTGCACAGATTAGTCACAAAGCCGCCAAAGACTACAAATCCTTCGAAGATCTCGGGGATAGTAGCAGGCAAAGCGCTGTCTAATCGCAATCTCAGTCAAATCATATTTTACCAGACCAGGGTGCCTCCTTTAACCCCTTGTCCAGTCCCCTGTGTTTGCAAAACACATCCTTCAGACTTGGGATTAAGTGTAAATTGCCAAGAAAGAAATATAGAGTCAATGGCTGAACTCGTACCAAAACCTTTAAATGCCAAGAAACTGCATGTAAATGGCAATTACATTAAGAATGTGGACACTACAGATTTCGTTGAGTTTGAGGGGCTGGATTTGCTACATTTAGGCAGCAATCGGATTTCAGCGATCAAAGGAGAAGTTTTCCGCAACCTTACAAATTTACGGAGATTGTATCTCAATGGTAATCAGATAGAGCGTCTGAGCCCAGAAATGTTTGCTGGCCTCCACAACTTGCAGTATCTGTATTTGGAATACAATGTTATCAAAGAAATCCTAGCAGGCACCTTTGACTTAATGCCAAATTTGCAGCTGCTCTACCTGAACAACAATCTTCTACGAAGCTTGCCAGCGTACATTTTTGCTGGTGCACCACTTGCTAGACTGAATCTGAGGAACAATCATTTCATGTATTTACCTGTAAGTGGCGTTCTTGATCAGCTAAAATCTCTTACACAAATTGATTTGGAAGGTAATCCATGGGACTGCACTTGTGATTTAGTTGCTTTAAAACTGTGGCTTGAAAAGCTAAATGAAGGTATTGTGGTGAAGGAATTGAAATGTGAAACGCCTGTACAGTTTGCTAACATTGAGCTTAAGTCTCTGAAAAATGAGATCCTCTGTCCTAAACTTTTAAACAAGCCATCTGCTCTGTTCACTAGTCCTATGCCCGCTGTTACTTTTACAACACCGCTGGGACCAGTTCGGAGTCCTCCTGGTGGCCCAGTTCCGTTGTCCATCCTAATCTTAAGCATATTAGTTGTGCTTATTTTAACAGTGTTTGTTGCTTTTTGTCTTCTTGTTTTTGTGCTTCGGCGCAACAAAAAACCAACCGTAAAGCATGAAGGGATTGGAAATCAAGAATGCAGTTCTATGCAACTGCAGCTAAGAAAGCACGATCACAAGTCAAACAAAAAAGATGGACTAGGTGCAGAAGCCTTCATTCCTCAAACCATTGAGCAGATGAGCAAAAGTCATACCTGTGGCTTAAAAGAGTCTGAAACGGGCTTCACGTTTGCTGACCCACCAGGGCAAAAAGTCATTCTGAGAAACATTAATGACAAGGAGAAAGATTTATTGCATGTGGATACCAGAAAAAGACTTAGCACAATCGATGAACTGGATGAGTTATTCCCTGGGAGGGATTCTAATGTATTTATTCAAAACTTTCTTGAAAGTAAAAAAGAATACAACAGCATAGGGGTCAGTGGCTTTGAAATACGTTATCCAGAGAAACAACAAGACAAAAAAACCAAGAAATCTCTAATAGGTGGTAATCATAGCAAAATTGTAGTAGAACAAAGAAAAAGTGAATATTTTGAACTAAAAGCTAAACTTCAAGGTTCACCTGACTACCTACAAGTCCTTGAAGAACAAACAGCTTTGAATAAAATATAGGTCATGCAATCGTATTGCCTACAGAGGACATTTATTTAATGATGAAAGTGCCTTTTGTTGACTTTTAACTTCCAAATACTATATTATATTGATAGGCATAGAGGCAGGCGTATCCAAGGGTGTCTGATTAACTGTAGCTGCATATGATTTGTCAAGTAGAGGAGAATTTCCTTAATAGATTTTACTACATAAAGCTCATGCCCTCTGGAATCCTGTAGGGATACTGCAAACTCTATTGCCAAAGGGATGCTTTATACACGTTACACTGAATTTAACCTCAAGAGGCATATATGTTTTGTACCTTAAATGCAAAACCATCGTCTCCTTGTGATTTGTTAGAACAAACACAAGAAACCTGGTACTGGTGTTTGTACCTCAGCTGGGTCCTTCATCCTGCACGTGGATTTAAGTTGGTGGAACTGGAGTAATCCTTTGATTTGTGGTGTTGTAATGGCACTGTTTAAAGATTATCTGAAAAGTAACAAGCATGCAAAGAGAGAACATTCGATAGTATGTGTAAATTGGTTACATTTATGGCCTGCATCTTGAAACCACTGGAATTATAATGTTAAATTGTGCAAATATTTGTTTAAAATATACCATGCATTACATACTATGAAATAAATTTGACCACTTGAAGCATACATGTCTATACAGAAAATTAAAAAAAAAAAAAGAAAGAAAATAGTTCAAACTGACTTCTGCAGTATTTATGGCATCTGAAGAAAATATTTGCTGTTTATGCGGAATCTGTTGTAAGACTCATCTCCAATTAAAACTAGAGTTCTTTCTCAGTTATGTGAAACACTTGCAACCCCAACAGGTTGTCCAAAATTGTCAAAGTGCTTACTGTGTGAGCGTAGCAGAAATTATTTTTGTAATATAATTCATATTTATGAAATACTTTGTATACTAAATAGGAAAAATATGTACTCCTTAATATGTATTTAATATGCCTGACTTGTTTTCCTGATCACAATGCATTAATCATTCAGTATAAATAAAACCAGAACAATATACCAAACAGAAACTGAGGATGTAATGTGTAGAGGTATCCAGAATTAAGTGATCAGATATAATAATAATAAAATTGTTCTGTACTATTCTTGTGAAATTAGCATATTATCTTATTTCAGATTTGTTACCAATGGTACATTTTAAAATAGATTCATTAGTTTTTTAGTATTGTGTCTCAGGCAGTTATTTGCCATCAGTTGTCTTGCTTTTCGGGGTTCTACAGCTTAATCTAAATAGTTTTCACTAGAAGTATTTACACAAATTCATGGTAAGGGTAATATTTTAATTGTATATGCATAAGTTTTCTGTTCTTATTGTCTGTCTGGCTGCTGTCAGAAAAAAAAATGATCAGAACAGTGAACAATGTGGCAAATCATGTCTGTTTAAAACCACAGTGTAGAATGAATATAGTGGTCTCAGTTCAGAGTATTGTGTAGCTCGTACCTAGAGAGTAAAAACTTGCCTTTGTGAAAGCTGAATCTGAATAGCTAGGAAAAAATAGTGAGGAGAATGGAAAATCCCCACCGTATCTCACCGATAGATAATGTCTTGAGATGAAAATGGAGATTTATTGGTAAAACGTCATACAGCAAATGTATACTATGAGATTAACAAAAATTCTTTGACTTGTAAAGGAACTTTTTAGTTCATTTCAATGAGCTTTGAATGAGACCCTTTACCTCCTTTGCTTCCAGAACCTTCCTTCCCACCTTTTGTAATCAATACATAAATCAATTATGATTGGTAGGCTATAAACATGAATGTTTTTCATGAATTTGAAACTAGGAAATATTACAGCAAGACCCAGTAATAATACTGTGGAGAAGGCTATGTCAGCTATTTTCATTATAAACCTCTAATTTCAGGGCTGTATGACACTGCTGTGAAATTTTTATTCTGGAACGATACTTGGCAAACAGCCTGCAGTATATTTTTAACTAAGTTTACAAAAAACCCCCACTTCTTTATTTAAGAGAAAGCAAAACAAGACAAAATTTTCTACTTTCAGACGTTTGTTTATGCTCTTGTATCTTAGAAAGAGGGGTTTTTTTATTATTTTTCTCCATTCTACAAAGTATATATGTAACTTCAGCTAATAAAAACACAAGAGATACATTAATGGCTGAGTTTCGTTCAGAAAAGCTGCTGCTGTCTATGCACAATAGTTGACTTTATTCAGGATGTCATAGGGATTTTCAGGATGTGGATACTATGTATATGCATTTCTAGGACAAAAAGTTTTTGGTTGCCCGATGACGCAATACACAGCCAAGGCTTGAAGACCATTTGAGTTGAGACAAGAGTCTGTGGGTTAAGGAGTGTTAAAGATGCAATGCCGTGATAGACTGTAATGGTTCCATCAGGGGGCTGAGAATATTGGGGCACTGTGCTGATTCTGCACGGTGCTGCATGGCTTTGGGGATGTGTCAAGATTCACTGGGATTTGCCAAAGCATAAGGCTTTTAACACGCTTCTGTGCATTGTCAGAGACTGTCATGTCCCATACCCTTCTCTCAAGAGGCATGCATTAAAAACATTAAAAATAGCAAATAAGCTAATACTTTTAAGTGATGTTAAAACTGATATGCTTATGACTTGTGTTGCCCTGAGTTAAAAGAACAATGATAAATGATCATACCTTCCTCAGCTAAAAAATTGAGGTTTTGTTTTGTTGTGGGCTTTTGGGGTTTTTTTTTGGTTGTTTTGTTTGGGTTTGGTTTTTGGTTTTTGGTTTTTTTTGTGATGAGCTCTTCTATTCTCTAGTCAAAGGAGGAAGAACTGAACTGTTATGCTGTACCATTGCACTGGGTCAGATTTTCCTGCTCATTGAGGTTCCAATCCAGTAAAACGTTTAAACTCAACCTAAATCATCTTCAGATGTACTATTCATGAGCTAATGATTAAACAGATGTCCAGGGATGGGGCTTAGATGGAGTTTTGTCATAGACTTCAAAAAGAGCCAGCTCAGAAACATTGTGTATAATACGTAGAGCCCAGTGACTCTTTTGGGATTATGCAGTTGAGTGTAGGTTCACCAGCATCAATTAAGGTTGCACAATCTGGACCTTCCTGTAGAAATTGTTCCTAAGTGTTTTACATATGTGGTGCAGTATGTAGGCATAATAGTGTGAGTGAAGAATGCAGAAGTTGGGAAAATACTATATTTCTGTGAAATTGTTACTTTAAATGACAACCTTAATATCGGTTTATTTCCTCCATGTTTTGAAATGGCATATGTGTCTGCACAGCAGTTTTAGTGTGATGTCCATTCAAATCTATAGCCGGTTGAGTTGGTCTGGGAAGGTGACTCTTCGGATGTGTCTTAACAAATCTTATCTGTTCATTATATTGGTTTGAGTGGCCATGCTTGTAAAATGGCTGTTAAGACCCCTAGACATAAACTAAATCAGTGAAGGTGTTAACATAGTCTGTTGTCTTCATTGTATTATAAAGAAGTTTCCATTTTTAAATAAAATCAATAAAGTGTAATTGTTTCCTTGAAAAATAAAAAAATTGTGCAGTTTTATCAGAAAGCAACTACCATGGTGCAAGAACACAAGACCATTAGATGATTTATGTTTCGCATTTAGTGTTCAAGATTGACAATAGTATAGAAAACTAGTATAGAAATCTTTCTTCTTTTTTTTTTTAAAAAAAAAAAAGCCATAATGATGATATAAAAGGCATGGCCTTGTGAATAATGTTTAAAAATGTTTCAGAATCAACAAAACACATCCAGAACTTAATGGTGGTATAATATCTATAATATCTTTTGCATGATTTGTACATTGATACTGTATGAAATGAGCACAGTGAGATTTTTTTTTTTTGGTTGCATCCAAAGAGTTGGGAAGGAAATACAAGAAGAATGTATTTATAATCACTCTATTTTGAAATAAAGTAAAGAAAACAAAATGTATTTGTTTTACCCTGTTTCCATCATTACTGTTCTAGGTTAGTTTATAATTACGATAGCTACTTATAACATCTAGCCCAATGTATACCACAGAAGCTATTTTTTTATGAATTTTGTTTGCCTTCAGCAACATCAAAATATTAGCCAGCTTTGACTTAAAAGTTTGTATGAAGTATTAATAACATTTGGTACTATTGTATTTCTGAAACTAAACTTCATTAAGTGCCTGTAATATTCTATTTCAGATCATTTATGCATGGATGAAAGAGAATCTATAAAGTAGTCAAACAGTAATGTTTTCTAATCACCTTGACAATTTATTATTTTTCATGAAAGTTCTTCCCATCTTGTGTTGTCTAGCAAAATTCTTCTTGCCTCTGATATACATATAGTCCTTCCAAAGTCAGTGAAATTACTTTGCATTAGTAACACAAACAGAATTTAGGTTTTAGTTGGATTCTGAGATCTTTGAGACAGAAGTGCTTAGAGGAAAATTCAAGTAATGCTAGGCGTGTTTGTTTTCATTCTACTCCCTTCTCAATCATTTTGGATAAGACAATTTTTCAGAGGAAGGAAAAGTTAGTTTGTCCTTAGCAAAAAGAAAAATATCAATACATATACCATTTAAATTGGTTAGGTTAGTTTTATAAATGAAAGGTGAAAAGACGTCTTTAGGTAGTTTAACTTCCAAATTTAGCCTAATAAAAATCTTCAGGAAGGGGAGAAGAGGAGGAACAGAGTTACATCTAGATTAAACATTCCCTGTAGTGTAGGATTTAACATGCATTATTATGGTGGTGAATGAGAATCACAATGTGGTATGGACTAGAAAATCAGGACCTGATAGGGATTTTTTTTCACTGCCAGTTGCAGTGAATGTTAGAAGCAAACCCACAGCACTAATTGAAAAAGACCAACTTATATATTCCATAGAATTTCTTTCTAAAGAAGAGCTTGAGAATCAAGAATGAGTATTCGTGTTTTGAAAACAATGTGTGTGCATTGCTTTCCTGAATGTAGAGGAACTTTGCAGTTTTCTGTTAATATATTTTTTCCATTATTTTGTCTTTATTTCTAATTGCAATTTATTCATCCTTCTGTATTCTGATTGATGCTGTGTTGAAAAATAAAAATAGGAATGTTAATGCTCAGAGACAAACTAATCTCAGAAACTGTAAATCCAGACTAACTCAACATATTTCAGTGGAATCAAATCAGCCTTACCCTAGTGAACACAAAAGCAAAAATTTACTATATTGGCTGAGGAGCTGATCTGTCTGTCATTGAAATAAAAAATAAGCTAAGTCCTTTTTTACCTGAATAAAAATATAAACTTCCTTTTTTTCTCTATTGATTTGTGTGGTAAAGCTGTTATTAGTTTCAAATAACCATAGGGTAGAATATAGAGTAGGTGCAGTCTTGTGTCTGATGTCAGTGGAACTCTACAATGATTCAAGAGCTCTGGGCATCCTGTAGATGTACAATGGACATAAAACTATTTAAATTTGCTGTTTTAATACATAGACTTGGGAGATACATCACATAAAATAAAACTGCTGTCTTAACAATATAATTTATTTTCTCCCTGTAATGCAACAAACTTACCCTGTTCTTTTTTCTCATTAAGTAGGAACTTTATTGCAAGTATCTTTATTTCACTGTTAATTTTATTCATGTTCATTAGTAATACTTGAGATAATTTAGTTATTGTCTGAAAACAGTACATTTTGAGCAGTCTTTTATTTTTAAAGTACCAGTCATTAGTAAAAGACTGATGCTGTATTTATTGATTTTTCAGTCTCTTGCTGGGAATTTTTGTAGTCATTTAACGCTAAGTAATTTCTTAAAAGCACAAATCAGATAAGAAAAAGAGACCTAGCTGGTACTAAATCCAAATTTTTTCTATGTGTGTATATGAATGTGTATATACATCTATGTGTGTGTATGCAAAGGCTTAAAATACTGTAAATCAACTCTGATGCATACACAAGTGTGTATCGTTGTCCTTTTGGTCTTTTTTTAACCAGAAAACAAAATATGATCTCTATATGGTTTAGTAGTCATTTTGCATATGTACAATAACAAAGAAATCTTCCTCAGTTTCCCTCATCCACAAGCATTTCATTTCTTGATTTTCTTTCATGTACTTTCCTAGGATGCCCTCTTCCATGGCATCCTTCCACTTCATGCTCTCACTTCACCTTTCAGTGTGCCTGGTCTGAATGTTTCTCTGGACACTGGTTAATAGCAGTTTCCAAAGAGGCAAAAGCCAGCTAAAAAAGGCAAATTGTAGGAGACTTTCCTGAATGGTTTCTGAGTAATGTCAGATGTACGATCTGAAACAGAGAGGAGTAGGAAATGGTTTAAACTTCCATTAGGAAGATTCAGTTTGGGCTTTTGAAGCTGGACAGTCATGGCTTTTCATGACTGTAAAGTGTGCAATGTAAAGTAGATGTGATTCGGTCAACTGAATCCTGGCAGTCAGACTGCGGGCTAAATCCTGCAGACATCTCCACCCACTTACCCAAGCTAGGCTTTGGTGTTACTACTCACTGAGGAGGCTTGGACAAATTATTCAGGTTAAACCAGATGTGATGCATATTTCTTAATGAGGCTTTTAACTGAGATGTGGATATATTTGTGTGTACATTGGATGCTGTTTGGGTGTGGAGGTTAGTCCATATCTAATGTTTGTTGAGTGCTTTTCTTTGACAGAGTTTCTCTTTGTGAGATACATTACTGCCCACATCTGAATATGAGACACTGCACAGCAAGTACATCTCAATGAGCAGAGTCACAAAGGGCAGAGTGTTTTGACAGATTTTGAGCTCTTCTCTGCAAGTAACTACAGGAAACGATGTACCATACAGCAGATTTCCTTGCTCCCTGGCAGGGTTTCATAAACTCTGTGAGTCCTTCTCAGCAGGGTATTCTTCTTGTCTACACACTGCAAATAAGACTCCAGGTCACCACTCTAGTACATACGCAGTCTGTGTTTGCTTATACCCAAAAATAATTTTGTGGAAAAGGGTGGGAGAAGAACTTTCATTTTTTTGTGAAAAGCAAAATGAGTGGAATTTGAATTTTTCAGGATTGAAAAGGAGCGATACAGGTATTTTAAAGCATAGTCACATTGTTGGGTAATGTATCTGTATTTAGAAAGCATTTTACTGAGAGAGAGAGAAAGCAAGCAGTTGGTTTTATATTTTTAGCATGCAGCTTTTCAACTTGTTCCATTCTTGGGTTAGAGTATGCCCTGGGAGCCAAGGAACTCACATGTGCAGCTCAGGGCACAATTTAGCTGCAAAGACACATCTGAACTGTCTTGCTGCCTTTTGTGTGGTAGAAATTAAATACAAGGTTTTGAATGTTCCCTCTCTGTTTGCTGTAATGGGAGTTAGATCAGTTCCCATTCTTCAGGACCAGGCTTTAAGCTCCTGCTGAGGTGTGTCTTCAATTTGATAAAGTTAGAAGCAAGAATACAAATGTTGTACAAGGGGTGATGTCTTTGGATTGGGGTTAGTACTTTGAAATAATTGGGGTTCTTATAGTTTGTTAAATATTGCCATGTGGTTGCTCTGTTTTATCCTCATGAAGATCTTTACTTTTGTGATCAGTTCAATAAATTGGTAGTTTCACAAATGTGATCAGGAGATTGTGTCCAAATGTCCAGCAAAAATACTTTGCTTTGAATACCCATCATTTTCGAAGATGTAAATAAAGAACAACATCCTCATGAATAACCCATATTTAAGATTTCTCTCTGTTCTCAGTGAAACTCACTTTTGCCTTAACTGGGTGAAATATTCAGAAAGTACTTCGAGATAATTGGGATGCTGCCAACAAGTAAGGTCCCTATTCTGTAATCCTTTCTCAAGAATATAAACTATGGAAGCACTAAGAGGTTTTATCTTTTAAGTAGCTTCCCCTAGAACTTGGAGTTCCACTTTAGCTGTTGGAGCGATGCCATGGACATGATTTTATGATTTTTTTGCAATAGTCACATACACAGTCAGCAACTAGCAGAAGTAATGGTCAACAAGAACAGTATGATGCATTCTCTCTGTGCAGCTTTGTCAAGTAATTTATACCACTTCGGCATATGACAGCAAAGATAGTAAGGATTACATATTGTGAAGTGTGTGAAGAATTCCTTTACATTTGTAATGTGCTTTCAAAATAAAAGCAGTATGCAAATGATGAGTATTATCAGCATACAATCCGTTTCAAAAGGGAAATACTGTTGTACTGTATATAGCACTCTATTGTTCAGATTGAGAAATCACTGTAAGTGAATAAGCTGAGTTTTCATTTCTGTATACTTTTCTCCTTCAACCATTAAACAGACCTGTTTTCTCTATACAGAGCAATACAGCTCTGAGCCGTATGCAAGAAAATATATAAGCCTAAAAAAGAAGAGTAAATGTGTTCCCTTCAAAGAGAACATCTGCATTATAATAATAAAATCACTCCTATTTTTCAATAACATTAGGACCTCTGGCAGTTTTTGCTTATGCTGGCAAGTTGTGGGGCCGAGATGTAGAATTGGAGTCGGTTCCTATTTCCTTTCTCCACTCCAATATTCCCTTTGACATGACACGTGCATGAGGTCAGTTTGCCTAGTGTCTCTTAGTGCCATGTGGAGTTGAAGCAACCGCTTGTATTCATACCTACTTATGCAGGCATTTGCTGTGGGCCTCACAAGCAAGATGTCCCCAGAGACAACAGAAGCGTGGCAATGACCTTTACTGAAGTGTCTTCTCCTATACCCTCTGTAGCAGACCTCTGTGGCATGGCCCCGAACATCCATGGCTTGGGCCAAGGAACAAGGTTGTAGCAAGGTGCAGTAACATCCTTGTTTTGACATTGCAGGGAAGCAAAGTAACAGGAGCAGAACAGCACAGCAGCTCTGTAATCAAGAATGTGAGACTCTCTTTGACTGTCTAGTACTTCGATATATGGGCTAGTCTGTTCTGCAACAGGAAAATCAATCTTCATTTCTGGGTCCAATCTAAACTGTAAAGTTTGTGACCTGGCTGGAAGAGCTTGTTTCACCAAACGTGTCTTCCTCCACAGCACGACTCAACCAGATCCTCTGTCAAGTTTATGGAGAAGTATGTGTTTTCCCTGTGTGTAAATAGTGTATGGTCAAACTTGCATTAACAACTTTTAATGATTCTGTAATGTACTGCCCATAATGCACATTCACAGGCAAAATTGTCAGCTCCGTGCAGTATTGCTAAGTGTCACTGGCAGCAGATGGGGATGACCATTTTTTACCTCAAAGCCTATTCTGGTGGCCAGGCTCAGATTGTTTTGCCTGATAATTATGTGTGCTTCTGATAGAATAATTTATGTATTTTCTGAATCACAACACTGTTTCTCATTAACAAAGAGAGAAGGCTTTCACCTTTTTTTCCTCATTCTTCTGTGCAATAGAAATTCCTTTAATCCATTTCCAACCCATAAAGAACAATGAAAAATCCTCTACAGGAAAACTCCGCTTTATGTAATGCACTGAAGATGGCACTGTAGTAACAACTTCACACTGTGAATGATAAAATATGCTTGTGTTTGTTGCTGGGAATTTAGGATTTTTTATTTATTTAGCTCAGCTAACAGCCAAAGGTCAGTTTAATGCAGCACCACCTGACACTGCTACTGTAATTAAGGCTGGAGAAGTGTTTCTGTCACTTAGATTTATCTGCAAAGAGATTCCAATTCAACCTAAATTATGTGGAATAGTTTATAGTTGATCTTTGTAGAAAGTTTTTTTGTTTGAAAAAAAACAAGGAAGGTAACAAAGAAAATCCTTTCTGGTAAGGGTGGCACTTCTCCACATCTGTAACCTTTACAGGCCATATTAAGGCACATTAACACTGCACCAGGTCTCTAAACACCTAATGGACCCCAGGGCAGGGCTTTATGGTATTAGCTGCATTATAAAAACCTTCCAAAATTCAGTTTCCTGTAGAGTTTGGAAGCTTTTATTCATGTGAAACAGGAGCTTCAAGTTAAAAAAAACCCAACCTAGCAAAAAATCCACACACAAAGAATGCCACTGATAGCTACGAGTCACAATTAGGTTCGTGATAATTTTTAGTAAGAATAAAGAAGAAGAAATTTAAATTGACAGTCATGTAGATCAGAAACAATGCTTTTAAGTCCTTCATTCATACCAGGTGGGAATTTTAGTATATCTTGAAGTATGTGAGTAATTGGGCCCCTGTGCAGTAATTGTTTCTGGCAGCTACTTCCATCATACATACCTAAGCTATTTTGAGGGGATCAAAAATGCGAACCTTACATTCTTGTTAGGATTTGCCTTGCTCTTGAGAAGTTAGTGGAACTATTTGCATGAGCTGCCACCACGGGGCTTTTTTTTCAGGTGTTGGGGTAAATCATGAAGATTTTAAAGCCTCACTGATTTCCATGAGAGACAGCAGCTGCCCCAAAGAACCTAATACTCTGTCAGCAAGCCAAATTTGGAAGGGGGAGGGGGTTTCAAAACCCCTAGAATATGTGCTTATGTGCCAGGCTGCAGAAAGAAAGCGCTTAGGCTGTTGGAGAGGAGCTTGGCTTTTCTCTCTGTCGGGGGATGCAAAGCCAGCCGGGTATTGCATGGCTTTAGAAAAACCTCTGCCAAAGGCCCAGGTGTCGCTTCCAGTTAAAGGGCCTGACCCAGTAGGCCATGAGCATCCCTTTCTGTGGGCTGTTCAACCAGCCGGCGTGCCTGTTCCTTCTCCCAGCAGGGATTTTTTTCAGAAGCAGCAGCCTCAGCCCTGGCGTGGTGGGCGGGAGGGAAAACAGCGCTTCGCTTCGCTTGGCACTGGCTCCGCTGATCGATTAATGAGCGGTGTTAACCTCCTCAGGCTGTCTTCGCTCGTGTTCCTCGGTGGGAAGGATGACAGCCACGCAGGGCATGGGGAGAGGTGTTACATGAGAGGCTTGTAGCAGAGACACAAAGAAATAGACACAGAAATGCTTGTTTGGGAAACTGGATCTGGCTGCACTGCACATCGGCACTGGAGAGTGGAAACTGGTGTGGGGACCATCCTCAGGCTCCGGCCGAAAGCTGAGCTGCTAAACCCCAGCATCATCGTAGGTGCAGGGCCCAGGAGCTGCTGGGACTTGGTGACAAGTACCTTCAAGGCTAGGGCTTGGGGTCTTCCCCCCTCCCTGCCCCAGAACAGGCTTTTCAGAAGTCCTTTGTGTGCAGATCTTCAAAGATACGGGAGTTAAATAAGTAAATATGTTTAGGGCCTTGATCTTGGAATAAATCTGGTAGTAGCTCTTTAATTACCCCAGCAGGGTGCTCCTCTCTGCACACAGCACTTCCCAGCTGCCTGAGCTCTGCATCCTCCTCAGCCTCCCCTCCTCCTACAAAAGCTCTGTAGTTCCTTCAGTGGAGGGTTTGTTCTGGTGTGAATGAAACCCAGGTTCATCAGTTCTATTTGTGCCACCACAACCTCCAACTACAGTAAAACTGAATGTGGGTGGTGGAGACAGACACTAAGCCCAAAAAGCTCAAGGTAAGGTAAGAGCATATTTGAGAGATGCTGAAGGAGGAACTAAACAACTTGGATTTGGAGGTCTAAAGCTGAAATTGTTGCTTAGAGGTGACTGTGGGGCCATGGGATTGCTTAGAGGCCTGTGAAGCACTTAGCAAGCAAATTAATGAGTTAGGTGCAAACAGGCTCAGCTGCTGCAAAAATAAGCACTCTAACTTATATACTCATGTAAACTTTTAGAGATCTCTGTGATGCATTGGCCATTAATATTTAATTTATCACTTATTAAATATTTCATTTTGTATAGTTCTTTAATGGAAAGGTGATGGATTGCGTTGTCTACAAGAACCTGTATATAAAGATCTGGTAGATCTCTCCATCTTTTTGAAAAATAATTATATTTATATCCAGTTTGCAGGAGGTAAAAATGCATTATAAAGAGATTAGTCATCTGCAAATGTGTTGTCTCATTTTAGTTTACAAAAAAGCAGGAGTAAACACCAGCGGGCAGTATTTGTATTGGAAAGGGAGAGTTGTTATGGACCTGTATGTTATGAAACTGCCACCTGGATCTTCACTGCCCCCATCATTGCTTGGAGCATGGCTGATGGAGCAGTGATTACATGAGGAGTTGAAGTATTAGTATAGGCTCCAGTGCAAGGAAGACATTGAAGCTACTTGTGCTTGTGCTCCCCCCACACTGATGGGCAGTGGAGTTAAGTCTCTGCACCTTCAGGAATTAAGGCCTGTGCCTCCTTGGGACTTGTGCCACTCTAATATTTAGAGGGTGAAGCAGCTCAAGACACAGGCCAGTAGAGCTGAAACACTGTCAAAAAGCAATGTTGTGCAATCTTTTTTCTTTCTTTTTTTTTTTTTTTTTTTAGTGAAAATGGAGTGTGAAAGCTCCATGCTACAGTCTCTCTCCTCTTTTGTGGTCACACATGGCCACCATCTTTGCCCCATGTCGCACACCACATGCACAGATCCTGGCACATCTTGAAAGCAATCTCTCTCTCAGTTCTCAAGCCTCCCTCTGTGCAACAGACCGTGTACACCCTCTTCCTCTTCCAGTTGTTTTTGCTTTTAATCCAGCAAAGCACTTTCTTAGGTCCTTAACAGCAAGTTTAAGGTTAAGCATTTGTTTAAGCACTTTGCTAAACTGTGTTTTGCTGAATCCCTGCCAAATGAAAACAGATGGGCTAATTTACCCTGATGTTCTTCCCTGAGCCTTCAGGAGAGTTCTAAGAGCAGTAATCTTGATGAAAAGTGTATTTCAAAGCAAGCAAGGGGCAGACCTAAGCAATTCCAGGCCAGGAGCCATCTCTGAGTTCCCTAGGAAGCTGTAGATTTGAGGATCATGTTTGCTCTCCCTATCCCTCCTCTTCATGGGAAGTGCACCACTCTCTCTGCAAGGAGTGTCACCCCACTTAGTCATCCCTAGTGTCATCCCAAGTACCTACAAGGAACAGAGCCAAGGAAGAGCAGTCTCCCCCCATTTGTCACCAAGAAACAGTTATAGCTGGGTTGTATGCAGTGAACAGGGCTCTTCTTTTTGCCATGTTATCCAGTCTCTGCTGTAGGATGTTTGAAACAGAAGTGTGCTGGTCTTCTGACGGCATTTTTGATGAGGCAGAGGGGCACAAACTGTTGATGGATCCTTAAAGCTGTTCATTTCTACTAGAGAGCAGCCAGTATAATTTGTCATGCTGTGGGATTTAATTATTTTGGAGACTGATGTTAACATGTTAAAATTTGATATAAAATGTTGACCATAGTCCATCACTCAAGAAACAATGTGGTAAGTTTAAGGCTTTGCAATATGTCACATACTTAAAAAAAAATTAAATAATGGCTTATACTACATATTAATGAAACAAATTATTAGCCTAGAAGCACAAATTTGTGGAGCTGTGTTTTTAAAGTATGTGTTACTTACACACTTGAAAATGCTGACATGCATGTCAAATGTCCTGACTCTACTATAAGGTCTCAGAAAGGTGCATGACTAAATGTAAATGGTCCTAAGGAAAAACAGCAAGTGAGCATGGAATTAAAAGCTTTAACGTAATTTAAGAGTAGGCTGAATCAATACTGCATTGGCAGCATTTATTGTTCCAATGTTTTATGTAAGGGTTCTTTTGTGTGCGTGGTTTAGTTTCTGTAACTGATGATACTCCTACTATCCACAGGGAGTCTAGCTTGTTACCAAAATGTGCCTGCTTATAAGAGTTTTAATGCCAAACAAAAAAGTACACGGAAGAAAGGAAGAGTGGAATTTGGACTTTAAAATGTCTTTCTCATGAATTACTTATATTATTTATTCTGCAAGATCAAATGCTGTTTTTAAATAAAGTATGACAGGGAGATTTCAGAGGTTGGATATGAGCTACAAATCTTTGCTAGGAAAGGAAAGACAATAAAACAATCACCAAACCTCAAACAGAAAGTTTGTCTAAGAAATACCAAAGATCAGTGTTAAGGGACTGTAAAATGCAGACCCAAATCTATCATTTTATTTTTACAGCAAGGTGTTGTCAAGCTCTTCTCTGATCCAACACGAAACAGCAATTTGCAAAATGGGGTGGCAGAACACAGGCTACCTTCATTTTTAGCACACTGCAGCCTGGGATGAGCCGCTGTAAAAACAGTGAATTTCAGCCTGCTTCACAGCATTTTATTCTCTGTAGGTAATTAACTCTGGTGTGGAAATGGTGAAGTCCCTTGGTTTAATACAGCGAGCACCAAAATGGTATATGTAGTGCCAGCCTCGTCCTTCTTTTTTTTAACCACTTAGAGGACAGCAGTGGATGTCTTTCTACATGTCATTAGATGTGTATTGGGAAAGGGTTGCGACAGGAAAAAGAGGGGAAAAAATCACTCTTTGTCAGTTTGATGAGTTTAGGCAATGTTGAGTTTGACTTCTCAGGAAAGCCTAATCTGAAATGTGCAGCAGAAGGCAACAGAAGATGTTCAGGAAAGAGCTTGGTGAACTGAGTTTTTACAGACATTTGAATGCAAGGGAAGAAGAACAACATAGAATCATAGAATGGTTAGGGTTGGAAGGGACCTCAAAGATCATCTAGTTCCAACCCCCTTGCCATGGGCAGGGACACCTCCCACTAGATCAGGTTGCTCAAGGCCCCATCCAGCCTGGCCTTGAACACTTCCAGGG
>JAOXNO010000063.1:6737219-6756421 GCA_028565335.1 Limnodromus scolopaceus | reverse complement strand
AGCTCTTCTATAGGCACCCTTCAGGTATTGAAAGGTTGCTATAAGGTCTCCTCGGAGCCTTCTCTTCTCCAGGCTGAGCAGTCCCAGCTCCCTTAGTCTGTCTTCATAGGAGAGGTGCTCCATCCCTCTGATCATCTTCGTGGTAACATCTATGTTACCTTGCAGAACCAGCTGCTGGTGACTCTGTCCTGGTTCTCTCTATGTGCTCTTCAGATGCCAGTGCCAGTGTTAACACTAACTTTCAAGCAGATCATGCACTATTTGCTGGAAATAGTTTGAGGAAACTGCCATTCTGCAGAGGGTACAACTGAGGGGCAGGAACAGAGAGAGCATTTATTTTGAGGGCACATAGACCAAGCATTGCCAAACAAAAATCACTAAGGCAAACATGCCTGTTCCTTGCTGACATCAGTAGTAAGTCTGCTTGTATCATATGACTTGTAACCTCTGGGCAGTTGTGTCACCTGGGAGCCCACTGCTCCTCAACAAAGAGCTAAGGATGTTCCCAGCTTTGCTTTCACTGTGGAGATGGAGAAAGTAAGCTCGGCCCTCACTAGCAGGGAGCATGGAGACCATCTGGTAGCATCTCCTGCATCTGCTGGAGTCAGCAGAGCTATGCTGGTCTAAATAGCCCGAGGATGACTTTTACCAATGGAGCTAGGCTCCGCGTTGTCACGTGGAAGTGCAATGTGGTGGAAGGACAAGTATCATTTTTTCCAGTGGATACCATGGAAAGATGATGTGAATTTAGAACACGCCTTATAGTAGATAAAGCCTGTTCATCTCCCCTTTTCTTTCTTACTGTGCATATTAACAGACACCAACTGGGGTTGTACCAGCTGCCTAATTTATTTAGCTACTCAGATTTGTAATTTAATGACATCTGCTTGTCAACTATGGTAGACTCTGGTTCAGATCCACAGTATTTGCTGCTGCAGCAACTCTCACTGGCACAGAAACTAGCAAAGAAGCAGATGTAATTCAACAGCTCTTTACATCTATGTAACCACGGATACTTAAATGATGCATAAGACCAGTGTTTACAAAGTTTAGTGCATTGTTTCCAGAAATGGGAAGCACAGATTGTGAGTTCTCCCTGGGACATACTTGCAGGAGATGAAAAGTAAAAATAATGCTCTTCTACTTTTATGAAATAGTGTTCTGTAGTATGTTCTACTTTCAGCTGTTGTGACTATAGTAGGCGTTGATGGCTGTGGGTTTGTGGCTTTCATGGCAATGGTAGACTTTGATGGCTGAATTTCGTATTTAATGTCAGGTGGGGGGGCAAAAATTGCTGTCAGAAGCTTGTCTTCATAGAGTTCATTGGTTAAAAAAAAAGTCTCTGTAATATAGATGCCCCAGGGTTCTTTATTGTAGGTGCAAATAATAAACTCCCTCACAAAAAATAAGATTTTTAAAGCAAAAATAAATGCATACATAGCATGCCTTTTATCTTTTATTCGTATTGTATTTTATCTCCTTATGCCTGTATTATTTTAACACAATTCCCTACATAAGGCAGTTTTCTAGGGTATCTTTTATTTAGCACTAGTTTGTTGAGATTTTTTTTTTTCTTTCTCAGACAAAATGACTGGTTCTAGGATCAACGATTGCCATCTGTTTCTTTCTGTACTCTTCAGAGTACAGCATGCTGTTGCCTCAGTTTCTACTTCTCAGGTTAGTCTTCACTCACTCACTCATTCATTCATTTTAACCATTCAGTTTCAAGCCAGGTTTAGAAAGGATGCCCAGCTGACTATAAAATGCCCCAGCGATAAGTAAAGATGCATGAACAAAAAAACCCTAGACTTTTCAGAAAAAATTCGCACAAAGCAACAGAAACTTTAATTCTCCTGATGCTTTTCCAGAGAGTCATTGGTGTCGTCATTATCTGTTTGGGTTTTTTTTCTAGAGTTGGACAAACCATGGCATGGGGCAGGGAAGAGATATATATCTCATAAAAATACAGACCTCAAACTACACTAAGCATTAAAATGTTTTGCTATGCAATAAGATTTAAATAAGTAATAAAAAGCTTTTATTGCTAAACTACTGGGAAAAAACTGATTTTTCATTTCTGAAAACCAAGTAATCTGTTTCAGGTTGATATGTGTGCAAAAGCCTATAGGGAAAATTTTTATGAAATTAAATATTTTCCACATTTTTCTGGAGTTTGAAGAAAAAAAAACCCAAACCATCAAAAAGAAGTCCTGAAAAAAGTCTAACAACACTTCAGCATGTTACTGATTTGTAGTGATGACTGCAGATGACAGTTTCCTCATCTTACATAGCAAATTCCTCTAGGTGGGGTCAGCAGAGGCACACATGGTGGATGCTCTAATACTCGGCTCTTGAGGGCTATTCTTGCATGTATGGCATATTTCTTACTTGCTTATTCAGGTCCACAAAGTTATATTGTATGCTTTCCTCTGTATTTAATTCAATATGGAGAAGCATATGAGCCAGCAGCCACAACAGTCACCTGCTTCAAGACATTTGGTCAAAGCTGGAGCTGGGGCCAGTGCTTGCAGTAGCTGCAGGAGATGATGGTTCTTGCTCCTCTTCTAATCCAGGGCACGCTACTTTACAATCTCTTTAGCGTACATGTAAGTAGACTGTGGTCTGAGAAGGAGGCAAAAGATGAGGGATTGTTGGACAGTTGCTCTTGATTAAAAACATGACATTATTCTAAAAAAAGATATTTTAAACTAAATCACTAGGAGACAGAAATTCGCCTTTTCGTCCAGAACCCAGCCATGGACTTTGTCCAGAGCTCTTGATGGAGTAGAAAGCTTTCCCCTTAGCTTTACTGGCCTTTTAGAAAGTCCCTCTGGTTAAATTTAAACACCATATGATCAGCAGGTCTCTCTGACTTGAAATTACACCAGGGTCTAAGGCAATCTGGGGGCTCCCTACCAGCTGATTGTACCGAGTGGGAGGTAAGAACGCGCGTGTGCACGTGTGCCTGCAAACACAGGCACAGAGGTGAAGCCTGTGGTGGTTTATTTTTTTTTTTATTTTAACAAAATCTACCATACAAACCTGACAAGTAAAAAGATTTGTGAAGAAAGCATTTACTTCACAGCTGGTTTTTTTTTTGTTAATCCGGGCCGTATAAACAGTGCAGTATTATGTAGCGCACGGCTACCGCTTGCTGAACAGCAAAGCGAACTCCCCAAAATAAACAGAGCTACCAATTTGGGGGGGAAATTGGCCATGAAGAAAAGCCAGCATTTGATCCTTGCTACTGCAACAGGCTCATTCACTGGCTAAGTGAGGAACCATCCTGCTGATGCACCTTTCCCACATTAGTTTTGTTCCCGTTAGCTCTGCTACTCTGAGCAAGATGTCAGCTTAGCTTCCACACAGCATTTTTGTGCTTTATTTTTACTGATGATTTCATTTTTACAGTTACACCCACCAACATGAAACCCATGACGTAAGGCGCTATTTAGGGGCTTTATGCTGTACATAGCCGTGTGGGGAATCTGCAGTAAAAATATGTTCCTATGTTCCTCTGCAGTTCTTGCTTTTAGCAGGCAAGTGATTCAGGTTTTGATAAGTAGCATCACTTTGAATGTGCTATTTTATTTTCTTTTTGTTTTGGTTTTTTTTTTGTTTTTAAACTAATCTTACAGCAGAACTACAATATGCCTAATTTGTAGCATGCTACTGTGAATATTATAATGATTGTTTATATTCTCTTTGCCCTGGGTCTGAGTTATTTTGTAAGAAGCTTACATTTTTTTAATTTAAAGCAACAACGCCAATAAATACTCCTCTAACTTTCAAGCCAACCTCAGTATCAAAAGAAACTTAAGCCTTATAACCCAGAATTCACATTAAACCACATGCAAAGAGATTCATTATTAAAGTCTCAAGATTTTATTATAACCCAGAATTCACATTAAACCACATGCAAAGAGATTCATTATTAAAGTCTCAAGATTTTATTGAAGTAAATCTTACTTTTTAAAACATGATTTTTTTTGAATGCTTGAAGTTAACAAACTAGAATTGTTTGAAAATCTTGTCAGCCCTGAAGCCAATACTTGTCTATACAACTCCTGCATTTAACTGTATGAGGGACATTCACCCGTCCAAATGTAGCTGGATTGTCCCGGAAGCATCTGTGATAAGTGTGAAGAAGGAAACCTGTGTGGTCAGATGTAAGGGGGGAGGGATGGGGTGAAGATGAAGTTTGGCTCAGAGCTCCCACATGGTCCCCGTTGCTGTGGAAACGACGGCCTTTGCAGTGCCTATTGCATCTATATACGTTCAGAAGAGCCATCTCTTCTGTATATCATTAGGAGGAGTCTAAAACGAAGCCAATCAATTAAGGGCCTGTGCTATGAGAGGAAAATGTAGACAATAACTTAAACTGTGTGCTGAAAAAGAAGTAATGAATCACCCTTTTATGCAGTGACATACAGTTACATCCAAATGCCATGCTGTACTTCTTAGGGAGAAGAAAAGGAAACAATGATAAAAATGGAACTGTGCTTTTAAATTCAATTGCTCACAACATTTCACGTCTTCCTTATCCTCATGAGCGAGCCAATCAGTATATAATATTCCCCCTCCATTCATCCACTACCTTGCGAATAAGATCATATTATGTGATTATTTCTTAAATTAACAAGGCTCAAGCACTGAGAAGTAGATGCTTCCACTTAAAACACATTTTCCTTCTGCTGTTTGCAGTTTGTTTGTATGAGTGACTGTCTGATTGTTACCCAGGCAACCAACGCAGGCATGAATTTGATTAGATATAGTTTCACAGATGTGGGCAGTGTTTCAAGCATTGTTTGGTGTTTCTGTCAGAAAGAGAATTCAGTTTGTTAACTTTTAAGAGTTTTTTTGTTTGAAGGACAGGGAGGAAAAAGGCATGGATCTTAAAATAATAATTTTTAGTTGGGGTTATCTCAGCTTGTTCATTGCTCTTTGTGTTCGGTAAATGGTTCCTCGTTCTACATAGAGAAAAATGTGGAAAAATTCCAGTACTGACAGCAGGGAGACATGTAAAAGTACAAGAATTTTTATTGTCTCCACTGAAGCAGATTAAATTATTATCATCGCTCTAGAAGATAACATCATTAAAATGTGAAGACTCTTTGGTCATATCATAATAATAAGAGTACCGGGAACATATTTCGATGCTTAGCTATGCACGGTCTGTCTTGTGAAGAGACAGCATGGTATTTTAACTGATGGCAACGTTGTGCTCGGTGTGTTTATTTCTCCAGTGGAACTTGCAGATGTAAGCATCTGTTGAATGTGTAGCTGGAGGACAATGGTTTGACATTCTGCATGAGCTCTCTTGGTGAGCAAAGCTCACTTTCTATTCCTGTTACAAAAGCAGAAGGGAGAAGTAAACCTTGGAGATAAATTCAAATGAAAATTACTCCCCCTGAAACTGAGCATTTCAGAATGCAATTCAGGCTTGCAAAGACATAAGCCTACATTGTAATGTCAAGCTCAGTCTCCAGGTATAAAATTCAAGGGAGTTGAGATTTTCTGTTCTATTTCAAGGTAGAGTCTAGAATAAACAGTATTAGCTATTTAACTGTGATCGCTTGCTTGGGATTGCTATGACCTACAGCCTGGGAGCTGGGAACAAGTCTTCCCCCGCTCCACAGCCAGTAACCTTGAGAGCTTTACGCACTCTCCTGCAAATGTACATCAGAATTACTTCTCATGAGCCAGTGAACTCTTCTTTTACGATCCCATTCTTGAAAATGAATGATTTGGCTGCCAGTGCACTATAATTCATACCTGGTCTGTGATTTTATAAGACTTCAACCTTCTTCTGGGAACATTTAGTCTAGCTTTTTAAGTAAACACAACTGGTGATGACGTTGTCCATCTAACTGTGAGTCAGTTACTTGCTGGCAGCTTTTGAATTTTTTTGGCAAACTCCAACCAAATTTGTAAATATCAACTAATTTGATAGCACAGAGAGATCTGGAAGATGTTAAGTCCCTACACATTCTGTTAAAATTGGAAGCTGGGTAAATGGGAAAGCCTTTAGTGAGAGAAAAACAAGGAGTAGTCCGTTGCTCTCAGTTGAGTTGATAGCAGCTGTATAACCAATAACCCTTCAGGAAACCCCTTGCTTGCATAGCACAAGGCAGAGCTATCAGCATGGCAGGGCAGCTGGTTTGACATAGAATATAGCAGTGGAAGGGCCTGGGGGCAAGAGGGAGCTGCTGTCAGAGAGGAGAATAATACCAGGGGGACTGGGAATGTGCAGGGCAGAACCACTGTGAAAGAGCTGTGGGGAAGGAGGAGCTATCGGGGGAGATGGGGAGGAGGTGGTAACAGGACTTATCTGGAAGCCAGGCTTTATCGTTTCTGCTATTCATGGGACAATTTGTTTTACCACATCATACACCTATGATTTGATCCTGATAGTCTGTAGGGTAAATGAAAGAAGATCAAAACTTCATGAATGGAATGACTCCTGCTGAGTTGAATGGCGGTTGGATTGGGATCCTGTTTGGTAAAAACAAGTAATAAGGGATCAAAAAGGAGAAAGATTAATTTAGAGTTATTAAAAGTCCATAACAAGAAGGCTAGATTTGTAACATAGCTCAGTCTTCTTGACGATCATTTAAAGGTCCAGCCAGTGGGCAAAAGATTCTTACAGATTGAGGTGAGATTTTTACTGAAAGGGTTAGGAGATACAATGGATAATAGAGTTTAGAAATGTAATGCTTCTTTTGTAGATTGTGAAACTTACATAGTTACTTATCACTATTTTGGTTTAATAAAATTAGCTCTTTTTCTGAATCCCATCAATACAAGCTTTGATTTTCTGCAGTTGTATTTGTTACTCACTGTTGTTAACTGAGAAAGTGTGAGAATGAATTCTTTCCTTCCAGCTGACTGCCAATAAGTGTTAATCCTCTGTGCTTTGTAATTAGATGGTATTGTTTCCACACCTAAACTAGATAGTGGGACATTTTTCATAAGACAATTGCTAGGAAGGCACTTTTTGGGTGTGTAAAAAAAAAAAGTTTTTGTTCCATGCATAACTGGGAATTTTGCATGTTCCTATTTCCACATTTGTATTTTCTTTGGCAAGTTTCTATTTCAACAAACAGCAATCTTCCAGGCCAAGTGTGGCCAAAATCCTGTTCACATGATTGCTAAGAATAGGACAAATGCTGAAACCTCAACCCCGCTCTACCCCAGAGAGTTACCCAACCTCTCAAGCTCACTCACATTGTTGCTCTCCATTTGCCTAGCAGTGGGTACCAATTGTGGCTGTTTGACCATTTTTGGCCCTGTTAAAACAGAACATGTTATTTGAAATGAAGAGGAAGAGGAATCGACATAATTCAATACAATTTCATCACCTAGTAAATGAAATGGGAGTGGATTTTGCTTTCTCATTTGAATTCAGAGTACTGACTCCTCTGCATACAAAGGTAATTATTCTGGTTTAAATATCAATATATACCAAGAAATACACACACCCCCACACCCTGAGTAATATAAATGTAAGAACAGAAATAGATCAGTGTTTTGTTTGTTATTTTTCCTCATCCTGTAGACTGTCAGATGCAACACCGTAGGGCACTCTAAAAGCCCCTATATCTATGTGGCTAGGTGCATTTTATACAGAATGGCTATTAGTTTGACTTCACAGAAATGGGCTCAGATAAAGAATGATAGGTCACATGTTAGTGATGGTTTATGTCCTCTAAGAAATGAACAAAGCAGCTCTGTCAGGGCTGTAGATCTGCTACGTGCTAATCGTACTGAGCAACGGATCACATTGTTGTAAATGTAAGGATACACTGACAAAAGCTTGTCAGTCCTTATAAATTTTCAAGCCACATGCATGGAAACCGTACTTTTCTTGTGCGTTAAATTCCCCTCAGGGAAGAAATTACAACTCATGCTTTTTAACAGTAGCAATAGCGAAACTGGTTTATATAGCGCCTTTATAATAAAAATAATGTATGTGCTTGACACATAAGCATATGGAGATGTGGAAACATGAAAAATACTAGAGAATAAACCAGCTGGAGGTTGGAAGCTGTGCCTGAGAATGGTTCAAACGCTCAGGCTACTGATTTCATGGGAATGAGAGCTCACTAGTGTCTTGCATTGAAGTAGCAGCATAAATTATCCATTATTTAGCCCTTAGCATTAACTGCTACACCCTCAGCAACAGCCCTTCCAACTCACCCTACTGTCCTGAGCAGAGGCAATACCACAACTGGATTCTGCCAACTTTACACAGCTTCAGCAATGCTATGAAATCTGTGGTGTTACTTGGATGGGAAATTCTTCATCAGGAAAATGCTTCAGTATAACTCCAACATGGTATACTGTTGTCATCAATAAATCTACTTTTACCTGTATGGTGTATCACTATGTAAGGATGTAAAAGTGAAAGAAACAATGTAAGAGTAACAGAATACAAATTGTAGCCATGAAGAATTTTTGTGCTTTTGATAACCAAATGAACCAATAAGGTATTTTAGTAGAAAGGGACAAATTTTGTATCAAACCCCTGAAGAGTTCAAGATGTTATGCAAATATGTTGTATTCTGAAAAAAAACCAACCAAACCAAACCAACCAGAGAACACAAAATCAACTGCTGTTTGAGTTTATGGTTGAATAGCTTCTTCACCAGATAAAACCCACAAAGATCTGAACTGGTACAGGTCCGGAATGTATATCTGGATGTATACCCTTTATTTATGCTGTTTTAGTCACAATCCTAGATTAAAATGAGGCTGTGCTACCTCAGAGCACAGAGAAATTGGGTTGTCCCAAGTTGCTCAGGCTTTCTTAAAGTAACCGGGGAGACAGACAGGAGGATGTGCTTGTATTATATATGTACATTGTACTTTTTTATTTTTATTTGCTTGCCAGTAGAGTTTTCTTAAGGCAAAACTAGTTTTTCATCTGGCATCAAATTTTTAAAAGAACTCAGGTGTCATTGGGGATCCAGAGAGCTCAGGATCAGTTTGAGGTGATGTGGATCTGCACCAAGTCTCAAATCATTGATTTAAAGTGCCTTAAGTACTTGCAGATATCAAGCACCAATCTTTAAAGATGGTGGCCAACATGCCTTTGAAAATAGGTCTATATAATCTAATTATCATAATTAATATTAATCTGTTGTTTTATAACAATTAGAAAACACATGGACGTGGTTTTTCTCTTAAATGAGCACGTCTGCAGGGCAAACTCTTGTGGCTCTGCGGTGCCCATGCCACGTCCCCCATGGATGCAGCTGCTGTGGGGCAGCTGGGCTACCTTGTGCAAGGACTGCCTACCTGGGAGCTGCTGGCCACTTGGGGAGCTGGGGTTGCTTATGGTTTGGGTTCTGAGATGCAGCAGCAGGGATGAAGATGTGGAAGCAGCAGCAGACGTCACCATCTCTCTTAGTCACTGATTGAACCACGGGTGTGAGGCGAGACTGGCTCTGCTGATACCAGGCTTTTGTGCTGACCTGGGATTTCTGTGAGACTGAATTACTTGGGTGCTGTAAGACTCCCTGCTTTGGGATTTGCTACACAAACTAATTTGTTACAGTAAAAATAAACCCAAGCTTTGCTGTTTCCCCTACTAGATGACATGGCATTTGGGCACTGCACTATCTGGACTGATAGCAATATTGTACCACCCAGAAGAGCAGTAAATGCTGCTTCAGGCTATAGAAAGGGCAATTTCTGACTTATTGGGAAAAAAAAGAAAAAGAGGTTTAAGCTGCTCTTACTGGAGCAGAGGAAGTCTCTGAGGAAGTTGCAATGTACAGTCATTCAGCTGCATTCTGCTTGGGGGCTTTTTGATAAGGCTAAAGCTATTTAATCTACAAGTGTTTAAGGTCTTAAACCTTGTATTAATATATTTTTCCTCATTTATGTATTAAACTCAATCCTAGCAGATTACATTTTAGATTCTGTGGTAGACTGAAAATTGTAGGCATTTTTAAAAGGAACAAATGATATATTGCTTCAGGGTTGCTGATATCAATAGTCCATTCTGCTTCTGAAGTAAGATTTCTGAGGAAGTCTCAGTGAAGCTGCAACATCTTGTCTTCCCTGTAATGCACTGCATTTCTAATTTGGCTGGGAAAAAAACCCAAACAACAAAACGATGAAAACCAAATCTGATTTGATAGAAATCCAGGCTGTTCATTGTAATTAAAAAAATTTACTTCTCTGCAGTGCCCTCAGGAAGGAAATTTTTTATAGCTTTGAATTAAAAAATCTTAAGTACTTCAATTTGGGAAAGCAAAACTACTTGAGTGACTTTCTTTGGTTCTACTCCAAATCCTGATCTGTATCATGCTTTCCATTTTCAATTTATTCAGAATGGAAAGTATTTTGATACATAGATTAAATTGTTCTGAGGTTTGTATTTGTCTAACTACTTCCTCCTATAATAAATTCTCTAGATATTCACTTGCAGGGGTATTAATATGCTTTTTGCTGAGAGAAGAAGTAACTGTGTGAATCAGCCATGAATATGTGTCAGAAAGTGAAATATAAGTAATAAATTCTGTGGTTTAGATAGAAATGTATTTGGTAGTATGAGAGAAACAGGACTGAACTGAGTTAGTGAAAAGTCAGGGGATTCCTTTAGCAGTGCTGGCACTGTGTATGGCAATATAAGAGAAACAACCATATCTGTACACAGCTCTTAGGTTGTTGGTGTCAATGGAGTCATATTCTCTTTCACAAACCATGAATCTTGCCTAATTCATGTGATTATTTTTTCCAGTTGCCACTGAGTTTTACTATTGCTGTCTCAGATGCCTGTCTTTATTCCTTTGCCTCTTCCTCTTGTAAAGCTCTCCAAAACTTCTAAAAAAGAGGAAAAAAGCAATAGATAACATAAACAGCATGATGGAGAAAGTGGTAAGATTATCAAGGAGGGATGATGGAAGTTGGTTTCATTTACGGTGCAGGGAGAGAGAAGATGGAAGAAAAGATAAAAGTTCATTTGGTCATCATTTGGTTTGATATGGTCCATCTAATGATCATTGGATGCTAAATAGTTCAGCAAAATGAGGATCCTCTAGGCAATGATTCTACACAGTAGAAGTTTAGGGGAAGGCAGGTTAGTGCCCTCAGGCTGCAACCTGTCTCTATTTTAGTAACATTTTCTCCAAATGTTGTTGTCTGTTCCTGTCTGAGTTTTGGGTTTTTTTCTCACAGAGGAAAGCACAATGCATATTTATTGCTTTACTCTTCTACCTCTTGAATAGGGAAATCAAGCAAGCTTTTTGTTATGGCTGCAGGCTACCATTTGCAAACTGCTGGTTATCACAGTGTAGTGTAACCTCAAGGTACCTACAGGATTTTCAATGGAACTTTGTTTTAAGCCTTTAAACGTACCTGTTGCTGGGAAACTTCTTAATGACTCTACTGTAAAGATATAGATGTAAAAACACGGGTAATTTTTTTTTAATCTAGCACTATTTAAGCTAGAGCACATAAACAGCAATGGAGATTAGAGCGCAATTTTGGTTCTTTCTAAAGCTATGCAGTAAAGGTCATTGCTTTCGCAAAGAACTTGCAGTCAAAACAGGGGAGTCAGTATGTGAGAAAGGAAGGGTTATTATCTGCATTGACTAAGGCCCTGTGATCTAGGCCACAACAAAAGCCCCACCAGAAGCAGACGTTTAATGATGATATCAAGAATTGAAAAAGACACATGAAAAAACACAGTTTCTTTGGAAACACCTTTTGTGTTAGCCACACACTATATCTACTTTTAGCTTACTTTTGATGAATATTTGTGGTATAACAGACTTTCACTGGGAAAACAATATGGGGCCACAGAACAGAAAAGATGTACATCTTTGTGACACACAGCTCCTGGCACAAAGTATGAGCTAACATGCGAGACGCAGAACAGAAATGCTACACATCCATCAGACCTGATAATGATCTTCCCCTCTTGTTCATAGACCTGTTAATAGTTGCAATGAGCAGGATGTGTTGGTGTGGTGAGGAAGCAAGATTGTGTTGTATTGAGGTTGGTGCAAATAAGTGACAGGGCCTACGAGAATGCGACATGCTACCGACGAGTCCTGAGGTCCTTGGAGTCCTAACGAAAGGAGGGGCTGAGGTCCGTGTGGCAATTTATACTTGTTTGATGCTTTTGGTTGTCTCTAAAGAAATCTGCTTGTAAATGGCAGTGGGTGTTTTATTTAAGAACACAGGCGCACTTGGAATCAATTTTCCTCGAAGATATTTGTGAGGGCCTGAAAGGTGTTTTCAAAGGTTGAAAGAAACCCTGTCTGGAATCTGTAGCAAACCTGGAATGAAAGCTTTACTTTTTTAAAAAAAGTGATATTTTGACTGATTGAGCAAACAAAATATAACATGATCAGCTATAACAAAAATATCCTGACTTCTTTCAGGAACTTTTCAGTGTCCTTTAGGTGCCAACTGCAACTTCCACTTAGTTCCTATGTTCCATTTATGAACTCTTGAGAACAGAACAGGTCAATAATATTTCTGTTCATTCTATGATACAAGTGACACTGCAAGGTCAGCCCTCAGGGAGGCAAAGGCTCTGGTTTCCTCACGCAATTAAAGAAAGTGATTTCCAAGGGTTTCCTAATGCTCTTCTAGCCTGAGAGGTACTTCTCATGGATGGAGCAAATTACTGCATGCTTGTTTCTGTCTCTTTTTCCCTGTCCCCAGCTAACCTTACTCTGTCAAGGGAGAATCTTTGTTGGACGATCACGGTGCAGATGAAACATACTCACCTTGCAAGTGAGTCCTTGCTGTGTCGTCCAACAATTCAAGTGACTCTAAGGGAACTGTGTTAGAGCAATAGCTTAGTCAGTAAACTCTGCTTTTGAAACTGCTGAGCCCAGCCTCTTTCTCTCCAGATACAAGTAATTCATATTGCTAAAGAAATTATAAGACTATGTGAGAGAAAAAAAGGATTTGTGTACAGTACTTAGTTGCTAAGATGATTATCTATCTGAAGGCCTGACCATCAGCCAAGATTTCAAACAAATCAGATACAGGGAAATGAAACTCTGCAGTGGTCTTGTAGAAATCAGAATCAGATCCACTTTGATCCATTTTCCATTTCCCCTATTGCCTCAGGGTAGCGGCAGATAGGATTGGCTAGATTAGATCTGCCCAGGGAAGGGAGTGCTTTTGCTGTGCGTGAGCTGGCCTGCTGAAAGCTCCGGTCCAGGACTTGCTGGGGCTGCTTGCTAAAAGATGAATTATTCCAAGGGCTGAGCATCCTGAAGGAGTCATCACCTTCTCTGTCACTTGTTCTGGCTTTGTTAGTAAACACTTCTCACCTGTGACAGTCGCTGATAAATCTCAGACAGGAGTTCCTGGTCTATTACAAACAGCTCTCAGTTGCTCCCCTGAGGGAGGTGTTTTTTAGAATTTGGCATGTCTTATTGCTCAGATGGCAGCATTAGCAGCATGGTGCTGTAGCGCACTTGTCAGGAATTTTAACGACAAGAAGGTGGGATGTTTCCCTCCCTTTCTTCTTCCTCTACCTGGGATCAAGAATGGTCATGCTAGTGCCAAAATCTTCACATGCTGAAAGCAGGTTTCAGTTGTAAAATCCACAATAACAGCAACCCCAACAGGCAAGCTTCCATCCTAAGAAACAACTTTACAACATGCACTTGATTTCTGTAGTAAGCTGGTTTGTGCTGACCTTCAGGTAGGGTGCTTAAGACGGGTACCACCTCAAGCTCTTTATATGTGTTTCCTAAACCTCCCTCATCCCACAGAGTCCCATTCCGTGTACTGCCTGGGCTCTTGCTAAGTCTCTGTGAAGGCAGCGGGATTAGATGCAGGTTTAAAGTTAGACCTGAGCTTCAGCACCTTGTTGGTGGGACTGGGATCCAAATTACCATAATGACAAGATCAGAGTATTAAAACTAAATTATGTGTTAATACAAACTAATGAAAAATATGCTGGGTTCCAAAGTTCTCCCATCATATTTGCTCTCAAAGTACATGCAAATCCATGGCGGTGTTTACATTTTAAAAGGCTTATTGCCATTTATGGGTGTACTAATGCAATACAGTAATTTTCTTCATGGTTAAGACCCCAGGAAGTTAGGGGAAAGCAATATGAATAACTATGCATAAGAGGGTTTTTTTTTTTTAGCTGAAGCCAGGCTTTTAGAAATGCTAGATACATATTAATGAGTACTGTGCCTGTGAAAGGTGCTAGATTAACCTTCCCTAAGAGGAGAATCTTCAATTTATTCACTGGAAAAGTGCTACATTAGCAGAAGTGCTGGTATTGCTGTGTTGGGAGCACTCTCTATCCCTGTTGGGTCCCTACTGTGGCAAAAGCTGGTGTGTCTGTCTGCCTTTACACATGAGACTATACCACTGAAATTAAGGGTGCTGATTCTTTGTTTACCGTGTATGTAATGAGGTTTGCTGCACCCTCAGTTTGTAGAAAGATTGTTTTGGGAATGGGAAGACTGATTGTCCTCTAGGCCTGTCCATCCTCTAAACTTTGAGTACTCAATGCAAAACTGTAAACACGATTGCAGAATGTAGTGGGATTTTTTAGATAACGATTAGGAAGGTGGCTACGTAAAAGGTGTGGGAGATGGTAAGAAGTTACAACAATGTCTGATTTGCAGCTAGCACTTCTTTTCAGGTGAAACAACTTTCAGATGACCACAACTTTTGGGCCAGCTTCAGAGCAAAATCTGGAAGGTGGGAAAGCCTCCTTCTCCCAATCTGCTCGCTCTTCTTCAGCAATTCTAGTGGAGTTCATCAGCTTGGCAGGAACATTTAGTGCCAGTAACGACAGGCTTGTCAGAAGTTTTCAGTAGTACATAAAAGTCAAAGATTTCTTGGGTTTCTGTAAGAAGATAATGCCCAGGGCTATGTAGATAAAATAAATGTTGATACACCACAACATCCCCTGTGAAAATGGTGTTTGTCATCAGCTGGTGAGCACTTAGATTTACAGATTTCAGTGAACCTGTGCTGATGTACCCCAGCTGAGCTTGTGGCTGGCATGGTTACTCTTTGGCAGAGGCAAAACAGACATTGCAAATTGAATGTAAACTTAAGGCAGTGATATTAAAAATTAGCTTTTAGAACTTGATGTGGACTTTAATTGGTGGGTATAAATAAAATTGTCTCAAACTTGACATCTACTTTTGTAATATCAATTCCTTCCCAAAAGTGAGCATGCCAAGACAAGGGCAGTCTTCATTGGAGGGCGGTTTGCCCCCAAATATTTTATTTTTAAAATCATCTAATGCATTTCCCATTTCTATTAATATTAATGAAAGTGAGGAATCATATCATTACAACTTTAAATTGAATACCAGTGAAATTATTTGAGAGCTACAGCGGTGAAATGTAAACATTGAAAAACCTCAGCTATTCACTTAAAGTGGAAAAAAAAATACTAAATCATTGAACATGAAGCAAAGTATGGAAATGCATCACCAAAACAGAATTCACAACTCTGAATAAAACATGAAGGCTACTGCAGAAGTATTTTCAAAAGGTATTTTGGAAAAATAAAAAAGCAGCCTAACCACAATTAATTGTAATTCATAGTTCCATTATATTTTTATTGTTGGGGAATAGCATATTAAGCACAAGTAGCAGAAACATTTATGAATAGTTTTCAGTAATGTATTTCAAGTATGACCTTTTAATGTGAAGAAGACAAAACAAATTAAGCATAGTTATTCTTGAGATATCTGATTCATATTTACAAGATGGAAACTAAAAAATTGTTGACAGACAAAATTACACAACTCCAAACAGGTTATGCACAAAGATGAGTACATATTTGGATTCCTTTTGGATACCATCATTACGTGACTAAGGGCATAGTCACACATTCTCCTCTGGACCTAGCTATAAAAGCATAGGAAATCACCTCCACCTGTTCTTACTTCAGCCAGCAATTATGGTTCCCACACTTGAAATACCCGACAGACTTGTGTCTGTGGTGCTTGTTGCTTTCTCTACTAAGTCAGCTGAATTAGACAAAAATCAGCCCTGAGGTAGTTAGAGATAACAGGACTCTTAAATAAATTGAACTTTTTTCAGCACTGAGGTAATAACAAATATCTGTATGGTAATTACTTCAGTCATTCTAAATATATATGCAAAAGATTGTCCAAACTGATGCCCACAGAACGGTAAAGTAAGTAAGTCAGGGGACTTATTCTCTGCAAATCCAAATTTTGATCATTGTTCCATGCCAAATTCAACAACTAGATGGATTAAGGTTTCAGTATTCAAAAGCCTGTTTGAATTATTTTTTAATTTATATATATGTATCTGTTTTTATCAACTGGTTAGATTTTATATGGCTAAAGAAATGAGCTGTCTGTCAGAATCAAAGCTATTAGGTGGTATTGGTCATCTGTCAAAGCTAATGAAGCAGGTTGGCTTTGTCATCATTGCTAAGCAGGTGTCTGTAAGCAGCAAATCCTCCAAACAATTTTTATGTGTAAAAAGCACCATAATGCCACAGATGTTCATTGCTTTCCTCCATTATGTAACCCTTATATGTCTTAATTTCCTTTAAGAAGTGAACTTTCATGCCTTTATGCCATTAAATCTTTGTAAACAAGACAGAAAAACATCTTAAATTAGAATTTTTAGGAAAGTCTATCCAGTGATTTAATTGACAGTAATAAAAAAAGTCTTAGAAAGTATTCACTATTAAAACTCCCTGCACTGTGTCTCTTGATTTTACTGAAATCCCGAGTTCTTCAGGTCCATTTGCTCAGTTTCCTTATTGTTACTGTCACGTCATCGGGACAGTGGTCCGTTCCTGGTTTCTTTCAGCTTGTCAGTTAATCCCAATAAAAGGTGAAATAATAATAGTGGCATAAGGAATTCTGTTTGCACAGAAGTTGTAAGAGGACTGTGGTGTGTTTCTTGGTAAGGTCAATTTTAGTAAAATAATAAATATCTACATTTAAAAACAAAACTAAAACAGCCCCTAAGAAGCAAACAAAAAAAAAAAAAAACCATCCCATCTCTCCCCCCTCTCCCCACCCCCAGCCCAGCTTCCATCCAGGCTTTATATATCTAGCTAGGTTCACTGGTAGTGAGGCTGTGATTGCCAAGCCTACCTGAGTAACAGGCAGGAAGAACGTATCTACCACCATGAGATGAGCTACATGTGGTCCAGGAACGTAGGCATATCACTAGCATCCTCTGTACCTTTTTTTTTTTTTTCCTCCTAGATGCAAGGGTTTTTTGGTTGCCTTTTTTCCTGTGTTGGTTTGGTTTGATTTTTTTGTCTGGTTTTGGGGCTTTTTGTTGTTGTTGTTCTTGTTTGGGTTTTTTTTTTCTTTCTTTCTTTTCTATTAGTATTTCTAGGAGTGAACAAGGTATTTTTGCCTGGAAAAGAAAGACTGGTCTTACCTCTGATCTTACTGTTGCCCCAAGATGGTTCTGTGGTTGGCTTTATTCTTGGTGCGGCGATACATATTGCAGGGCTTACCTGCCAGATGCTGGCAAAATTCCTACAGAAACACAGAAACCCTGCAAACACCAGCTCTCTTAGAGGCAGAGCAAGCACTGCATCAAGGAATGTCAAGGTAAAGCACTTGATCATTGTCTCAGCAGCAGAGTGAGATAACGCTAACCCTGGCTTCTGTCATAATAAGTCACAGCACAGCAGAGAGAAACTGCCACAGGCAGGTGGCCCCTACCCCCATATAAGTGAATACAAATGCTTAAACCTGACTGTTTTGTACAGTTTTAGCCACCAGCCCTAACTGTCCTTGCCTTCTTTGATTCATCTAGACTAGCTTAAGGCACACACTGTGCGATACACCTTAAGAAGTCCCCACCATCACTTGCCATTTTACTTTGTATATGAGGGAGAAAGCAAACGTAAGGGTCAAAAACCAAAGCATCCTTGTGCCCTTGCTGAATGGAAATGCTGAGAAGTCTGCCAGAGTCCAAAATAACAGAAGAGGTGATTAACTTAATCAGCTTCTCCTAACTTATCCTTCTTAAGGCCTGCTCTTAGGACACTGATATACAGAATCTCTTAAAGCACAGCAGTGATGCTATTTCATGCTCTAGGTGTGTTTTTGATGCCACCCTTACTGCAAAGTTCCCATGGCACAGTGATCATTCTTGCTATGGAATTAAGAAAACTTCATTAGAAATCCAGAGCTGTCAAATAAGATGATTTCATCAGGGCATTCTGCCAGCTGAAGTGGCTCATGTATTCAGCAATCCAGCACCTGCTGGTAAAACACGTTGCCTGGCAGGGGAACACATTGCTCCCCCTATATCCTTCCCAAGTGGAATATTTTTCATATTCATCAGACAGTCTGAGATTTTCTTTTTTTACTCTCTATACTTCTGTTACTGCTCCTTACCATCAGCCATCCACCTTCAAGAGATACATTTCCATTTCCTGATGAACCCTGACCTCAGGAGGAGCTGTGTGTCACCATCACTATCTGCAATCCCCTATCTGAAGTCATCTGGTGAAGATTATACAATGATTTGAAAGTGGTGGCTTTGCCAACTGAAAGAATAGAGGGAGATGTTGGTGGCAAAAACCTCTCTGCTTTACAGATGTGGTGATACTGTTGATAATGATGCTTATGGAAAGGTCCCCACCCTGTTGGACATTTCCCCTTTCCCCAAGGGAGTTTTCTAAACTCAGCATATTACAACTTGCCCTAGTATTTCATACTCTAACTTTTGTAAAGTTCCTTGAATGCTGTATTTTCTGCACGCCTTGACTTATTAGTCTTTCTCACAGCTCCAGCCTGCTGTCTGTTTTCTGCAGATCCTTGATGATAAAGGATTCATTCTGGTTCTGAGCACTTCTTGAGTGCTTTGAAACCTCACTTAACTAAATACATACAGTAGAAGTAGCTTCTGAGGCTTATCAGTAATGTAGCCCTTTCCCCCACACTTTTTAAATCTCATGGTAACAGCACATCTTCTGCTATCCATTGTTCTTTATTTTTATTTTTATAGTTTTCTGCTTGCCATGTTCAGCAACTGATTTACACAAGAGGCTAGTCCTGCCTCTTTGTTTCATGTTTAGGTCATAACTTTCCAGCTCAAGCCACATTCCTTCTGAAATACTCCAGTAGTTCTTTATGGCTGGGAGGACATTTGGTCCCAAGTTGATACCTTTATTGCCGTTGCTGTGAGAATACTTATTCCATTCCAGTAGAAATGGATGCACTGTGAGGATT
>JAOXNO010000063.1:6708145-6728503 GCA_028565335.1 Limnodromus scolopaceus | reverse complement strand
CTGCTTTTCTCCAGTTTAAAGCCATTACCCCTTGTTCTGTCATTGCCGGCCTTTGTAAACAGACTGTCTCCAGCCTTTCTGTAGGCCCCCCTCAGGTACTGGAAGGCTGCTATTAGGTCTCCCCGGAGCCTCCTCTTCAGGCTGAACAACCCCAGCTCCCTCAGCCTGTCCTCGTAGCAGAGGTGCTCCAACCCCCTAATCATTTTTGTGGACCCAGTTAAAGTGCTTCAGAGTCTGTGAGTGATTTCAGCCCGTTGTCCACATTCTCCCAACAGATACCTCAACAGATATCTCCTAACAGAATCCTATCTCCCCTCTAACATTCCCTTCACACACACCCCTTCACACACACACCCCCCCCAAAAAAAAAGAGAAAAGAGAGAAAATAATTCCCTACTGGGTTTCGGGCAGTTGTTTTGTAAACAGAAAACACAATGATTTTTTATTTTGTTTTCTTATCCATGCTCCAACCTAGATATATTGAGGAGCTTTGTGTGGAAGATGAGTACTGAGGCAGCACTTCTGAACATGCACAGCAGCATAAGACTGAGAATCTAAGGATGTTTTCACTTTTTCAGTCTAAGCAGAATTTTTTGACTCATTCAACTCATGCTCCCCTCATGCATCACAATCTCAGTGCCTAATTTCTCTTCTGGATTTTATCCTAAATTAATAGATAATCTGAGTAACTCTAATAGTATCAAAGGGCTAAGTAGGGAGGAAAAGGGAATTATTTTGAATGGCCAAGGCAAACTCAATGATCAAGGCTGTAAACAGAAATATGTATTTTTATTAATTCACCTTCAGTGTTCTTTTTTTTATTAAAAATGAAACGAGACACTGTAGATAGGAAGAAGATAACTGCAGAATGTGTATATATACTGGGCTTTACATCAGTTCATGGCTGTTTGAGGTTACCTCATTGTGTCTTGATTTTAAAGCAATTTCACACAATCAAGCATTAGTTGCTATGAGGCTGTTTGGCACAAGAACCCATAAGGACCTTGAGGTTAAGTGAAAACTGAGGTAAACTGTACGTGTTTCTATTTATAGTAGCATTATTATGACCTTGGCAGTATTTTCATGAGATAGATTAAAATTTTGCCACTAAAATTCCCTCTACAGGCTGAGATTTATAACAACAAGGCTTCAGTATTTTAATAGCTCCTTAAAAGATGAAATTAGGCTCTGATGCTGGAAAAGGCTTTACTCTTTAGATCAAAGCTGGCTGGAATTCAATTTTGTTTCATGGGGATTTAGGATATTTTGAAGAAGTTTTTAATTTTAGTATGGAGGTGAAAGTAAAGTTTACTAAATTTCCCATGGAAGCAAAAAATTTTAAAAATGATAATTTTTATATTAATAATTTTTGAGAAAGTACAGAATTAGATCAGATCTTTCTAAAACGGAAATTAACCAGTACTATGTAAGTGCCAGTTTTCCAGAGCTTCCAGGGGGTCAGAACAACCAAAGATTTAGGTGTGAAAGACTCAGACATAGCCAGGTTTGCCAGAGCTTTCATGGAGTGTTGGTTTATGAGGAGGAGCTTGCACGTTCTGAGTCCCCTGAGCCTACATCTGAGCATCTCCTCCCAGTACCATGTTTATTTGGCATGAAATGTGCCCTATAAAACAAAGAAGTAGTCTTCTCATTTTGAAAATGGGGACAAAGAGAGACGGAAGACATTGCCAAGATGTAAGCTCATCTTTGCATAACTTAACCTTGGAAAGTCAGTGACTGCGAGCAACCAAGAAATAAAGCCAAACTACTTGAGAAGAAATATGATGGGTGGACATGTAATTTGGACTGGAGGATGATGCATCCATCCAGTCAGGAATCACAGTAAAGCTTTTCTTATCAGGTCAGAAAACTCAGTAATCTTCGCGTCTTCTAGTAGAAAATTCAGGAAAGTAGTCCTGACATCAAGGCAGGAGGTATTTTCAATAAGCTTCTCCTTACTAACTTCCAAAACTGTTCCACTCTCTATACCAAAATAATTACTTGGTCACAGGGCCTGAGAGAGCGAATGACTTTGCAACTGAGTGGGTTAGATTCACCTTTCAGAGTCTCTCATGCCTGGAGAAATTATATTGCTCCAGAGTGAGATGACAGGTGGGAAGTTTGAAGGTCAATATTTTAGTTTTAGCTACTCTCAGGTCCTTTGTGGGTCCAAGACCATGTATTTATCCGTCCAAATGCTTGAAAGGAAAGCTGCAGTTGAGCCAGCAGCTTAACTCTTTAGGAAAAAAAATCTTGTGCTGTCAATGCTGTATAGTCACCGTTTATTATCAAAAGGCACCCTCTCTACTAGTTTTCCTTGGTTTAGAACATAAAACCGCAACATAAATTTGCAAAACTCTAAACATAAATAATAATTGTTATGACAATGATAACAAATGTATAGTTGAGATCTGTAAAATTTAAAGGTGTGGTTTAGTGTGAAATACATTTTTCTAAGGAAATAATTTTGACTTATTCTAACATTATATAACTCTACAAAGAATTTATACTCTATAACAGCTATAGATCTATAATATGGAATATACATTGGTTTCTCTATTTCTCTAGCAGGACCCCAAAGGAGCTATTAAAATATAGGCAGTGAAAAAGCATTAAGTATAAATCACAAATCTTGACTAAATCCTAATATGGCTATTGATAGAATATTAAATTCAAAATGAATCTCCTATTCCATTGTGTATTAATAGCACTTTGAAAATGCAAATACTTTAATTTTGCCAAAACAGAATAGAAATAAAAAGGAATGGAATTACTGTACAGCATCATAAAAATGTTTAAGTAATCATGAAAATGTGCAAAACCTCCACTTTATTCCAAATCATTATGGCTATTGTTATAAGAATTTATGCTGTCTTATGTGATCGCAGCAGTGATTGCCAATTTATGAATGATTCTACCTAAAATAAACTACAATATTTTACTGCAAGCCATGGAAGAAATTAATTTAGAACAAAAAAACTTGGGAGAAGAGTGAGACATAAAGCCATGGCGTGTGATTTTACACCTTATAATGGTAAATCTGCAATTTTGACATGGTTTCCAACTGAGACATCCTACATAACATCAGCTGTCAGTTTTTTGAGCACCTCAGCCATCTCGTAGATTTTACTGTGAACAAGGTTTGGCATAGGACTGAATACACAGGGAAATAGTCTATCAGTACACGTCCCCACATTCAAGAATCTCAATTAGGAATAATTTGTGCCATTTCCTCAAAATACAAATCCATATAGGAAAATCACCAGCTAAAGTAGATTTATGACTAAAGTGGATTATGGAGGCGTGGATGGATGCATGCAAATTTTGTGTTCCTAAATTTTAGGTGATGTGCAGGAAACACATACATCCTACATCTTGCAACCAAAAGATTCTCTGATACATTCATGAAAGCTCTTACTGGAGATTCAGCAACGTGACACACTTTTGACATGAAAAATTCAGTACTGTGAACTGAGAGAGGTGTCCAAATAAAACCTGAGTCTAAAACTCTAAACCAGGTCTAGACATCAGTGTTGCTAATCCAGCAGTCACTGCACTTGGTGTGCTTCCTTGACTCATTCCAGCTACTAATTGAATGCAAATAATGACATAAGAATAGTTTGCAAGATGAGACATTGCTAGATGAAAGGAGTAGAAGGTGCTCAACAGCTGATCTGCATCTCTTTTTCCTTTTTCAAATGTAGCATTTTCTGTGACAGAAAATTAGGCTGAATTTCAAAACGAGGGAAAGATCCCCAAAAAAGTAAGTTTTGAATAATGCTATCTTTTGAATCAAACAGCAACACTGTTTCCTCTGAGAAAACACTTTGAAAACTATGAGCTTTCTTTTGAGTTAGCATATGCCAAAAGGAGGGTTGAATTGCAGCTGTTTCCAGAGCTCAGCATATACTTTCAACCTGTTCTCAGTTTCCTTTTCTATTAAAAATGTAAGAGACTCTTTCTCTGTGCTAAAAAGCTGAAAAAAAAAATGCAGTAGCTTGTAAAAATCTTATTCTGCAAGGTTTAAAAGATCTCTTTAGTAAAGCATTTGATTTTGAAAGTTAAGACTATGCTGCTTCCACAAGGTTTTTTTTTGCAGCTTCCTCATAGAATATAATCTTGTTTCAGGTTTAAAAAAAAAATATAAATCTCTTGACAGTGATGCCTCCGGCTTTCAGTAGGACTCCTTCGTGGTTATTGCAGGATGGCAAGTTATGTGTCTCTGGCCCCTGCTGAGTGAAGGCACTCAGGAGGTACTGGGGGTATGCTGGGGCTCAGCAGACTCAATAATATCACTCCAGTACCCAGCTAGTGTCAGCAGAGCACATGCAGGGCTTTTCTTCACTCTTACAGCTAACGATGGCTTGGATGTTTACATTATTTCTTTCAGACACAAATGTAATCGTAATGGAAAAGTACCTTCTCTGGGCTGACAAATCCCACAGCGCGACAGTGTTAACATTTCGCAGGCTAAGTGATGTGAGATGGGAAAAATCGAAGGAAAAGTTCTGGAAATGGTACTAGTGACACAGAAGTGGCTTTTTTTTTTTTTTTTTTTTTTGGTCTGTGATAGAAAACATTTCTCATCAAATTAATATAAGAAAAATCATTAATAGCTATGAGCTAAATTAATTATGAGGTCATATATGTAATGTTACAGCTGTGTTGATGAAGTGATGAAGCTTTATAACCTGACCAAATGTGATCAGGAGACATTCTGGGGTTTGGGTTTTTTTTTTTCCAAGAACATAGGTGTTAATAAGAAATTAATAAATTTTAGCCTGGGAGTTACATAATGAAAAAAAAAAAATTACAAACTGCTTTCCTTTGATGTAGGGCCTGAATAAGTGTGCAGAAAAACAAGCATGCGGGAGCTGAGGATCAGTACTGTACCATCCTCATTCGCTCCATGTTCTGATCTGCTGGGTCCCAGTGATGGGAGCTGTGAGGAGGTTCAGTGATTCATCCCGTAGGTGGCTGCCTGTCATGGGTGGGTGAAGCGCTTCCTATATATAGCTTCTGCCTGGGTTCATAGCACACTTGAGGATGGCCTGGAATGAAAGGTGCTCTCAAAAAGCCCTGGGTAAATCATTATTATATTATTACAGCAAGTTGCTAGCAGCTGACAATTTCAGTAATTGGATCAATATTCATATTGCAAATGCCAGCAGGTTTGACTCAGCTGTTTATAGTTCTGTAGCAGATAAACTAAATTCTATGAAACTGATTTTATTTCAGGTGAGATTTTTGGGGTTTGAGAAAAAGAAAGTCATTTCCGGATGTTAGAGATCCCAGTGCTGCTGGCCCAAATGACTTCTCCTCTCTTGTGCTCTGAGTTAGCCAGACAGGCAGTTCCTGGCCAGGGCATGGACAAGAAGTCCAGCACAGCAGTGTACTGACTCAGTGCTTAGTGTTCTCACCCAGGATGACGAAATCCCCATTTCTGGCCCCTCTTCTGTTACAGGCACTGCACAACTCATCAGTGCTGAATCCAAGCAGGGACACCGATGCTCTCACACCTGACTTGAGTTTTCTGGATCTTGGAGTGGAATTTATTTCCCAGTGTTAGGTACAGTAAGTGCCTGTAAAATGAAGACATGGTCCTCTTAAAGCCATTTAGAGGCAAGCTTACCTAGATAAGAAGGAAATGCTGCTACTCTTCTCTGGTGTGAGAGGTTAATCAGGGTCTCAGGAAATCATCATCTGCACGGTACCACAGCTGGAACATCCTCCTGGAAGCAGAGGCCTTGTCTTCTTTCTAAAACAAGGCACAGACCTCGGTTTGGTGGTAACCTTAGGTTAAGAGCACTTATCCAAAAATATGCAATGTGGGTTCAGTTTCTTCCTCTGAACACTCAGCCTTCATTTTTTGAAATCCCTTGCTATCAAAATAATTGGGTCATTAATTTCTCTTAACCCTCATCTAAACTCACACATGACAAAAACTATGTGCTGAAGTAATAAAAATTTGCTTTTCCTTAGTGAATTGTAATTACATCAATGTCCCTGTGCATTCAAAGCAGTGTTTCCCAAGATGATCTACAATTTGTATTTTGGAAAACTACTGAAAAGCAGCGCTATGAACTTCAGAAGTATATTTATTAGGTCCAAACCCAGAAAACTTACCCTTGATGGCCTGTTTATTTACTTTCTCCATCACTGCCTCTCTCTTTCCCTGGCATGAATAACGTATCAATGTTTTTTTTTGTTGTTGTGGTGTTTTTTTTCCTTAACACCTAGAGAAAAATGGAGATGTTAATTTCTTACAGTGACAGCTAAGACAAGCACAATTAAACAGTTTACTTTCTAGGGATTGCTCACTGAATTCTTCAAGAAGTTCCTCTGCAGCTGACGCAGTTGAGGGCCACGCTATCGATTCCTAGCTGACAGCAAACAGATGGCCTGTCAGCAGAATTGTTCATACTTTTAGTAGGGTACATCATTAATGAAGCCAAATACGAGCTTCTGTTTTCAGCTCTCTGGTATTAAAAAAGTGGTGCAGTACACCGTAAAAGTAGTTTATTAGACCCCATGTGTCATTCGAGGAAACCAGTTATGCTAAATCTGTGACATGGAAAAAATCAGCCTTCTCCAGCAACGTATGTCAATGGTGCCCTGCATTCTTTCTGACAAATTTTATTTTTCCAGAGGTAAGTGCTAAAATACTACTTTGCATCTCCAGTAGTAGCAGCGTATCTCTGTATTTCCTGACATATGCCAATGTTAGGTGTCAAGGGATACAGAAAAACCTGGGACAGTTAGAAATGCCAATCAGTAGGTCTTTTTATCTTTGTATTGCCTTTTTTATTTTTGCTACATCTAGGAGAATCTATTCCTTGGGGGACAACATAAAGCTGTAATGAGTTGGTGGAGTGTTGTGTGTAACAATTTAGATTTTAAAACACCTGGTTACGGTTTCAAGTACTTTAAATTCCAAATGAAACAATAATAGTTAAAGGATCAACTCCCACTCCCTTTACTGTCACAAATAGTCCCATTGATACTAAGCCAGCTGTGGAATATGTGGTCTCTTGCTTATTGTTTGTTTCGTGCAACTGAATTTCCCCAGGGCAGTGACCTATGTGATCAAGTTCACCATACAAAAAGGTGCATTGCTTCATAGTCATTTAGTACTTCTGTATGTGGCAAAACAATAATAAGTTCGTCCAAAATCCTAAACAATGAAAGATGATTTTGCAATAAAAAATATAGATGAATAACTGCTGTGATGCTTAATCTTAAGAGATATATCTATAAAGATACTGACAGCACCATGAGTAATATTATTAAATGTGTTACTGTTCACATAGTTCATTGTTCTTTGGATAAATTTTTCTATGTAATATATGTACTTTTAAAAGAAATTTCTTCATATCCCTGTGGTCATCTTTGTCAATCTTATAATTGATCAATAGATTTGTTCAGTAGAATATTAGAAGGGTATCTTAGGTGCTTTCACCTTTAACTAGTAAAGTTCTCTATAGGAGGGATGGTGATGTCTGAAGGCTAAAGTGGTTGCATCCAAGGGTTTTATTTGAGAAGTTTTATTTTTAAATAAATTACTGTCATTTAAGAAAACTCAAAGTGTATGGGAAAGTATTGTTCCTAGGGTGTATTATTACACTTTTTTTTTTTTCATGTTCACCATTTGCTATTCTTCTATTCTTTCTCTCTCAATTACTATTGATGTTCAAGATGCCTGTCAGCTGATAGCTTTTTATAAGCTGTTCTGCAAGCTGAACACAAATAACATGACAGCTTGCAGGCTACTTGTTGTCATGGTGTTCTTACTTTGCTCTGGGCAATGCCATATAAAGAATATTACATCTCGAATCCGATTTGCATCAACCAAATATTTTAACATTAACACAATAATATCAGAAAGGCAGGATGTTTATGACATTACCAGCACCAAGAAAGCAGAATATAATTATGTTCTGTTTCCGCCTACACATTTTCACCCACTCCAGGCTCTGTACTACCGTGGTTACAGAATTGTTGATTTCTGTGGAGGTAAGTTGATTTCAGGTTCTAAGCCCAATTATGAAATTTAATTTAAAAGGTCTTTCTGACTGCATTTGCAGGCATTCATTAAATGAGATGTAACACAGGGAATGTCACCTTACATGCTACTCTTTCGACTGGCTTCCAACAATTTACTCTGAGGATGTCTTAATTTCAGAAGTTCTGTGCAACATCCACAGTTGAAAAAGCTCCAAGGAATTACAGCACTGACCAAGAGCAGGTGAAAAATACTTTGTATAAAGAACATTACCAAAATAATAGATCACAGAGATTTCTTTCACCAGGAAATACCTCTCCATCTGAATAGTCTTCCTGCAGTTTAGGATTGACTTTGGTTTATTATGTCTTTATTTTGTCTTACTTTACATGTGGACTTTAGGCCTGTTGAAAAAATACAAGTATTTTGATGAAAGGAAGTATTTAAGCAAAGATAAAAAACCAAAACCAAACACAAGGTTCATTTCAGAAAAAAAAAACCAACCCAGAAGCAAAATACTTTGTATCAGTCTTAAACCTGAACACTGTTTCAAAAGAGGAACTTAGGTGAAAGAAGGAGCTTAAAATGGAACAATTTTGGATTGTCAGGAAGAGAAACAATTTACAAACCTGTCAAACCAGCAAACAAACCACTATACTAGTCAAGACCTAAAATCTCAGCTAATGTGGAAAGTTGCTGTGAAAAATACTGCTTTTGATTGTAAAGCATTTTTCAATTGGGAAAACCTGATCTGAACAGCCTAATGAGATCCAGAGGAGACATGGTGATGCTGAGAACCAGTGAGGACTTGGTGTAGGTACGCTTCAGAAATGTACTCTGCAGTTAGGCGAGGACAGTCTTTCTTGATAACATTAGCAGGATTGCTGGAGGAAACTGAACATACTAAATTTCACAGCCAAATGGCTGCGTTTCCATAGAAGAGAAGGGAAGAAATTAAAAGTAGTTGCATGTGAACTCTCCTGGCTTCCTCACGTACATCATAGAAGCTTTTTGTGTATTTTTCAAGTCAGACTTCGTGACGGGATTCAAGGTCACTGTGGCTGCAGGTGAAGCTTTAATGCTAAGACAGAGTGGAGATAAACATAACCAACTGGGTTTACAATTGGCTTTATGTGAAAACAAAGGTATTGTTTCCTCCTGAAATTTGAAGGTGATATTTTGTCTTTCACTACTTATCAAATCTTTTGCACTCCTTGAAGTATTCACACAAAACCTCTGCTTCAATAAACCAGATTTTTTTTTCTTGTATTCTTTGTGCTTCTCCTATTGTTTATGTCACAACAGGACACAATGGATTCACCTGGGTCTAGTTATTTTTTGTAGTCTTTCTCACTTTTCCTGGGCAGCCTTTCTACTTGTTTATTTCATCAATGTTCTTTCAGGAGGAAAGAAATTAAAGATTTAAGATTGCAATTTGCTTAAACTAAGTCACCCCATGTAATTCTATTCCCTGAAATACTGTTGACTACTTATCACTTTGCTATGAAGATGGAGAGCAAGTTTTTCTTCCAAAGATCCATATTCCTAGAAACATAAAAGAAAGTGGAAATTAATAAATAATGCATGTAAAGCTTGCTTAAGGCAAGCTAATGAGCAGATCAATAGCCAGGCATATTCCATAGTCTCATAGCATATTCAAAAATGAAAGGCCACCAGGCAAACTAGATCAAGTTTCATAATTTCCGTCATTTGCATTCATATTGCATCTTGGTTTACTCCCCAGAATTGTCACATATTTTGCCCTCTAACCCCTCACCTTCACAGGAAGTGTTAGTGTACTCATGACCCCCATCCTGCTGGTATGAAGAGAACCCAAAACTTCTGTAAACAAGTTTTAGGTGAGGTGTATTTGCATATTGTCCCCTGTACCACACTCTGAAAAGAGGATGCTTCTCTTCACTCGCTTTCAGAAGAAAAACAGCAGCTGAAAGTAATTTGATCATCTCACAGACTGCTGTAAAATATTTGCATGCAACTACTTACAGTGAGGCTGAGCAGCATTTTTGAATCCACAAGTTCAATTGAAATCGTGTGCTCTTTGGACTTGACCTGCAGATAAGCCTTTGTATCTAAACTCTAAATTGTGTCTTCAAAGAGAAGGTTTGTCGAGTAAGAATTTTTGTACTAGGCCTATATCAAGATTTTTTTTCTCTGAACATTGGTCTGGCACTTTGGTCAACTTCAAAATGAAAGATAAATGAAAAATAAATTCAACTTTCATGTTGAATATGATTTTAAAGTTCCTGGAAAATGGGAAAGATTCATCTCCACCAGAGAAGAATTGTATGCTTGAGCCAGCTTTTTAATTGGTTGAAAAGGCAAGAGGATGAAATACTATTCAATTAAGTATGTTTCATATTTTTTTTTAATATGGTATAATGTAAGGTCAAATGCTTATAGATTTTTGACACTGAATTATGCCATCTATAGTGTTCTAACTCTACAGACAACAGAAAGATAAATGGTTAGATTATTGGTTCTCTTCAGTCTTTTTAACAGCTACAGATAAAGAAAATAACTGGTTGCTAGAGACCGCTAAGGACACATTATTGTGGGTTAATCCCAGTAGGCAGCTCGGCCCCACGCAGCCTCTCACTCACTCCCCCACAGTGGGATGGGGAAGTGAATTGGAAGTGCGAAAGTGAGAAGACTCATGGGTTGAGATAAAGACTGTTTAATAGGTAAAGCAAAAGCTACATGTGCAAGCAAGGCAGAATAAGGAAGTAAGTCACTATTTCCCCTGGGCAGACAGTTGTTTAGCCATTTCCAGGAAAGCAGGGCTCCGTCATGCATAACGGTTACTTGGGAAGACAAACACTGTAACGCCAAACGTGTTCCCTTCCTCCTTCTTCCCCAGCTTTTATTGCTGAGCACGATGTCATATCGTCTGGGATACCCTTTTGGTCAGTTGGGGTCAGCTGTCCCAGCTGTGTCCCCTCCCAGCTTCTTGTGCACCCCCAGCCCGCTCGCTGGCAGGGCAGCATAAGGAGAAGAAAAGGCCTCGACTTTGTGTAAACTGCTCAGCAACAGCTAAAACACGGGTGTGTTATCAAGGCTGTTTAGGTCACAACACTAAAACATAACACCGTACAAGTTACTGTGAAGAAAACACCAAAACCAGTACATGTGTATAAAGCTTGAATTCAAAAACAGTTAAAAGATGAGAAAGTTCATTGTGGTTCATTAAATGCTTTCAACAAAATCCTTTACTTAAAAGTAAAACTAAAGTCTAGTACCATACCTTGGGAATATCCTGTTGGCAGAAACGTCTTTATGAGAGAATATATTTTCAGTTTGTTTGTTTAGCAAAGATACATAAAATACTTTAATACTTAAATCTGTGAATCTGGGAGTTTTGAATGTTTCAGCTGGACAGCATCGAGTAAGACCGAGTATTGTACTAAGTGCTAGGACAAGTAATCTGTTAGGAAAAGGAAAGGGAAAAAAAGCAGTAAAGAAAACAAGTAATTGCCAAGTCCTTTTCAATAGTCTGCTTTAATGGAAGAGCAATGGTGCTATGATGCTGTTGTGACAGATCCTCAAGCCTCTTGTTTTGCTGCAGCAGAACATGTGACCTTAAACTAACCTGAAAACATTGATTTCCTGCAGTTCTAACCCAGAGAGCAGGTGTCAACAGGCTGACAGAAAATTACAAGAAATTAAGAACTTGGTCTGGGCTTTAAAGGATGAGTTGAAGAGCATAACACAAGACTGATTTGGCTCTGTTTGAAATTATCTCTTTGAGCAGTGTCCATTATTTCAGAAGCTGTGAAGGTCCTGTGCTGAAACACAACACTGGGATGGTTGGATTTCACATTCCTCGAACTTAGAACATTTCCATAGAGTTATCAGAACAAGTTGAAGTCTGAACAACAGCAAAACACAGTAAGAATCCCAACAAAACAACACATCCCTTAGTAAGTTTTTGGTCAGCTCAACATACGAAAAAGCAAGCGTCAGTGGAGTGAGCTGGGCCTGATTACCAAGCTAGCAACAGCCTTTCAACTCCGTAGTTCTTGAGATCAATGTGTCTGGTTTACATAAAAAATTATGAAATTAAAATAGATGATCTTTCTAGAAAGTGCTTTTTATAGAAGCTTACCTTAAAACTACAGATAGTTATTTTGACTGGAAAGACTTTTATTTGTGTTCAGAATTTCCAGAATCTGGCAGCTCTGAACACCTGATACCCAGATATTCAAACAGCCAAGAGAAATGTGTGCAATTTGAAGTGTTTATTGTGGCAGATTTATTGTACTAGCACAGATGATCTTTCAGAATATATGGTATTGGTCCTAGCTTTCTAAGGCAGGAGGACCAAGAATAAACACCAGGATGTCTCCATTTTTCCTGTTTGACCCTCAGATTAGTTCATTAAGGTTAGCCTTCCTCTAGAATGGCAGGTAGAGCTGATGGAAGGAAGTATATGATAGAGTCAGCTAATAATGCAAATGCAAATAATTCCAATAATTAATTATATCCACTTACAAATGTTCTCTTTATTTAATTTTTTTTTATTTCAGTTTTGATAGCTTCAAGTCCCAGACACTAGATTCCTCTATGCTTTCATCAATAGATTAAAGAATCAGCTGTTTGTGAAAATATTAATCATTTAATATGATGGATTCATTAAACATTTACTAAAAAGCTGCCTATACCAAACCAACTCACATTTCACTTAGTTCTTTGAAGCGTTTAAACTCTTCTAAAGCCTTCCAATCTACAGTTAACTAACTATTGAAGATGAGTAATCTTTTATACTTTACCCAAAGCTCATTCTTGAGATTTCTCAATGACTCCAAATAATCACCAGGACTAGCCCCCTCTAAATCTTCAAATATTTTCTAATTGCCTTTTTCATTCCCAAAGAACTAAGCATGTCTCCAAAGGACACTGTCTTAATACATACTCAGAGTAGGTCCATCAATTTTGTGCTTACATAGGTTGCTTCATTTCCCAATTCTCTGCACTTTGCCAAAACCATTTAAAAAATGCATCTTACTGTTCACTTAATTAAATTTCCACTGTATTTGTTTCCTTTATCTCTTCCTGAAATAAAAATCCTTTGCATCTTTAGCCTCTTCCTTAACAGCCTTACAAATTCACATTGCATCGTACCAGTGAGTGATATGTACTTAACCAAATATGATCACAGATGTTCTTTAATATATTAATGTTATTGATTGGTTGCACTTCATTCAGTAATATTTGAACATGAATCTGTAAATGCTGTCTAAAATAATCCTTCCTTTTCCCTGTTACAATTTCTTATAACGGACTTGAACAGCACAGTCCATAAAAGCGGGTAGATACACTGAATTAGACTGATAGTGATCAGCAAAAGTCTATCAGCATGTTTATGTAGCAAAACATCAAGATTCTCTTTCATTTATGAACCAGCTCTCAAGTGTATTCAGTCTGGATGTATCTCTGAACGCTCAAGGAAGATTTAATGTCAAAATCTAAGATGAGTATGCAGAGAAAACATTTTCACAAGAATGCAAATATAAGAATATTCTGACATTTATTCTGGGTTTTGAGAGTTTGTAACAAAAATCATCAACCCAGAGATTAAGGATTAAACAGCTCAGAGCTGCTATGGAATAAATAGCATTTTGCACAGTGCTGTCCTCAGCAAATAGTGAGCACAGTGCTGACGTCAAGGAATGAAAAAGCTGACCCTTTTGCTCTGACTTTTTCTGGTACCTACATAAGCTACAGGCTGTCTGGTTTATGGATGCCTTTGTACCTTCTCATAATTAACAGAAACCCAGTGTCACATGTTGATCACCTTTCAGTAGTTACAGAAGTGCAGGGTTATACTCCGAGAACACTGCAGAGTTTCAGGAAGGTGTAGTGTCAGCATGGTCTCTTAAGCCATCTGTGTCTCTAATCTATTTTTCCACCTAAAATCATCAATATTCTGATCTGCAGAGTCACAGTTGGGTTTTGCTTACTCTTCAAATAGAATCAGTTACACATTACTCAATATCTAATTATATTGGACTGCAAATGACGTAAACTTAGGTAATTTGTTTGGAATTATAAAGTAAATCTATCAAAAACTTTTTTGCCACACAAACAGAAATTTCCCTAAGAGGATTTCTTTGGTTCGTATTGGTTTGCTTTCACATGTAATGCTGTTTCTCAACAAATTGCTGATACAAATTCAGTAGTACTCAGTGCTAAACATTTGCGAGGAAAAGATTAAATGGCTTTTTTCAGTTTAAATAAAATATTATCTGAAATATAACTGTTGTACAACTTTCCCAAAACATATATTCATAAATATTTTCAGTGTTCTTCACTGATACTATGATGGTCTAGATTATTTAGAAAGATGTGCATGTCCTGGTTTGCATAGTTTCCATAAGAATCTAAAATATTTGTAGACTTTCAATATTTTGTTACAGACTAATTAAAAAGTTTAAAAAATTTGAATATTATCTTTCCCTATAGGAAATAAAATAAAACTTTTCTGGTTTTCATTTTTGTTGTACACTTACAGGGACATTTTTATAGGAGACAAACATGAGGAATTTGATTTGGCCAGAAAGATTCAAATCTCCCAAAATTTATATTTCTAAATTTTTGGCAAACTGAAAATGAAATTCTTTTTGGACAAAGTTTTCTTGAACATGAAAAGAACTGTTTAAAATTCCGTGCACACATATAAGAAAATTCCCTCCATATTATTCAGCACAAAGTGCTAAGAAATTGTTTTAAACTGCATTTTAGTTAAATTGTGTACTCTATTTACTAAACAAAAAAATCCTTTTAGTTAGCCAAGAATTTCTGTAGGGTTACATCTGGGGTTATGATTGCAGTATCAAGATGTGAAAGAATTACAAATACGTTTTGAAAGTGTCAAGAAGACAACAATGTCTAAGTAGCACATGTAAGTACACAGTGGAACTGTGGATTTGTTAAACCACAACAGAATTGGTTCACAAATGATTCATATGTTTTTTCTAATACTAACAGCTCAGAGAAATCCAATCACTCGTGTTCAGTACCACCTGTTTCTTCACTCAATACTGACCCTGCCAAACCTCCGAGTTCTGTTCCACATTCATTAGGAACAGCAATCTTTATGGTCTAGTCAGCTCAACATGTTTCCTTCTTCTTTGCAGTGTGACACGGGACTTCTCAGGACATGCCAGTTCTCAGAACTCCACAAATAAATAATAAAGGTTAAAGTGGAACGGGTGAATCATTTCAGAAGCAAACTGGATCCCATGAAGAACATGTTCAAGTTTGCCATTAACAGAACTCTGCCATCCTAAATCCATCCCGTACTCTAGCCGTTAGATTCATTATTGATGATTTAGATGATGGAATGGAAAGCACTTTTAATTTGAGATGATAACAAGCTAGGAGGGATGGCAAGCACTTTAGAGGGCAGGAGTGAAATTTGAAGTGATGTGATGAAATCAGCAAAATAATAAGTAATTCAGAGGCATTAAATACAAAGTGACACACAGCTACAAGACAAAGACAGAATAATAGAAATGGTTCTACAGAAGATGATGTGAGAAATAATGGACCAAAAATGGAACACACGTCCACAGGGCCATAACGTACAGGGAGGTATGTGTAGGCATGCTCTATGTAAGGTACCTGAAGTCTCTGTAACATTGATGTGGCTCAGCTGGAGTACTACATCAGATTTGGGCACAACTTTATAGCTGGATCAACTGAAGAAAGTCCAGAAAAGAGCAAGAAACACTGAGACTTTTCCAAAAAAACCTGTGAAGAAAGCTGGAAAGTACTGGCATTATTTAGCTGAGAGAAGACCAAGGGGAGAAACGAGTACAGACTTCAGATGGCAGCTGATGTCATCAAAAGGTTCACAAAGAGAGGAAAGCACTAATGTATTCTCCAGGACAAAAAGTAATGGATTTAAGTTGCCACAAGGGAGATTTAACCTACACTTTAAGAACATGCTGAATGGCAAGAGAGTTAAGTGCTAAAACACAACTGTCGAGAGAAGCTGGGGATTCTGCATCACCGGGCTATTTTAAAAACAGGTTAGACAAATGGCTGTCAAACACTATTTAGATAAAGCTGAATCTGTCTGGGATTAGTAAAGGAAATCAGTGGCCTCCCAGGGTCACATCATTCCTATTCTTATGGTTCTGTGTCCTTCTTCAGATTTTTTTAACAACTCCAAAACACAGACTACTTATTATACATTGCATGTATTGAGCTGAACTCTGAGTCAAATTACACTGATTTTAACACAGCCTGATGGAACATTATCACCAAACACTACTGAGACAATAATACAGACAAATCCTTGAATATAATATCTGGGTTTTATTCAGGGAGGGAAAAAGCTTTGGTCAAGAGAGAGTTACCCTTATTTTTATTTAAGAAATGTACAAGGTCTAGGGCGATTGTTGAAATTTAGTTCAGTAGCTTTAAATATAACAGATTTGTGGTCCTCTTTTGCCTTTCACTGCATTTAAAAGACAGTAAAAGACTGCTAAAAATAATGAGTTTGCCTCATAAAAGTTAGGCGTTAAAATAATAAGCTAGAGGCCATAAAAACAAATGTCCCTTGGAGATTTTATCCATCTGGACTAGATAGAATATATAGCTACTGCAGTTATTTTGCAAACAATGTTAACAACATTATTCTAAAGTTTTCACATTGCATCTTAAAAACCACAACACATATCTCTTCTGTTCCAAAGATTCCCAGACTTCAGATTTACATCTAAAACTCACAGATGGCCTACTACTGCAATGGACCAAACCAAACCACTGACTCAGGGAAATATTTAAGCAACAGTTAAATCCATCTTTATTCAGCAAAATGTTAATATGTGCTTAACTTTAATAGTATTCACATTTAAAACAAAGTCTTTTTTGCTCCCATGGGCTTTCACATATGCTCAGCGATGCATTTGTTGAAATTCTTACTATGAATATGGAAAAGGCCCCTAAAAGACACCAACCTGTACATGCCCTCAAATGTAGGATTACTTGGGAGCTGGAATGCAAAGCTAGATGCAAGTGTCAAGGTCATGAAGACACTCTGTTACCCATTGACAGTTGCAAAGTGCTGACTTTTACTCTCAAGCACAGTGATTATGTCCGTACCAAATTTGAATGGAAACACATTATGTAGCTTTTCAAAGAAAAAAAAGCCTGGTTGATCCTATCAATATGAAAATAACAATTTTAGATTATTGTATCTTTTTTTTTGCAGTTATACACCACATAATATTCACAGTTTATCTTGAAATTATTTTCCTACTTTAATGTGGCTGATCTGATTCCTAAAGCTTTAGGCCAAAGTGGTAATTGACAGGCATCATATAACATTTACAGGAGAAAATTTAAAATCTATACAGCATCCGTGAATGATGTAGCTTTCTCAATGAATGAGAAGTGCTTGAAATGAGCTGCTATTATGGATAAAGAATAAATAAATTAATTATGAAGAAAGAGCTACCAATTCATGACTATCTTCTTAAACAACTCGGTACTCTGCAATACTCAGCAGAGATGTGGAAGGACAAGTATGGTCCCAAAGCAAGGGAGGCTGGGAGCATCGTATGCCATACTTCCAGGGTAGCTAGGAAACATGAAAAAACCCCAGAGCTACTGGGAGGAATGTCACTGACTCCAGCTCTATGGCTAATAATACGTATGCTTAGCTGGAGGTAGGGTTAAGTCTCAGAGCTAAAACAGGAACAACACTTGTAGCAAATATCAAATTCAAGTCCTAGCAATCTTTTTTTTTTTTTTTTCTTTCTTTTAGCACTAGGCAGGGGGTACAGCCTTTCATGCATTTTTTAAACAAGCATGTGCTCGAATGCCCTAGTAACTTAGGCCCTATTGGCACAGACCCTGGGTAAAGGAGCATAATAGAAACAGAAAGGTTCACGTGATTTCTGGCTTGTAGAATAGGGGAGAGGCTCATGCATTTGCTAGACTTGGGTGACCATTCAGAAAAAATTCCTTAAAGGTGGTATACAACATCAACCCTTCAACACCACTGATGAAGATTTAATGCAGTCCTGGCACCATATGCAAGCTGAAAGCGGATTGATCATTGATCACCTTATCTTCATCCTTTTTGGTTAAACATCCCATTATTCTCCCATCAACTTTTTGCTTTGCTGATATTTCCAGCCATGCCTGCTCATTTGTCCATATCTCCTAACCTGATCTCTATACTTTCTTCTAGATAGTCCTCACCATGCAAAAAAACAGTCTTCTCCACTTACTTGCAAGATCTGCTTATCCTTTTTAAGCCCCATGCGAGTCCTTCTGAAAGACCCACCTCTGCACTTTACAGAAAATCACATTGACTTACATAAAAATAGTTTTTAGCTCCCAGTGTTTACTTGATTATTCTTAAATTCAAAGCAAGGCTCTTCATTCTTTCTCAAGGTATAACAGGTGACACAGTAAAGAAAACACATAATCTATTAAATAGAACAAAACCTTCCAGGTGATAATATCAGTTATGCAATGATACAATCATCTCAGTGACATTCCTAAAGTGGTAGATTATTGAACAATACGCATACCATAGAGTGAATTCTTCTCTCCAGTTCTCTTTTCCAGTGTAGAGGGACCAACACAATCTCAGGAATTTCCTTTAATTTATAAAAAGTTGCTGAGAAAGAGAGATGTCCAAAGCAACAATCTAAAACACAAGTCTCTGCTTTTCTTTTTTTTTTTGTAAGATCTTTGGTCCTCCTGCTCTTCTTTATAATCTTCTCTTTTAAATTTCTCAAAAGTACAATAAAGATGAACAATGAAAAATTTTTAAAAAGTACACAAATTTTCTGCAAAAGAAATATGCTATGGAAAGAAAGTAGTGTTATATAAAGTATGATGTAAATTACTCCTGTAATATTAAATTGGTCTATAGCTTTGGAATAGAAAGCAAAGAGTAGAATTAAGTGGTAATCTGATTTTTAGAATGTTCTCAAGACTTAACATTGGATTCACAGAATAAATCAGCCATCCACCTACCCTTTGGGCACCTGAAACCCTCTCAACTGGAATGTGTATTATCCCTGTTCAGCTACTGCTTAGTGCAGTAAATCTCTTGTTACCTGTGGCTCAGTTTGCAAAATCCCATAGGGTCTATGTTTCAGCATTAGAGAAAGCCTGGAATTTCTTAAGCCACAATGACATTGAAAAGCTCTCATTCTGCCTTCCCCGTAAGCAATAATGAGACTGACAAAAAAGCTACTTCCTTCTCCAGTGTTCTCTGCCGGGCCTGAGCCTCTGGACATGTTTCATGCCTCTTAACTATAGATTCAAACAAGTAAGAGAGACGTGTTTTCTCCATAAGTCAATTCGTTCAGTAGTTTGAGTACCTCTGTGCCTGGTTTGTGTAAGGGCAATGCTGTATCTTTTTCTTTCCTTCAAGCTGTCAAGACAATACCCTAATATTTGAGCCACTAAATTTCCTGAAATAGACATTTCTCAATCTGTCTCCTCTTGAAGTTGGCCTTTCATCATAAAATAATACATTTTTTGCATTAGGAATTAGAATTTTAGCCTACCAAACCAGCAAGCCAAATAATTATTCTTACTCATTCTTACCCAATGAATATTTATGCATTGTATTCAAAGCAGAACAGCAACTTTTACAGCAAAGGCTGAGGTAACTCCATCATATAAAATCCTGTAATGATGTGTTCAGACCCACTCCTTAAAGCTGGCAATCCTGGACTTAAACCCTTGCTCTTTGTCAGCTGGACAATATCCATCTAATTAACATACTCCACACCTCAGACGAGTAATTCAGTCCCTAAACTCTTGGACATAAGTTGAGAAAAACAACTCCAAATGGATATTTCTTTTATTTTCTTCTCAACATGACCAGAGAATTAATGTAAACAGAGCAGGAAAGTTGTTGCAGCATTTCCAGAGTTTGCACACCCTGGAAGGGTCCTCTATGAACAGAGCTGTGCTGTGTGCCGTCCCTAGATGAGTAGAGTATCACATCTGCCAACCTTTTCCACGTGCTTTAAGTTGCCCATGAAATTTACTTTAAAAGGAAAAGCAGAATAAGTCTCTCCTGGTACATATAATAAAAGCAACCAATGATGTCAATCTAACCCAGCGTCGTTCTGCTTCAGTGATCACTAATGAAGAACTATAAGAGGAAGAAATTCACTCTGCACTGGTGAGGCTGCAACTGGAATACTGCATCCAGTTCTGGGCTCCCCAGTTCAAGAGGGACAGGGAACTACTGGAAAGAGTCCAGCAAAGGGCAACAAACATGATTCAAGGATTGGAGCATCTCCCTTATGAAGAAAGGCTGAGAGAGCTGGGACTCTTTAGTCTGGAGAAGAGAA
>JAOXNO010000063.1:6695177-6708045 GCA_028565335.1 Limnodromus scolopaceus | reverse complement strand
GGGGAGTTGGACTAGATGATCTCTATGGTCCCTTCCAACTCTAAAAATTCAGTGAAAATTCAGTGAAATTCAGTGAATTTTTTAACATAATTCAGTGTGTGAAGGAGCACGTGGTAGTGTGAATAGATAGTTCTCCTTGAGAAGGCTAAAACCTGTATGTATGTTTTAGTGGTTGTCTATATAAAGTTTTAAGATAATGGTGTCATAGACTGTCAGTCTTTTAATCTGTTATTGAAGGAAGTTATATATAGGCTGTAAGCAAATGTATTAATTTAAAATTAAACATAATCTTCTCTTTAGTCAGCTAAATTGTGACTGAATTTAAATTTGATTGCATTTTCATACACCTTTTATTCTTCCAGATCTGATTAGGATCAGAATCAGAAATGACAAAATATCTGAGCAAAACATCATCACTGAATATTTGTAAAGCCAAAGGGAAGAAACTCCTGTTCCTTAGCATCCTGCCTCACTGTGCAGATAATAAATCTACAATTAGGTCACAGCAATTCAGATAAATACGATTGTCTGAATTTAGTGATTACTAATTTAAACCACAGAGCCTCAGTCAAGTGATTAATCTGAGAATATCACACATTGTATTTTCAAGGTTTTTCAAATTATTTGCTGCTGATTCTATTTGCTGTAAAATCTATCACCATTCTGTTTATGAATCATTCATAAGCCATTCCTAAGTTCCACAAATGCATTTGCTATCAATAAGTGTTTGCCAGATAGTCTGGGTATATAATTTTCCTCATACTCTTTCCCTTTTTTTGACCATTTACTATAGGACTAGTCATTTTTTATGATTTCTGACATGTTTGGTCAGCTAAATCACACAGAGTTATTTCTTCTCCTTGACAGTATGACTGAGGCTTGGGGGAAAAAAAAAAAAAAGATAAAAGAAATGTATGAGAATTGCAAATGAGGAAAAGCCTCTAGGATCATAGAATCTGCCATCCTGGAATAAACTGTCTTGCACATAGTCCAATACTTTGCATCTGACAGTTGTCAGTAGTGGATCCTTCAAAAGAAGCCAGAAGAAATCTGTAACAGCAGAGGGAAAATAATCAGACGACTCCCATAGTTCTTTGCCTGAAGTATGCTAGTCAGAGATTGGTTAACATCTTCAAGTAGAAGGCAAAATACTTTCTAATGCTGACATCATTATTAATTCTGTCTGTGGATACTCCTGCTACTTTTATATGTCAATTTGTTTTCAATTTTATTTTTTGTTTCAAAATAGCAAATGACAGATACAGCTTTTTTGGCACAAATACTTAGTCAAACAGCCATTTACAAAACTTTCAGGATCAATACATTCAGCAACGTAGAAAAGCTGTCAAGACGACTACATGTGTGTCTAAAAGTACTAGAAAAATAGACTTGGTATTTCTAGTCATGAAACAGAAATTTTGGACTCTTAACTAGCAGCAACAGCATTAATAAAAAAGCCTCTGGGATAATAGAAGAATCCCTTGGAGACTGAGGAGGTATTTTCTCTGGTTTGGTTTCCTTTTCCTTTTTTAAGGAGATGATAAAATGTTTTACATTTCTCGTAAGCAGGTTTCAGTTTCTAGAGTTTGTGGATTTTTTCTGGGAGAAGAATGAACACACAGACAAGGTTTGATTACATGTTACTTTGCCTTCACCATGTGGTCTTTACCATGGAAATTGTAAAGCAATCTTAGGTTCCAATTTTCAATAATCTGAGTTAAATATTTCCACTAAGATCTACTGTGATTCTTGTTCCCTCCTAATGTTAGCCATGCAAAAAAATAGGTATTTAGTCAAAATACAGTTATTAGGCTGCAGTCTGGTACAATGCAGAGAGATAGGGTGATTTTGGAATCCACCTGAAAACAACTGTTTAAGACTGGGACGAATCCCTCCTGTCTTAGACACCTTAGACATCTACCTTAGACAATCTGCCTGCACCTTTTTCTGTGCTTGTGAACCAATTCTGTGAACTGCTGAATACCCTCGGCTTCCCCTACAGACAATAGGACCTCAGGGCACAGCACTCTACCCAGGAACAGCTCGGTCCCTCTCAGACTAAAGCTTTGATGAACAGAATTCTCTTTTAATAATAATCTGGCAACAATTGATTGAAAAATGGAAACATTGGGAGATAGGTGTTTCCGTATTTCCACTAGTATCACTGATCAAAGATTTATAAAAGTCAGCATTAAGTTCTTTTGAAATCTCATTGCCAGGAAACACAGTTCAGAACAATGCTACTCCATCTTATCAGTAGGTTTTACAATAAGACCCTTATTAGATTGCAATTGATTCACAGCAATCTATTCATTTTTAGTCAAATTAAAACAACCTTTATTGTAGTGCCACAGTTCATGCTGATACAATTAATGTGGTGTGTGAGCATTTCTATTATGAAAATCCTTTCTTGCCTGCCTTGGTTTATAGCTCAAGCATAAAGAACTCACATGGCACTGAAACTTGTCATACAAAGTCTCAGCCCAGGAAAGAATGTTATTCTTTGAAATAAATAATAGTAGAAAAAGGATTTGACTGTTTTCCCCATGTGGGAATATAATGAAGTGAGAGAAATTGCATGTACCACCGGAACTGACCACTTGCCCCATCAGATTAGCATTCTTTTATTGCAGATGGCTAAGTAATAACTGTGAGGACCAGGAAACAGGTAATCTGTTTTGTCTTCACTGTCTTCATTGTACAGGATACAAGGATATGAAATGAAAACGTGACCTCATATAGTTCCCATTCCTTTAATGTATCCTTAATTTCAAGAAGTGAACACAGAAAACAGTCACAGGGAAATGCAGGAACTGCAGCCATATCCTGATGTTGCACAGACTGTGTGCTCTCACAGCACAGCCAGGAACAATCTGCCCCAGAGGGAGCATCAATGGATAAGCAAGAAAAGAAGCTGAGTGGGTTATAAAGTCAGGTTAACACAAATAAGCTGGGAAAGAGTCATGAAACTGCAGGTGTCCAGATAAAGGATAGACTAAAGCATATCTTTTATTTTCCGCATCTGGTATTTATCCTGGATTCATGCTTTGGGCTATATTTTTAACTCAGTGTTAATGGAAGTTGCACAAAGCTCAGTGCTCTGCAGAGAGAATGCAACCCTATATCTTCTTTGTGGGCTTAGTGATGCATGCACTATGCCACGTAGTATTGACTTACAAATGCAAGAGATATAGTGAGACCAACATCAAGGTTAAGGTAGCCATTTCTCCATTTGCCCCCTAGTTTTAAAGCAAGCTACCAGTCTTTCCTTGAGAATTGCACTCATGGCTCCTTGAGCACTGAAAGTTGTTGTAAGCCAATGTTGCTGCTGAAAGCCTTCCGTATACCAACAAAACCATCCTTTTGCTTCAGCCAGAAGAAATGTCCATGTGGCTGCTCAGGGAACTGATCCCTGTTACAACTCACCTGGCAAAATAAATAAAGATCAGTTCCCAGATATGGGTCGGTTTTTTTGTTTGGTTGGGTTTTTTTGCGTTACTACACGAGTGGCACTTGTGTAAACAAAAAGTAGAGGCTGGAATGAACAAGGGGATAGGATTTCCTCCTCTGGCAGCACTGAAAGATTTGGCTAACGTAAAATGCTTTCCTATGTTAAAGACAGTTTCCAGAACCTGCTTTGTACACAGCTTCAACTTAACTCTTTGCCAGCAGAGCACAGCAGTGCAAAATCAAAGGCACCCTGGACTCCAGCAGCCACCTTTCCTTGTAACATGTTTGCTCCACCTAGCAGTTCCAATCACTCTTTGTCCTGCAGAACTGACACAAGAAAGCCTGATTTACTTAAAAATGCTTTTGAATGGAATAGCAAGTGGACAGCAATGTAATACACAAACAGAAAAAATTGCAAAATTCAACTTGCTCATTTATACTAAGGACTTCTGTTTCAACACATGCAGTTCCCCTTCCCTACACTTGGTATCCATAAATACCAGTTCTTACCTCTATTCCACCTCTCATTTATCCTATATAGAAGAGCTGGAGGGATGAGGGAAATTGCAAACAAAATGGTAGGTCATTACTAACTCAATTCAGCTTGCTAGTGATCCAGCATCAGGCTCCATATGTGGTACTGGTACTACTGAGAGGTCACTGGAAAGACTCTGAAGCGAGAGAAGATTCTTACTAGAGCTGCCACCAAGTAAACCTGTGTGGGGACTTCATCCCCCAATGTATCGCCTTTCTGTGAACTTTTCTGTACAGATCTCTGTTGCCCTAAGCCTATTCAGACTAATTACTTGGATTTTGCTCAATACTCAAAGACTTACTCTTCTTTGGGAAATAATCTTCTGAAATACCTGATTTCCCATTAGAAATGTCAAAAATTCCCAGTGTAATTGTGTAAAAATTGTTTGTTTCTGGCATATTGAAATAATTTGCTGACACAAAATGGTACTAACATTGCACTGACGTATCAGGATAGTTTCAGGAATCTCCTGGAGTTGAGAGATCCTTGTTATTCTGCTGTCCATCATTTTTTCTGCAAAAATAATTTCCTGAGTACCAGAGCCAAAAGTGTCATTTAAACAGAGCAGACTAATTTAAGTATCAAACATTAGAGTAGTTTGAGCAGCAAACTTCAATGTCATGGGGTATGTACAAAGGAATAGTAATTGATTTAATGTGGGAATAGTGTCCATGATCAAAAGGAAAGCAGGAAACTTGGTGTATTCCTCAGTCAAGCAGTAGCTGAAAAACAGTCTTGCGAAAGTTTTTGGGTTTTTTTTGTTTGTTTGTTGTTTTTTTTTAAATTCACACTGGGCTTATCTTTCACACAAAATACACAAACTGCATTTTCCAAACTGCCAGACATCACCTGTGCAAGTATGGCTTTTTCTAAGAAAAAGGTTCTCTGTAGAACTTAACGTACACACTCTTGGACACAGTTTAGGATCCAATCCAGAAATAATGATAATGGAAAGCTTGCTAGCGGGAGTTGGATTTTTCTCCTAGGACTATATCTTGCCACACCTGCGGTAGATCTTGTATCAAGTCTGTTGACATTTATTCAAACCTGTACCCTGATTATAAAAAAAAAAATAATCATTGTAATTAAATAGAGATTACAGCTCTTTTCAAGTTTGGGATCAGTTCCACATTTCTTGCAATTTAACACCTCACATGCAGAGTACCCAAACATGAGCTCCACTGAGATGCAGTGAATTAAACTGTGGCGAATCTTTACATAACTTCAACTACATAGATTGAGAGACATGCACAAAACTGTACACGCTGTTAAGTCTTGAAAGGAAAAAACAAAGCAACGTGAAGAGCCTTTAGTGTTGTCATAAAACCTTCAATCAATTTGACTTTATGACTATCTCATATTTATTTTTCAGTCATAACATCTCAGGCAAACTATTTGAAGCTGATGTTCTGGGTTTTTCCCATCATCTTATTTTTCATAAATGTGGAACAATTATCAGTAAAGTGAATCCTTTCAGCAGCTTCTATACATATTTAAGTAGTTACCAGAGAAAGAACACTATTCCATTTCCATTATTAAAGTAAATTCTAGTGGTTTTTTTCCCATATACAGTTCATTCAGTTGAGACAGCTTCTAGCCAGTGTTTTATGGACGTAATCCTGATTGCTACCAGTAACTTGAACACACGCTTTGTGATGGCAGAACCTGTAGCAATTGTCCCTAGAAACTGACAGTTAGAAATGTTAGATGATTTCCAATTACTTGTAGAAAACGAGTACAAAGTACGCAATGTGGACTTTTGGGAGCAACTCATTTCAACTGATCTTTGTTTAACCTTGTATGTGATGATTCCAGAGAATTATATGTATCCAAGGGCAGGCTTTCACTCATCACTCTCTCCCCCTCATTAAGATTCAAATGTAGGCACATATTAGCAGATAAATGACTGATGAGAACACATGTTGCCATATGCTAAACGAGAATATAGTTGTCCCTAATTCCAGCACCAGTGTTACACTCTGACACCAGAATTGCCATTCTGCTACATGACAGCAGATGTTCAGAGCCTTAGAGGTTGGTTTCCCAGTGAGGGAGAAAGCAATGACACAGAAGCTGACTAAACTCTTAACTGTTGCTTACTAAATTTACACATATACAGAGATTCTGAGCTTAGTCGTAGAACATGCAGGGCAAACACACCTCCAAAAAAGGTTGAAAATGCCTCTTGACACCTGCACTAATAGTTTTCTATTCTTAGTTTTGCAGACAGAAAATAAGGTCCAAACTCTAACTCAGAAAAGTTGACAAACTTTAAAAAAAAGCTGACCCAAATTTATCAATAAGTGTTGAAATTTTCTATTTAAAAAAAAAGACATCTTGGCAACACACCTCCCCATGAATCCTCAGGTGCCTTATACTAATTCACAGTAGCTCTTTGGAATATAAACAGCATGAAACAAATGGTGCAGCTGAAGACAATTCAGAGAAAAATTAAGAAAAAAATCAGTCAAAAATGTCCTTCTGAAGTGAAAGGCAGATGTATACTCCTAGTTTATCACATTTTTTCATCATCTTGCTGTCTTCAAACATAATAGCTAAACCCACTGGTTTATATTTAAGTTGTTTAAGACAATTTAATTAAGTTAATTAAGAATAACCTTAGTACCTGAAGTTAAAACGAAAGACCACATCTAAGCAAGGGTATCTCAGGATATGAATAAATATTTTAACCTGTCAATATTAAGTGTATATTTACATACACTATTGGAAAGATATAATTTAAACTATGAGCTTTAATAGTTTCCAGGTCTGAGCATCTAACATGATCTCCAGAAGAAGAATGTGGATCTTTGTCTCTGCTCAAGAACAACAGCTCTTAACATCTGAAAATCAATCATGGGATATGCCAGACTGTAGATAAATGAGTCTCAGTCTAAACAGAGAAGTACACAAATTTTGGCATTTGTACTTCAACTTCTCTCTGTTGTAAGTATTCTCTATTATTTTATTTATTTGTCATAAGAGCTCATAATGTGCAAACAAGTTAAATATGGCTCTGGCAGGACCTTGGGTCTATTGAGCTGTGTGTCTTGTTGCTAATCTCTAAAAAGAAAACCTGTTCACAGTGGTGTTTCAGAACTACTTACTGGTTGCTTGTCGTCTACTTTCTCTGAACATTCCACTAAACGCCAACATTTAACTTTCAGCTGGCCACTGATCCTTTTGTTCACATTTGGAATGTAATGAAGACCTTGCGTAACGTTTTACTTTATTCTGACCTCATCATATACACTTATAAGCTTTTATTCTTGTGCCTTCCCCTTTCAGGTTGTTCACTTATATTTTGCTGTAAATAAAAAAGCATATATGAAACATTTTTAACATCCATGTGTCACAGTAATCATTTTATCAGTCATTTCACAATAATGGTCTTGCAAGGCTAAAGTTCATTTAAAATGACTGAAAGACTGCTAAATCTCAAGCTAAAGAAATGTCCGATTTAGAACATAGTGAGCAAATGAAAGCATGCATTTGTAAGTTGTTTATTGCAAAAAGGTTTTGTCCAATATGATTGCAGTGAAAGCTGGATTGTAAGCATAATGCTTTAGGTAGGTTTTTTTCTTTTGGACAGGATCTAAACCCACTGGGAAAACCTGGGAACCAGTTTCTAGGACTACAAGCAGAAAACAAAAGAATCAAAGTCCATAAAAAGCAGAGACAGTGGGGAGCTTGTATTTGGTTGGACTGGAAGGTTCTATGCTATTGAGGAATCCACCACAACTTATACAATTAATTATTTTATATAGTAAATCTCAGATTTCTTCCAGAAGAGCATAAAACTCCCAGCTGTTTATAATTTATTTATGTTTTATCTAAGGAATAGTAATGAAATATGAAGTTCGATCTAAAAGTTAATAATGAAAAGAATTTTATAGTGATACCCACTCCAGTTAATTTCTCCAGTGCAATTTTCAAATATTTTTTATAAAAATGGGGTGCTGATGCTCCACATATTTTTTCTCAAATACTTTCATATAAATGTTTCTTAATTTAAGGGTGTTTTTAAAGGTTTTTTTTCTGAAAACCATATCCATATTTTGATTATTATTTTACTCAAAGATAAAACCAACATTAAAGTATTGACATTCCTCCTGGGACAGAAATTTCACTTTCTCAGCAGCTCTAGATTTCATACATCTAATATCCATAGACTTCCGATTTGTATAAATAAAGCCTACAGAATATTTTAAATTTCTTATCTTTTTCCTCTTCAGCCTTTTATTTTTTATTGGTAAACAAACAATTTTTAAAAAGCTCATGTATCCCAAGTATAACACCAAAAGCATAAAAGCAAAATTCATCCAGAAAAATACTGAAAAGTAACATTTAACAAATATAGAAAAGTTAAAGTCTTCTGAGCTGAAGATATGAGACAAGTAGGATCTGAATCTAGAAGCAGGTGTTCACCAGCTGTTTGTGCATTTTAATTTATTTTGAAGGCTAAAAGAAATGACAGAAGAATTCACCTCTCTTGTGAAACCTGCGTGCCCAGTATTTCACCCTTTCTTCACAGAAATTAGCTTAATCCACGCAGGGAGTCCCAGCAAATGAAGCATTATTGACTGGCAGAGAAATGCCTCACTGGGCTGCACATGACAACAGGGAGGAATTCATACCATGGTTTATTGGGAGTCCTCTGAGACATCCTCTTTAAAAACTATAGCTGGCAAGAATGGAGAGACAAATGCAACCATTCACACTTAATTACTTTGCGAACATTTCTAAAAATAATGTAAAAGACTCTGCCAGCCTGTATGTCACCCCAAAGCCAACATGGTGGGGTAAGACCTGACTGACCTATCTGGCTTAGAAACTGCCTCACCGTTCATCTACAAAAGGCTTCAGCAAACTTATCTTTAAAGAAATGCTTCTATCTCTTTACTAACTATTGTTATTATTAATACTTTCTTAGACTGAGAACTGTTATTATGGAAATTATATTTTTATATATTTGTATACCAATCCTCTGCTGTTATACATCAGTGACATTCTTCTGTTTCAGACTAGCCTGGCTGTACGGCCTCATAGAAACAGTGAAGCACAAATCTAAGCTCATGTTTCTTTATCCACAGAAGGAATTTTACCACAGGAGCTCAGGCTATTTTGGGACTACCAGGGCATGCAAGGTCTGTAATATCCTCTTCGAAGATGACAATCTTTGTATTATAAAAGATGAAATCTTCTCTATTAATTACACTCTTCTGCAACTCTGCATCTTGTAGGCCTGTATCCTCAAAGGTATTTCATTATCTCTGCAGCCAAGAAAGGTTCAGTATCCAGTACCCAGCTTCCCACTGACAAAATGCCTCCCAGTCATTGCAAAGAGACTTTCTGTGGGTAAAGGTTACCACAGACTTTAAGTTTTTGCCACTGACTGCCACAGAGACTTCAGTTCTGTGATGGTTCTTTTACCACTCCACACACCTTCACAATGCACTCAAAAGATGCTCTGCAAAAATTCAGCTGGTGATGGTTAGACATCCCAGAGTTAAGGGCTTAGTTCTGCCCATGGATCCCATGAATGTCAGTCTGAGTAAGGGAGCGTAATTCCGAGTTTCAAATCATGTAGTTATCTGCAGGTTCGCTATGGTTATTTCAAAACCACAAGTTTTGAAATAGTAAGTTATAGTTTCTTCTCTCTAACATAAAGATGCACTCTGACACTTGATTTGCTCTCTGGAGAGAGATCCCAAGCTACAGCCAGATGGCTATAAGGCTCCTGCTAGGTCTGAATCAGGCTAGCCAATTTATATGAATTGGAGACCACAGTATGACACATTCACAGTCTCTGGGGTTAAAATTTGATATGAAAAATGTAACTGAATCAGCTAGTGACAGCATCTTTTTATATTTTATTGCATTGTGGCTCTAATAGCATTAGAAGATATTGCACTCAATTACTCAAAAGTGAGAAAATTTCAGTATGAACACTTTTGTACACAGACACAAACAGCTTGGAGTAACTAAAGGGTATTAATGTGTAGGAAATCTGAGTTGAATACACTTTGTAAACTGCTGCAGAAGAATAATTCTCTTTTTTTTTTCCTGGTGCTAGTGAGTGATGAACATGATTATTTTACTGAGAAAAGGAGAGAAAATGGAAACTAAGCAAACAACTGCAGTTCCAGAAATTCTGCTTCATAAATTACACTGATAAGGAAAAGGTAGCTTGGTGATTTTACAATGCTTGGGTTTCAAATTGAATTGAAATAAGTAAAAGTGCTTTGTGTGCATTGCAGAGCACTTTCACAAGATGTTTCCTGCCTTTCATGATGCAGTATCTTTTAATGAAATAGGTGTTTGGGTTTTTCACTAATGTGATGTATTTTATCCAGCAGATCTTACTCTGCACAGGAATAGGAAGTTAGTAATTGAGCATCATGGTCCTTTTAGTCACTTATCCTCACAGTGAGATTTGAAAAATAAAATCACCTTAAAAGCTTTTAGATTTTATCTTCTTTAAAATTTTCGTTTCCTCCAACACCTCCCCAAAGGCTCAAGTTTATTATAAATCACATATGCACACATAAAAGTTTCTGCCTAAACTCAGCACACCTTGGATCCTTTTCACTGGAGAGCACAATGAGAAAAGCTGACCAGAAAAGATGTAGTTGTGAATTTATGTCAGAAGATCTGCCTTTTGCATGTAAATGCAGAAAATCTCTGTCTCCCTTATTTCTGAAAAATTACCATAAACATCCTACTTTTTAATTTAAATCTGAATTGTTTGTTGCTTTCCATGACAAAGCTACTACATATACTAGGAACATGCACCATGCTGTTAATCTCTTTGAGTCCATCACTTTACCACATGATGATAAAACATTGATCAATTCTTAAAGGCAGATGTACATTCTCAGAAGTGGGCCTAAAAATGTGTGCCTAAAACCAAAGCAAATCTTTCCGGGGATTCTTTTGTTAATCACCAGATATGAATGCCTCATTCTGTTGCATTCACACACCTAAGCCTATGGTCATTCTTTTTCAGATTTTTCTAGTTGGAACACAGAAATACAAAAACATCAACAGTAACACAAAATTCCTTAATACAACAACAGTAATAAACTCTGTCTCTTAAAAATTTCAAGCATTACTCTTTCTGTAGTTTTAAAAATTTACAACACTGTGATTTACATTCTAGTATATTTTTAACATTGAAGGAAAAGCTTTTAGATCAAAAAATATGAGTTACTGATGATTAAGCTTAAATGAAAAGATTTTTAATCTTCAAATGCTAATAATAAATTAGAAAATTAATTACCTGCATATGAAATATTCTTGTGACAACCCCCAGTGCAATTTTCATATGAATTTAAGAAAATAGAGATTCAACTTTCAGATCATATAGTGTTTTGTTAAGATTTTAAAAAATGTTTTCTTGTCCAAGTCACATTGAAATCTCTTCATTGGACATATTTACCTTGAAAACTTCTAGTATTTTCATTGTTCTTGAAGGAAAGCTCTAACTGGAACTTGGGAAGTCCAGTGTTGTTCTTCCTGGTAATTCTAACAACACTGAGCCTCACTAACTTTGTACATTCTGAGAGTTTCAGAATCATGGCTTAAAGTCTGACTCAAGGACCTTTGAAAGTCCTCCTAAGGGAATGATATTTATTGATTCAGTCAAAGGGTATCAAATGCTAAGAAATTAAGCACACTTTTTGTGTACATCTCACAAACATAATGTGACTTCTTTTGGATGTTTGTAAGAGAAAATACCATTTAAATATAAGATTATAATGAAGAACTAAAGTTATAATGAAAAACTAAAATGACTTAATACTGTGCTGAATAAGGACTCATGAGACACACATCTCACTTTCATTATAGTTTACCATGACTATTAATTTTATTTAAGACTCAACTTGATTAACTCAATTCCCATTCTAAAATTTTTATTTTTTACTTACATTAAGCAAAAAATATGCATAATGCCCTCATGCATTGTGATCAAGTATCTTGCCTTGAAATATATAGAATTTGGTTAATTTTCCATTTGTTTAAAATTACAGTGTAGTTATAACAGAGATGATAGTGAAACACAGCTGATAAATGCTACTGGTATTGTTACTGCTATCCATACAGAGGATTGAAGTCAAAGAGATGAGGCATCAACACCGATGCCAAGAACTAGTGTTTGGCAGAGATGGAGATTTGACTCATGGATACATTCCTAAGGGAAGAATAAATACTAAATTGAACGTCACAGCCATTGCTGCTGTAGCAACGCCTGGTGGGGAGCCTCGGGAAATGTCAGTGGGGTAGATCCTTGCCTGAGATTCTGTGAGTGGGAAGAAGCTCAGGCTTCTTTCTAGAGACAGGAAAGAAATGGGGGAGTATTGGCTTAAAGGCATGTTTTGACTTTCCTTCCAGCATCAGAGAGGCCTTGCATAGGTGCTCTGTGTAAGTGACTCAGAAGGCAGGGACAGCTACTTTCTCCACAGCTTTCATGCAGTATATGTCAGGTTGATAAGATATAAATTGGGATGAGTTGGACCTCTACCATTACTAAATTGTTCTTAATTTAGAGTACTGTTTTCAACAGAGAGAAAGAATGAAAGACAGAGAGATATGCACAGAGATAGGAAATACAGAAATATTTGCATCAGAGAAAACTCCATCACAAATGATTACTCAGATTTGCCCAAATGGACACAGAAAATCCCTCTGTACCATTTCTCTCCATCATATGTGGAGCATATGATGTGGAGGGCCACAAAGATGATCAGAGGGATGGAGCACCTCTCCTACGAAGACAGGCTGAGAGAGCTGGGGTTGTTCAGCTTGGAGAAGAGAAGGCTCCAGGGAGACCTTATAACGGCCTTTCAATATCTGAAGGGAGCCTACAGGAGAGCCGGAGAG
>JAOXNO010000063.1:6657972-6695077 GCA_028565335.1 Limnodromus scolopaceus | reverse complement strand
GGGGCTTTGAGCAACCTGCTCTAGTGGGAGGTGTCCCTGCCCATGGCAAGGGGGTTGGAACTTGATGATCTTTAAGGTCCCTTCCAGCCCAAACCACTCTATGATTTTATGATTTTATGATTCTATGATTCTATGATTTATTTATTTGCTCTAATTAAACTTGTTTTAGAAACTCATTCAATTCTAGCAGAGCAATGCAAGAAATAGCCATAACAGATTTTGAGGAAAGGCTTTTACTCTAAAACATTTCCAGATTGTTCATGTCAGACAGTATTCTTAGCATGGGAAGCAGTCAAACAGCATAAGGAAATTGAGATACACAATAGAGTAAGTCTTCCTTTCCTGCAATGGTGACACTAGCCTGTTCTGACTATCTGAAGAAAGAAACACTGGAGTCACTTATTTTGGAGCAGCATCCTTACTAAGATATATTGGAACAGATGTCTGTGGTTCCAGTGAGACTAATGCCACAATTTGGCTCATTTTGTTTAACTCTTTAGATATAAGTCTATTATATGCATATAAATGACTTTGACTTGACGTGGAAATAAATCTCCAGTTGGTTTTAATAAGATCTAGATTATTAACTGCAATATACATTGTTCTTTTTCGTAGACTGAGCACAGCAGAGTAAATTTTAATTGTGATGCTTAGGGATTTTCATTAGCAGTGAAACCCCTTGTGCGCTGAAATGAGAGTATTCCCTAGAGAGTGCAGAAGCAAGCAAGAGAGAATATGTAATGAACTGAGCTCAACAAAATGAAGGTCAGAGCCAACATTCATGCAGAAAAGAGGTCACCTTAGGAAGCTGCATTATTAAATACAACCTGGAATACATACACCTTGACAAGCAGCAGGAGGAAATTGCTACTTAGTCCAGATATAATCAAATGATAAAATGTAGATGGATTTGCAAGCCAAAATACAACTTAAGGAACAGGAATTTACTGATTTGCAAAACAGAATATGACTTTATTGGCCAGATTCTTGGCTCATATGACTACCAAGTACCATTTCAAACTGCTTTGAAACTGACACAAAGAATTTTTAAGAAATGTAGACATTTAAAGTATTTTGTCTCACCAATCACATGGAACTCAGCAGAGCTATTGCTACAGAATTTCCAGAAGGGAGAATTACAGCTTTACGTTGGAACAGAGCAAGAAACAGAAACAGATGTAAAATTTAAGTGAAATTCATCCTGGGAAAGAATTAAAAAGACAACAGGGGAGAAGAACCTCCACAGACAAACATCATCATGTGGACGAAAGTGGACAGAAACCAACTGGATGATAAAGACCAATCAGCACCACATGAGTTACCCCTGGGAGACACAAAATACAGTAGGTAAACTCCGAACAGCATGGGTGCTGAGAGCTGTGAACAGAAGAAAGCACGCAAATTATTTAAGAGAAATGACTGACAGAGGGCCTTGTGTTTATAACTAGCAACAACCTGACCTACACAGTTTAGCTACAAGCCCAGCAAGATGATAAAAGTTTAATAATTGCCTGAGCTTTTGTGAAGCAGTGAAAAGGCCACACAGGTATGTGATGTTTGACAGCATAGTTTTACTGTTTCTGGATGGCTGGGCCCAAAGAGTTCTGGTGGAGTTAAATCCAGTTGGCAGCCAGTCACAAGTGGTGTTCCCCAGGGCTCAGTATTGGGGCAGGTTCTGTTTAATATCGTTATCAATGATCTGGATGAGAGGATGAAGTGCACCTCCAGTAAGTTTGCAGATGACACCGACCTGGGCACGAGTGTTTATCTGCTTGAGGGCAGGAAGGCTTTACAGAGGGATCTGGACAGGCTGGGTTGATGGACCAAGGCCAATGGGATGAGGTTTAATAAGGCCAAGTGCAGGGTCCTGCACTTGGCTCACAACAACCCCATGAACACTACAGGCTTGGGGAAGAGTGGCTGGACAGCTGCCTGGCAGAAAAGGACCTGGGGATGTTGGTTGACAGCCATCTGAATATGAGCCAGCAGTGTGCCCAGCTGGACAATAAGGCCAACAGCACCCAGGCTTCTAATAAGAATACTGTGGCCAGCAGGAGTAGGGAAGTGATTATACCCCTGTACTCGGCACTGATGAGGCTGCACCTTGAATACTGTGGTTTGGGCCTCTCACTACAAAAAAGACATTGAGGTGCTGGAGCATGTCCAAAGAGCAACAAAGATGGTGAAGGGCCAAGAGAAAAAGTCCAATGAGGAGCAGCTGAGGGAACTGGGATTGCTTAGCCTGGAGAAGAGGAGGCTGAGGGGAGACCTTATTGCTATATACAACTATCTGAAAGGAGGTTGTAGTGAGGTGGGTGTCAGTCTCTTTCACAAATAACAAGTGATAGAACAAATGCAAATGGCCTCAATTTGTGCCAGGGGAGGTTTAGATTGGATATTAGGAGAAATTTCTTCACTGAAAGAGTTATCAAGCATTGGAAGAGGCTGCCCAGGGAAGTGGTTGAGTCACCATCCCTGAAGGTATTTAAAAGATGTCTAGATGTAGTGCTGAGGGACATAGTTTGGAGGTGGACTTGGCAGTGTTAGGTTAACAGTTGGACTCAATGATCTTAAAGGTCTTTTCCAACCTAAATGTTTTTATGATTCTAACCTGGGATGTCCACAACAGAAGGATCTGTCTTAGAGTTATCCACTTTACCAGTACTTATCTAAAAGAATAGTCATTGATGACTATTTGAATTCTGCTTCTTTTAAACTAGTACTTCTTCTTAAACAGCTTTTTCTTCACAGTTGCATGTCCCAGAGGGGTTTTAACTTGCACAGTCTGTGGACTGAGTAGTCTGATGAAAAGATCTGTGGCCTTTCAACCAGTTTTTGATCATGTTGTCCTCCCTTTTTTGTTTTCAAAGCAATTTACATAGCATAGCACTTGGACCTACTAATCAGAGAGATTTATTACAGTTGTCAGTAACTGTAAAGATTATAGTTACTAATTTACAGTGTTGCAAGAAACACAACGGTTAAGCTTACAAATATAATTCTGGTGCCAATGTGGAATTTTCTGGGTCTTTTTTCAAAGTGAATGGATACAAAAATACAGAAACAAGTGTAGAAAGCAGAGATGTGATTTAGGAATTCACTTAAATGGAACAACTTGATTATCCTCAGCTTTGCCTGTATTCACCTACATATGCATCAGAAGTAAGTTGACTAACACTGATAGAGTTACACTGCCTTTAGGGTAGAGAAACCAAATAGAACATGGTTCACCACTCACTCAGTATCTATGACCGATGGGGAGATCTCACACCTAACAATTACAACACACAGCTTTGGATTGACAGGCAACCAAAATCCTTTGCAAAATAAAAAGAATGCCGAGATAACAAATAGTTCATCCTCTATGACAAACATGACAGACTTCAATTCTATGTTAATAGACAGATTAACGTTTTGCATATTTCAAACTACTTAGAAAACCAAAAATTTGAGTTTTTCCTACCATGTCTACAAGTGTCCCCCAAAAAGATTGAAGTACATGATCTTTTCACAGAATCCTGAATATATTCTCCAGATACACGAGGCAGATGTGCTCTGCCCCTCCTTTCAACTGACCAGAAGCAATAGGCTTGTAGCAAGACTCTGAACCTCAGCTGATGTCTCCTGCTTCCCAGCTGAGCTTATTAGCTTGGACTGAGTGCCTCATTAACCCTGACAATATGGCTTCTAGTTGGTTCAGAGGTCACACAGCATTTCAGAAGTGTCTTCAAAAGACTGGTTAAATTGCATAAATATAATGTATAAATACGTTGTATTTAAAACCAAACCAGCACAGAGATTTTAAACATGATTTTAGGCACTGCATGTATATAGGACTTCATACCTTTAAACTGTTTCAGTACAGCCAGATCCTACATTTGAAAAGGTGTTCGATAATCCTATAATGATGCTTAAAAACAAGTCCATTGAAATGCATGAGCTAATACATTTTTAAACACCAACTGTTTGCCAAGTCTACTCATGTCCGAACTAAAAGGCTTTTGGGGTTTGCATTCCACTCAGGAAAGTTGGAAATAAGAACTGATAGGGCTAGAAACAAAATTTCTACTGACAAATTAATGCAAAATGAATTGAATTATGAACTCAATAGAGAGGAAAGGGAAGAAGTAGAAACCTTTGTGAATAGATCTGGGGAGAAGATAGTGACAAATGTCCCAGAGGAAGAGCTAAACAGTCTTGTCCTTTCACTGATTGTTACAGAGGGACACTAGAGTAGTTTATCACCCGCTGTAAAGTGTGCTTAGATGGGATAAAAAGAATGGTTTGTTGGCCTTTTAACAAGGTAGTTAATCTCATGCATACAACCTAGCATCTTGCTTTAGAAATCAGGCTTGTGCTGAATCAAATGAACACGAATTATGACTTGATGGTAGCTGTAAGATGTTCGAGACCTCTGCATAAGCCAGATATAAAGCACCGGCAGGGGACAAAAGTAAAATTTAAGCTAAGAATGCTTTGATAGAAGATATAATTGTGTAAAGAAGCTCTGGAAAGGACTGGAACACTTTTATTTATGTGAGCCCAATGAAATAGTTATTTAATTCATACATTGGTTCCATTACTCCCACTTCCCTCTCTTTCTCTCTAGCATTTCTATCTCTTTGCCAAACAGGTTTAATCAATTAAAAATATATATTTTTATAGTTCTATACATTTCATGGCACTTTACAGATATATCAACAAGCACTGTCCATGATGCTTCCTTTCAGAGGAGAAAATCTTAACTGGTCACTAGCAGGAAATAGACATGTCTGCTTCTAAAATTCAGAATTTTACAGGGGACCTGGAAACAAGGTGGTATGGAGAAAAGTCCAAACTTTCTCTGTTTATGAGTGTCCCTTTAGAATTAGCGTGGACTGCTATTAATGCAGGGAACGTTTCTTTCAGAAGGGCACAATGAGAAAACCATAGGCTTCAAAAAAGAGCAGCAAGGTTTGCAAACTCAGTATGGTTTGAGACCTCAGCAAAACCTCAGTGGTTTTGAGACTCATCCAACCCCCTCTGCATTCATTTCTCCAAAACAGTCAGAAACATTTTTGGCAGCTTTTTTGTCTCCTACAGCTGACAGTTATTTGACACAGTTAATGACCATGGTGGGTACTGAAAGCCATCAGCCACTAATAACCTTCAGCGTTAAACAGCAACAGGGTGGTCTCTCTTTTCTCCTCGCTATAACAAGGAAAATGGTCATTTTTCCACTGCAGAAATTAACAGTAATTGATACTATCAGTCTGATAGTGCCATACACACTCAATGATAATTTACAGGTGCGAAAGCAGGGAAGTTTCATAATGAACATTAATATCTAGGCTCTGAAAAATATAATTTTGTTGCTAAAAAAAATGTCTTCAGTCCAATATAAAATTCCAACCCCTTTCCCTTTTGCATGTTAAAAGTCAAGAACTGAACTCTGTAAACAAGACTGTTCAAGTAAAGGAAACACATAATTAGATCTTAATTTTAGAGGAAGGAACTGATAATTGTGTGATTACCCTTCAGCTGTGGGAACATCTTGCTCCAGTAAAGGTCCCATTGAATTATATAAGGCCACTTGTGGAGCAAGATAATATTCAACACAAATATTAGTTTAGAATCTTAGACACTAAACTAAATAATTTCATCAGCAGTCCTACAGACCATGCACTTGATCTGAAGTATCAAGACCATCATATTTTTCTGTTAAATGCTGTCAAGCCAATGCAAGGTATACTGCCAAATTAAAACTGATACACACTTGAAAAGCAAATTCTTTTGTGCATGGTTATTTTATGCATTAAAACTTGAAGTTGCTGCATTTGAAAAATCTAATTCTGTGTTCTTTTGCTGTTTTCTAGATATTTCTCCATTTAGGTTATTTTTGATCTCCTCAGTTTTGATCCATTTTGATCTCAACCTCAGTTGCTTTCAACATACATGTTACTGGTTATGTGTTTGGATCTCTGGGTATCAGCCACCATGAAATTTTGCAATGTCCAGGTTACAAGGAACAATATAGCATGTTAAATTCCAAAGCACCAACTCCTTTCTTTAGAATTGTAAAAGGCCACAAAACCAGCTGAATTAATTTTATGGTTCATTACAACTTTTTTTTTTTTCCACAAAATCTGTATCTACAGACTGAAACAAAATATTCTTTCCAGCTTTGAAATTGAAAAACATTTATAGGTCCACTTGAGAAGATTTTAAATAATAAATTTGAAAGGGTAATAGTTTAAAAAAAGATACCTAGAAGACAGAAATATATCATGCAGCCTGGCACAAAGTCAGAATGAATACACAGAAACTTCTCTATTGATATCTCATACATACATTTTCCAAATAATCAGTAGAAATTAAATTCCTGGCTGTATTTACCCCTTCTTCGCCTGATCAAAATTGTCTAGTGAATAAATTTGAAGACTGAAACATTATAGTCATTCAAAGTGGTTATGAAATATATGTATAAGAAGTTGGAATTCAAACAGAGCAATGAAACTGCACAAAAGTATTACAGCTGTGCTGATCTATGTTATATGATAATGTAGTGTATGCAACTGATCAAGTATTTATTTCTGTTCTATTTTAATTCCCTTCAAGGAAAGTTCAACAATTAGAAGTCTTACTTGAAGGCAGTTTCAAGAGAAAGACAACAAATTTGCTATCTCTAGCTTTAAAAATGCAAATTGGTCACCTTCCCTCACCTGCCTGCAAAAAAAAAGCTTCCCTCCATCCACACATTTGCATTGACTGAATCACCTGAAACAGCCTACTGATCAGATTAGACACAAGTTAATTTCTAACTAAATAGCCTCATGACATATCACAAGCCATCACATGTCTCACAGAGCAGTACCTCCATTATGCGCAATGACATTACTGGGCGACGTGTCATGTTCAGAAAGCACCATCTCTTTAATTGCTTGTCACTACAAAGAGCTCCTGTTTTAAATAACAACAAACCCCAGCAACTTTCTTTTCATGAGTGAGTTTATAGAGCTCTGTGTTGAATCTTAGAGGAAGGGAAGGAGAACAGGTCAGTGGCGGACCTGTGGAAAGCTGCTGAACAGCTATTCCAAGCAGGTCAGATATGGTCACACCTTCTACCATCAGCTGGTCAAGGACAGTTACCAGATCTGGGCTTTCAGTAAAGCTACTGGTAAGAAATATTTGCTTGTGAAGGATCTTGGTGCTCTTCTGCATGTCTGAGATGGCTGCACATCTGCAACTCTCAGTGAGAATGAGATGACCCAGGCAGAGCAATGGTCTTTCAAGTTAAATTGCAGAGGGTTTTGAAGCACAGTTAAAACCAGGTGGTTTTCTAACCTCTGGGATTCCTCAAACAGTGTCTACAGGAAAGGGCTATTGGTGAGGTTATCCCCCATTCCTGCCTCTTAGAGCAAACGTGTCAGTGGATCTCTCTCTGGTTTCTGTGCTACCAAGTAGATGCACTGCCCCTTTCTCATAGCTGTAGGCTCCTAGTTAGGCTCCCAGGAAAGCTAAGCACGGTTGGGTTGGCCTGAAACATGATCAGGTTAATCCTAAAATGGATGGTAAAATGAAACTAAAGGCAAAAATTAGATTCAGAGCAATTTTTGGTAAAATTGGCTGACACAACACCACCCCCTGTAATTACAGACTACAGCGATTAAGAATATTTTCATGGACTGTCACTGTCTCCTGACGACCTGATAAGTTTCACCTTTAATTTCATTTTGTGCGTACATCATGAGAAACAAGACTGCCTCCCCTTTCTCAAACATCAAATTTCCATCTTGTCGAAATGCCTCCCATACAGCAAAAGAGGTGAACACAGCTATCTGAGCAGAGATCAAAAGGCAGAGAAACAGCTGTGTTCCTTCCTGCAGAGCCGTTTTACAGGATCAACAGGAGAAATAACACGTGGGGCCCAGATACTAGTATTACAATACATTTGCATTAGGCAACTTTTGCTCTTACCAACATATTCACAAACAGAAATAAAACATCATCTCTCATCAGGCATTCATATACCGCTACAACTGCACAGTCCTCATACAGCATTTCAGCTTTGAAGGCTATGGTTCACATTTGGCACAAGTTACCATCTAAAAGAATTTGATACCGGCAGCCTTATCTCTAAGGCCTGTTTATTTCACATGTTGAAAGCATCAAACAGCTTGCTGCAATTGGCAACTGTAGCTAAAAAAAGCAGACAAAGCATTACATTATAGTGGCATTAAAAACGTCCAAGTACAAAATCTTCTATGAAAGGGCTGGCAGGGGAAGTGCAGGGGGTGGGCTGTTTGAAAAACAACAGCTGTACAGCCAATATGTCTCAGTCTTGTCTGTAGCCTCTCCAAAACTTTATCCAAAATGTATTCAAAGTTAACTATGAAACAAGTGCTTCCCCTTTTTCTTTTCATTTAACATTTTTGGCTGAATTTTCTTTTTCTAGTATTTTTCAAGATTTCTTATTTCAGATCTTCACTAGCACACCTCCTAGGAAAATTTTATGGACTAGATTTCTAAGTACATTTAAAAATCTAACTGGGCATACCAAAACCAAATCCAAAGGCACTGACCTAGTTCTAGAAGTTTCTTATAATCTAGAAAATTTTTACCTGAAGAAAACAGGAATTATAGGACCCTACATTGGACAGAAGTTCCACAGAACTCATATACAAAAAAAAGCAATCTCTTCCACACTCTGGAGAATGAGACGGATTTTTCTAAGAGGTTTGGCCTCACTCAGCTTGCTATTCCAGTCACTCTTGTTGACTTTGATGATATGAAGTTAAGTTAAAACAAGAATTCTGGAAAATCCCAGCTTACTTGTAATTTAAACAGGAAGAATCTCTTGCCCTTATATAAACTGAGGTCTCTGAATGAAAACTAAATAAGCCTTTTTGTTGTTTTGTTTCTATTTTACAAGACTTAGAGTTTTTGGATGGCCATTTAGCTGGTAGTGATATCTGTCACGAACAGACTGACTCATTGGGGATTTAACATAAGCCAGGTTCATTTTATAGCAATACTCAGCATTGCTACTTCTGATAAGCTTCTATGACAATGGAACAATTACAAGACTTGAAAATAAATAATGCTTTAGTCAATTAAACCTTATTTTAAAAAGGATTCATAGCAATTCAATGATTGAAAGTAATTTGGCTTTTTCTCTCCTTCAGTAATTATTCTGACGTAGTCCTTGTAGTTGAGCCAAAATGTTTCATAGGTCAAGGAGACTAGATGAAATTTCTTGGGTCATCAGATCCAGCTCCTTTTCAAGTTAACCATTTAACAAAACAAGCAGTCATGGATGGAAAAGATATCAGGGTATCTGATTTCCCAATAGATGAAGGGGAAGGTGGGAAAGAAACAGCCAATCAAAAATAATTTGAGGAGTCTTTATAATCGTTTATATCATTGTCCACATAAGTAACAGCTAAAGGAGGGCTGTAATTAGATCAGGGTATTTTTCAAATGATCCAGGCTTTGCATGAAAAGCTGCGTAGTGGGACATTTTTACTACCGATATAATTTGACACTTTGCTCTCACAGCTGAGGATTTATACATCTTTTTTTGATTGTGTGCTTTTTCCAGCAGATGCAGACATGATTATTTAACTTTGAGGGCTTCTAATTTTATTACCAGGGAAACAGTTAAATTCTGATAAGATGTTAACCTCTACCAAGAGGTTTCCAGATACTCAGGAAACATCACATTGTACTTATTGCTCTATTCATAAATGGAAAGACCAAACTCTGTGTAATTTCAACATCTAAGGAAGCCTGTTCAGTTACTGCATTCTCTATTTTCTATTAGAGCATGAAAGATGCTCCAGGCAGTAAAGGGCTGGTATCTCTTACCAAAAACTATGCATTACACTTTCAAGAGTAAAGGGCTACAAAGGAAAATGGTAAGTCAACATATCAAAAATATCATGACAATCTTGCAATACTTTGATCTTAATATTCCCTTTAACGTAACCTCATTTTCTTTCACAGATTATAGAACAGACACCAAAACCTACTACTTGGATCCAGAGAACCAGAATCAAGTCTTAGATTCTGTTTCTGGTTTTGTCCCTGATTTACTGTTTTAAGATAGACAAATCACTTCAGTTTATAGATCTGCCTGAAAATATATAGATATATAAATTCAATTTCAAAATGTTTGTGAGTCTTGCTTTACATTAATCTCAAACCATTGTACTAAGGAGTCGATAAAATTGTTGTGTTGGGGGGGCAGGGAGGAGAAAATAATGGCTCAGCAAGGGAATGTAACTCTTTTTATTTGTGTAACACTGGCAAACAGATATTTCTGTTAGTGATAAAGGTAAAGTTTTGGTGAACACATTTCAGTCCTCCTGAGGAGTTTCAAACTGTTCCCTTTGACTGCCTGTGGCCATTATTTATTGCATGGGATTTGTGATCTAAACCAACTGACTTCTCTGTTTTTTCTGCTGTCCGAACAGATGCCTGAGACATCCTAAGCAGGAAAATAGAGAACAGCAAATAACAAATAGTGAACAACAGATATGAGTTCATAAGCATGACTGCCTTTGTTCAAATTCCAATTCAGGTATTCATATGGCACTTGGATATTCTCCAAAATTAGTGCATCAAGTGAGCGTTCATGTGTGGCAAGCAAGGTACTTCATTAGGGTTGAATGCAACAAATTTCCGAGGACTGACATCAAAGTAGTTAACATTGTTTATTAGTTTTTATCTGTCTTCAGGTGTTTGGAGAGTCTTGTCTGAGAAGGTACAAATATACACAAAGTGCAATATTGTTTTTCCTGGATCTCTAAATCTGGTTTTCAGATAAAAAAGGCAATCGCATATCTACAGAAGCACTCAGCAAGGTGCTTTCTAGGTATTTGATATTCCTTTTTAATTTACACCTATCACAAAATGCACATGCTTAATCACTCCCTGCATGATCTGTAAATCGAAGAATTACAGTAACTTCCTGCCTTTGGGGCAGGGAGTAGATAGAATTTCATAAGCATACACTGTAAAGCTCATTCCCGGAATACAGATCCATGAAAGCATGCTTCTCTATCCATTTTCTTCAGTTTTAACTGAACTTTAATCAATAACAGGGATCTTACAGATACTGTATTAGAGCTCCAAGCCAAAGTCAAGAAGCACTGCCAGCAAAACCACCCAGATTCTGATTTTACGCTCCTCTCCTTTCCCTGTTATTCTAATGATTATTTCATGTATTTATTTTGGTAACAGGAAAATAAAAAAGTTAATAATCCACTGGTATTATCAGAATTACTGGTCTAAAATTGGGAACATCTAGAAAATAGAGCACCACGCAGACAAGCCAAGCTAGAACCAACGCAGAACCTGAAGCATTTTTTAACTTCACAACCCACCTAATGTGGCAGTATCATTTCTGGATTCAGCCTGAGCTCATTCTAAGTCTGTTTGAGCATCTTTTCTCCTGTGATGTATGAGTCTAAGCGTGAATGGTGCAGCTAAGCATTTATTAGGATTTACAAAGCCCGCCCCTGGTTAGACATCCAGCTTCCATGACCCCCACTCACTTTCTCAGACAACTCTGTAAACCCAGCTGCACATCACCTACAAAGGCATTTCTCATTCAATTGCATACAATCCTAAATCAATCTGATAGAAAATGTTTTGACAGAGCAGTTTTGCATCCACATCCTCTGCCAGAAAGAGTAAAATTTCTGCCGCAACAGATCAGTAAAGTCAAAATGCATCATTCATGTGCTACTTTAACTTCCTGTAATACGGATTATAACATACTGGTTAGAACTTGTTAAGAAGAAAATGTTTTGTAACATTTCTTTTTGCCATTTACTTACTGACATTTTATGAGGTTTCTACTTTTCCATTTTAAGAACATAAAACTTGTTAGAAGAGAGCAGAAGGAAGCCAGCTCTCTGGTCTCTGGCAGGGACAAGTGGGACATACTTGAGAGGCCACAAAACACAGCAGAAGTACATGGAAACTTTCTCTGGGACATCCCTTTCACCTCCTGCAACTGGTGGTTGCACATTTCCAGACTTCCAAACTGTGAGTTGGACAATCAGCACTTTATACACCTTAGTCCTTTATCCCTTAAACATTTTTGGAAATCTCACCTCTTATGACTGAAGTTTTGAAAAAAGCTCAAGAATAAAATTACAATGATCTCAGGGCCTTCAATTAGTCCCGAAATAATTTAAAGTTTCCCATTAAAATTGATATACTTTCTTGAACTGACACCTTTATGTAGAACTGGGGAAAGTGGCCAGTAATACTAATATTTTTTGTAAGATGCCTCCTATAAGCAGTTTATTTTACATAGTTACACCATTTCACATAGATAATTCAACAGCACTGAAGCAGGCAAATAAAGTCATCTATTTTGCTGTTATAAATTGATCGTGCAGTAGATTTTAATAAATCGCCCCTTTTACTACAGCATGGAATTACTGAACACTGAAAATGTTCAAGTTACTAAATAACACACCCAAGTATATCTTCTATGTTAATGTTGATGTGAATTTTATACTGATTTTGACCCCAGAATAATTTTTTTTCATCTTCGTACAAGTTGTCTGTGCAGAGTGATGTATTATTAAAGCAAACCATTTAAATATGCTTATGACAACACATGATTTCTTTTCTCCAACTGACCAAAAATATCACCAGAATTTAAGATACAAATTTCACATAGCTAACAATTCACAGCTAATCAAACACAAATTAAGAAATTAAGTGCCATTTTAAAGATAGAAGAATTATTGCTGAATATATGTATCTTTCTATACTGGTGATAACTATGAAACTCATTTTAGTTTAAGATGCTGCAAAGGGATTCCTGAGATAATGAGCTTACATTCATGAATGCCATTATTTCCATTGGTAAATAAAATTTGCAAAGAGCTCAATTGCCTCAAGGTAAAAAAAAATTGCTACAGGGGAAGAAAGATGGGAAACCCCTACCACTGTGAGGTGGTTGGTCAATACTGCTCTAAAAGCAACCATGAACATCAGGTATGGTTTTTAAAGCATCAAAGCAATTAAGAAGGAAAAAAAAAATGAAAATGAGTGGAAGTTGAAAGTCATCTCACTGCTGCTGAAAATCTTATCCATGTTCTTCTGAGGGCATTACAAAGGTAAATGACATAAGGGAAAGATTTTCAAAGACACTGAAGGACAAATAAGTGCCCAACTCCCATTAAAAGTTTTTTGACTGTTTCAAATAAATCCAGTAGAAACAAATACGGAGCCTTAGTTTATGGTGAAATGGGAAACAAATTGTTTTCTTCATAACATTATGAATTGCGGTGCTAAACCAGGAAGGAGAACAATTTAGATAGCCCTATCACTCAGACAGCAGAAGAAAAATCAGGGTTCTTTGCATTGAACAAGTGAGCGATGGTAATGAGAAAGGTATCAAAATGACAGTACAGAAACATTCATTGAGATAAACCTACCCATAAGGAAGGCACCCACAACATCATCATGATGATTTTTCAGCAAGTTCATGACATACAACTATTTGGCATCCTTCATGGAGAAATTCCCTAGAGCAACACTGAGCACTTAGCAGCACTGAGTACTTAGTCTTAATCCAACAAAGCACAGAAAATACATGGAACAATGATTTTAAGTACACTCTTAAAAGCCAAGAAGGTACTGTTTGATTTGCTAGACAGTGGACAATTGTGCCTGTGCAGATTCTACTAAAGATTAACTTCTAATATTAATATAATTTCTATCTAACTTTTCTGCTTGACAGCAAAGTCTCTGGACTATATAAGGTCACAACCAAAGTATCACAGGCATGTCTAATAACTTTTCATTCAGGCTTAAAATATTGGTTTTCTTCAGTTTATCTAAATGGCAACAACAAGATTTAAAATAAATTTTTTTAATCCCTTCCCCACTCCCACCAAAAAACTGCTTTACTGAAAGTGTGAAGAGTTGTATACATGTTCAAGAAACATGAAACCCTTTTGAGCTCTCCAGAATACAGGAAAAAAAAAGAACAAAAAAAAGAGTCAAGAAAAATATGGATAAAAATTTGCAATGTCTTATTTTTTCACTACTTTTTTAAGTTCAGAGATGCAGTAAAACCTATTCTCAGCTAACTGATACTTCTAAGGTGATTTAATATCCTCAGATGAAAGTAGCCATATAAAAAGTAAGCGACAATAGATTGGTATTTGTTATTTCCTGGTATACACACAACTTGTTCTCATTTATGTGGCAACAAACCGAAGAAATCTCAGCATGGTTTATAGGTGGGGAAGAAAGGAATCGTTTTCAAACTGCCATGTATACGGGGAAAAATGTGTAAAACGAAAAGAATTGCAGCAGTAAAGATAGTGAAAGAGTAGGAATGTTTGAAGAGCAGTGAGTAACTCTTCATAGGAAAATACTGCGTTGCATTTTCCTTGTGCATCAGAGGTGGCTCAAATCTCCTCAGTAGATTTGAGACAGACAAAACTCAGGTTAGATGCTCTGACAGTGAAGGGCCAGTCCATCGGGCCACAGGAGGTAGGTGGAAAGAAAAAGAGATGGGGAGGTGCAGTAGCTGGAGCAAGCTCTGAGGACCCCAGCTCACTGTCCCTGTTCTCCTGGTGTGGGTACCACTGCAAGAGGCAGCCACCTTCACAGAAGTAGCCATCATGCCCTACAGTCCAATGGGACCTCACCAGCTGGCACCCGTGCTGCCAGCTTGTTCGGCTCAGACACAGCTCCTGGCAGCTTGCCCTGGGTGGCTGACCATTTAGTTTGTGCTTAAAGCCTGCCTTGCTGCACCTTGCTGCACTTAAGTAACTTTCAACAAGCTTAAAGCTGTCCAGCACTGTCCTACTGCCACTGAGGTCAGTGTTAACATTTCTCTGCCTTAATGGTGCAGGATTACGTGGTGGAGAATAAGGAAGGACATATTTACTCCCCTGACATTGAGTGGATGTTTCATCATTCAGCTAAGGTTGGGCAAATCTTTTATCACCATGTATTCAAATGAAATCACAGGCAGCGCATTCAGTGGAGCTGAGCCACATGGGCAGCAGAAATAATGGCAAGGCAATGGGATCACTAGTGACCTGACAATGCTGCTGTGCTCTCTCACCAGTGAAAATCAGAGCTGAATGGGCACTATAAAACCATAGAGCAAATGAGCCCACAGCTACTGCTGTGCAGAATGTTTACTACCCCTGTTTCTGCCATGTCATCCTAAGGATTTCAACTCGACTATGCATGTAGATAGTATTGCTTTTTTTATATGGCCATCTGCAATGCTGAACCTTTAGCCTAGATGAGCAGGCATCTCATTAATCTTATTTTCCACTAAAGAAAATGAGATCATAAACAAGAATAGGGGCAGGTATCTGGAGTGCTTTTGAGGATTTATCACAAGACTCCCTGTGTTGAGAAATTATTTATATTTGAAATTCTTCAGTGTTTAGTGTGCTATCAAAGGGCTTTTTCTAGGTATTTTGGCAGACACAAACGTGGAAGACTTTTTCGTCCTCAGTTTCTTCATTTTCCCTCAATAACTTAGAAATCTACTGGTTGATTTTAACTAAATTAGATTAAAGATAGTTATTTCAGAGAATTTAACTCAAGTTTCATGAATATCAGTGACCAGGCACAGGACAGATGTCACAGAAGAAAAAGGTCAGAGCATACCCTGCATCGTTAGATGTTAGAGAATCCAATCAAAAGGTGTACATGACAAGAAAAATGTTGGACTTCAAAAGTTTCATTACTCAAAGAACCAAATCTTCCAGACTCAGTATTTATCTGTTATTTGTACCATGAAGCAGCAATTAAACAATTAATCATTATCAGCAGCAACTTCACACTAATAATTCACAGTTTATCAGCAGCCATTAACTTCTGTTCTATGGACTCTGGTAGCTGAACTATTCTACAGAAGAAAAATTCTCCACATTATATACTTCAAGTTGATAATTATCAAGCAAGGAGCCTTCAACCCTAGTAAGGAATGGTTGGGACCAATTATCTGTTGTAAACTAGTCATAGTGGTAAACTGAAGAGAGTTTAAGTTCCTCTTCATCCTGTCAGAAGTATGGAAAGTGTCTTCAGATCTGTTCTATGAGAGTTTAAACTAAATTACACATATCAATTTATGATTGAAAAATATAGAACTTAGTACTTGATGCAGTCAACAAATTGTTTTAGTTTTTCACACTGCTGCTCTAGTTTTATGAGAGAAAGAAAGTCCTCCAAGAGTATGCTTAGTCTTCCAAGGCCTTTTTCTGGAGAAATAGCTTTGATTCTTCTTGCATCCCAAGAGCACATGGGAACCCTGGACTCAGATTCTTACCACTGGACCCATAACAAAGAAAGAAAAAGTGCTTCTTTCATGTCTTCTGCGCACATATGCTGCTTTAGATGCTCTTTAGTTCACGGTGAAATCTATCTTTGAATGTTCACTCCAACTGACATGACAAAGAGCCTTTGCTTCAAGAACTGCATGTACAGAGATTAGTGTTATAGTATGATCTCTTACTGCAGAACGTTTCTTAACTAGCTGCATCAGTCTTTAGAATTATAGTGTAACCTCTTCAGAAAATTGCCTAACTAGATGCATCTGTCTTTAGTGCAAAGCCATGCACAGATTTTCAGTGGTTAGTCTCTTAGGGAAGAGATAATCCTTACTACTTTGAAGCCAGAGAGGTTTTCTCATCGCCTTCATTGGAATGAGGATTGAACCATCACTAACCATCAAGTATTTCAGAGCTATTGACTGCAGTGCAAACCAAGGGCGATACAGCATATTCACTACCTCTTAAATGATTTTAGTCTGAAAGTACATTAATCACCTATATATTGGATTCTGCAGAATTCCTAAGTGCCATTGCTGCACTTGAGAAACTTTATAGGAAATAGATATTTCCTTTAAGTGGGAATTAGGATTCACAGGCCTGAGAGCCCAGATATACTGTTTTGGCTTCTATTTCCACCAAATTTAAACCCTTGCCCTTGTTTCATATTCTGTTCCTTTCTTGGGTGGAAGTATTGTCTCCTTATAATTTTTGTTCCCTTCTGTAAGAGGAAGATTGAGCTAAAACATAAGAGGTTCATCAGCAATCCTCTAACCCCTCTCTGCTGTAAACCCTAAAATATCAGACTCTGTGAATTGATTTTCTTTCATTCTCTGCTGCAGGCACAACTGTTAATGAAGTTGCCAGGTCTGTTGAGATTCTAAAGATTTATTTTTTATACTGAACATAATGTCAAGACAGAGAGTTATTGGTTGCTTTACCCTGACAGTTTTATTCATGAAGCAGAATACTGGAACTTACGGAAGCTTAGCTCACTCAATACATCATTCCTGAAACTTACTTAAAAGCTTAATGCAAACTTAGTTTAAAGGAGAACAATTGCCCTTAACATGCAAATATTTTATAAATAAATTGCCATAAAACATCTAAGTGAATTATTCTGTCATATAATCACTCTAAGGAAAGTTGTGGGCTGACTTCCTTGTACTAGCTCTTCATCAATCCAAACTACAGCAGTCAGTATTAGAAATGTCCCTTTAAATGTCCTACCCTGTTCAGTTTGTGTCCCTATGTCCTGTCTTACTCATATTTGAGTTCAGCTGCATCAAGGAAAATGTGGGACTCAAATTTGGATCTGGACATAAAAATCAGATTTGAGACAACGTACCACTTTCCTACCTCTAGCAATAAATAAAACCTCTCAATATTGTTATTTGTACAATAGGAGTACTACGATTCACTTGGCAAGAGAGGAACAACACTGTGCAAAGTGTTGTCTGTCCAGATTTAACAGTAGCTCAATGCCAAAAGTCAGACTGGTTCTCTCCTGGCTCCCCAACCCTGATGAGCAGGATTGCTTGTCACACTTTCGCCTGTAGAAAAAATAACATTTTAGAGTGTTTTTAAAGGATCTATTACCTCTTATCGTTCTCTGGTAAGGGAAAAATCTCTAGTCAAACAATGAGGGAAAAGAATATGATAAAGAATATATTTAGGACATAGAATGAGAAAGCATTGAATAAAAACATCATACCGGTCTCTCAGTATTTCCTCTGCAAGTGCTACTTACTCAGCCATTTCTTTGCTTAAAATAAGAGAGGACTTGATCCAACTATAAGACATTCCCTCCACACATATAGTCCTACCTGATCTTACACCAGAATTGGTTCTGTAAGAGTGTGATGCTCTTCCAGTTCCCAATAAGTGCATTTTGCTTAGTACTCCCCCATTACTCTCCTGTTGTAATATTCACTGAAGCTCAGCTTTATTCTCCCAGTCCCAAACTATCAAATCACATTCGTGCTTTCACTGTTTTGTGAAAAATGCTTAAAATCCCTGTTCAAATTATTTTGCTTCCTATGCTTCACTTACAAAATGGTTTAAAATTTCTCAAAACAAAAAAATCATTGAAAGATCATATCCTCCCCCCGGCTTCCCAAAAAAGCACCTGCCAAGAAAAGAAAAAAACCAACAAATGAAGGACAATTTGAGTCCAGTCAACTCGCATGCTCTTTGTTTTCCTTTGCCTGTTCCTGTGTTCAGTAACTAAACTGACTATTGCACCTAACCCTGGCGAGAGGCAAAGTGCAGTGCACATTTATCACATGACTCTACATGTTATCCCAGGGTTTTCACCTACAAACATATGACACGCATCATTTTCTGTAAAAGCTCTTCACTCAGCAGTCTCTAATGGCTGGATTTGTCACTTGACAGGCAAAGCTGAACATAAGACAAAAATAGAAAAATGACTTTTTGCATCTATTAGGTGATGACACAAGTTTCTGTAGGATGTTCTGCCCTCAACCAGACTCCATGCAATGACAGAGTTGTTCTACGCCCATAAAACTGGCCTCCAACAATAATGTTGTTGTAAGAATTCATAGAATACCTCATATGTATCTCCTACAAAAGTGACCACTTTTATTAGGCAATATAAGATAAACAGGAGGTCAATAAAAAACAGCAGAGTTCCACAAACCAGGGAGAAAAACCATGTTCTTGTTCAAGGTCACGGGCCCAGTCCGTGCTGCTGTTAAATTAAAGCTACCCTTTTGAGATGCTTTAAATTATCTGTGCCATGTGGATTGGGACCATTGACAGCTGATGAGAAAATTACTTCTGTACTACCTCAGGGGAATTCCCACACCTATTAGACCTCAGTGGAAATGAGATAAGTTTGCTTTAAGCTCCTTCCGGGCTGTATGCCAGAGTTTGGCAGAGTGCATAAAAGAAACAGAACTCCCAGGCCAGCAGTCACTTAGGCTTGGAGATGGTGTTTGACAAGGAATGCCTAAATGAGGCAAAGGATAAAAAAAAAAAAAGTGCCTTGCTTTGATTAGATGAATCAGAGATTCTGTCTTTCAAAAGAGGTAGTTTTAGGAGACAAACATCTCCTTATTCTCAAACAAGAATTGATGAGTAAGATGATGGGATGGGGTTTGCAAGCAAAGCTGAATCAGTAAAGAACCCAAGGTTATCAATTTAGCAGCCACAGGTTACAAAATATTCTGTAATATTATTATAGATCCTGATGTGCAATTTCTCAAATGCACATGACAGATTCATCATAAATAATAAACCAATGCATAAATGTAGCTTATATCTTGGGGGATAATGCCACATTCTTTTCACTTGTAGGTCATCAGCTGTCATTTTAATTCCTAGCATTAAGGTCTTCTAAATCCCTCAACACTGGCGGTCCACTTCTACATAAATAATGATGCATTCCTGTAGCTAGCTGAGTTTTCCAGGCAATAGTCGAATATAACAGAGAATAATAGGTTTTCTTAATTGTCATACAAGAAGCAGGGAAAGTGTAGTTTTGTTCTAACATTGTATGAGAAGCAATATGAGAATAATGTAGCTCCTGAAGCTGTTCTGTCCCTCCCTACTTCGCAGCAGAGCTTCCTTTAAGAACCCCTGCAAAAGAATCTGGATTTTCATGTCACTACTACCTAGCACAGACCACACTGCAACTAGAAAATACTTCAGCTAAACCCCGACTTGTTTAAACCTCTGTGGTTGGGACTCAGCACTGATGTGTGGGAATGCCAAGTATTCAATCAATCTTTTCTCTAAGCATTCTGGGTAGAGCTGGTCCAGTTTAAGATTATCCAGAATGAAGCTCTAAGGCAAAACAGAGGATCTCCTAACGTCTTATCAGGTTCTCCTGCTTGCTGACTTTTTTTATCTTGAGAGGAATTGCTTGGCTCCAGGAAAAAGAAATCACAAGGTATTGTTAAAGTCCCTTGAATGATCCTGCCCTTTCTTCATCTTCTTTTCACATCCTGCTGGCTAATTTGCCTTTCCATGGTGCCTTACCTACTTCTGTTCATAGCCCTTAACTCTCCTTGCACAGAGATTTATAGGCTCTGAACTCTGCCATTAACTCCAGTAAGGTCCTAACAATTGACTGTTGAAGAGTAAAAATTCCCTTATGAATCTACTTTGCACAGTCCCAGCAGGGCTTGGATTACGTACTCCACAGGACTGTGATGGTCATGAAACGGCACAAACATTATTTTGCTTATAAGCTGTCAGTGAAACTCTTGGCAACAGATCTCAAATTAAATATGTGCTTTTCTTGAGTGGTGTCAGTCAAAAAGTTCTGCCAAGACAGCTCAAGCTGCCCAGCTAAAGCTTACTACATTACTTATTAGACCAATAATAACAATAAATGTATTTATAGGCTTGTTTTACTTTCTTTTCATCTAGGCAGAGCTAGATAGATTCTTTCAGAGTTTACTGTTAAGCCTGGGTTTACTAAGACTCTATGGAAACATTTTCTTTTCAGGTAAGGCCATTAAAGGTTTATATGTGTTTTTAATTTTTGCCTTAAATTTATCTTTTATTAAAAAGCCACAAGAAGAAAGCAGTGGAAAAACACTACAAAAGTGGTGCAAGCTCTTGTCTCAGAAAGTCTCAGCTATCATCTGACTGTGGATTTTAAAATGACAAACAACAACATGCAAGTGAAAATAACATGTCATTTCTCCTCTCACCCACCTCTGGGTAAGTGGAATTGCCATTTAAAAAAAAAAAATCAAGGTAATTTTTTTCACTTGACAGCAGGAACTAAAAGTACATCAACGTTGCTGTCATCAGCAGTATCTTGAATTCCCCCACAGTGATGTTTCTGCCTGATCGAAGGGGACACTTGCTGAGCTATAGACAGAGAAAGTCAAGCTCAGAGAGCAAATGGGCATTGCTCGTACCTTCAGCAAGCATCGACAGATGTTTCATATTTGATCTTAAACTTAGGAAAAGGATAAAAGTTGAGGAAAATTAAAGCCATTTCCAGATATTGCAGCTGACGTTCATCAAGTGTCAGTACCACCACATGTTTTTTCCATTGGCCAACTGTAAACAATCATGGGCAACAACTGCTTGTACAACATATTTGTTTGTATAAACCACAGTGATAATTGTAATTATATAGCTGATAAGACCCCAGATAAAAATGCTGCTACATCCTTTTGATTCAAGGGAGTTAATTCTACCTGTGAGACTTCTGTCATCACATGTCAGGGCTGTAGACAGCATGAAACAGAAAAGCGGTACTAAATAGTTCAGTTCTGTCATAACGGTTCACTACTGCATCTATGTATACATCAATCATCTGCCAAGCCATGTCTCCTTCCTGTTTCCCTCAACATTCACCTCAAAGTTCTTAAGTACAATGCAAGATCAAGATGTAAATTAATAATTTTATTTTCAACCTGGTTCTCCTACAGCTCCACAAGAGGTGGAGGAAAGTACTTAATATTATTGGCTCCCATTCTGCTCATGCTGAGTCATGTTCCCAAAAACTACAATCTCTATGCTCATATTCCAGTGAGGTCCATAGTGATAACAGCTGCAAAGTGGTTCAAATTTCCACAAAGTGTTAGGCACCATCTGTCTTTTCCATGTTGGGTGAACTACTCTGTTTGTTGGTATGTCTTTTACCCTTGACTCCCTCCCTCTGGCTTCATCAATGTATTGCATTATGGGATATGATCATAGGATAATTCAAATTATATATTGACCCTCATCTAGTCTCTAATCCAGTGTCCTGCTCAAGCAAGGTCAGATCAGGTTACTCAGGTTATCCAGTCTGGCCATGAAAATCTCAAAGAATGGAGATCTGCACAACCTGTTTCAGCAATCCGTTCACTGTCCTCACGGGGACAAAGTTTCTCATATGCAGTCAGCAACCCATGTAGCTGCAAGCACAGTTCCTACTACACCTTACCATCTAACTCGTTGAAGCAGGTTCCTAGTTCTCCATGACTGGTCACACACAGACTCCTATAGTCTCTCTTTAGAAATTAATGGAAAGTTTACATTCAATTTTTCTACTATTTAATGTTTAATACCTGACATATGAATTAAATATTCTTACCTCTAAGATTTGGTTAACTTTTCCACACAAATTGAAGTTTTTTTCATGGTTAAAGAAGATAAATCTGATCCATGTTCTTGTGATTTAACACTCCACCATTGGTTTATTAATCTCCACATAAAGTGCTGAGAAAACATGTATTTTCTGCTTGCAAGAAAACAAATACTGAGGCTTTTCACTTATTTCCTTTCAGCATTCTTTCCAGAATGTACCCAGATTTCCAAATAGTACTATGCTGTTTGGAGGAACTAATTTTGAACATGTTTTGAAGTACACTAAAAAAAACAAATGAAGTCCCCACACTGTTACAATGCACAAAACTGTCAGAAAGCCAAATGAAAAGTCCCTGTAACCTTGCCTTCAATTCCAGGCCAAGCTGGAAGTGCATTAGCGTACTCATTAGTTGCATCAGCTGCCATCTCCTTTGGCGTAACTAGCACTAGGAGCTCCAGGACAAAAGAAATAAAGAACGGTCTTTTCTGCTCCTGGTCACCTGGGATTTCTCCACTTTAAGAGAATCCTTAGTTGGAACTAGCAAAAGTGGAAAATCCACCCACATAACATGCAAGAGTGACTAGGCATATAAAATCTGATCTGGTGTCAGGATTTACTTTAGTTGCTTATTATATATATGATTGATGAAACAAAAAAAATGTGAATCTCTGCAGACAGGCTGCAGGACACATGATGTGAATATCCATTTGTTTTTTTGTTTGCATTTCCCAAAAACTCCAGTGAAAAAGCTTTCCCAGCACACACAAATCTTTGCAAAGATTTAATAAGGTACACTCAACCTGCATATGAGGTATGGTACACTCAAATATGTGGTTCACAGTGCTTTTAGTTGTAAGTTATTTGAACAGAGGACAGGAAAGTTGTCACATGCCTTTTTTAAATGGGTATTCATATTGAGCATTTGTGAATGACTGAGAATTACTGACTTTAAAAGATAAATTGGAATGCCTACATATAATTTAGTAATATATAAACTGGGAACAGCGGATTGAAGAGAATTAGACAAATGGATACACTTCAAAATGAAAAGCACAACTATGTTTTTGAGTGAGATCACTAAAACCCTGCTTCCTTTATTTTGTGTTATGTTAAATAACTCTCAATAAGCAAACTGTCTAGGTTGGCCACCCTTAGCCCTATACCATTGAAACTTTTCTTTCACTTTCTTGCAAAGGGGCATACGTGTGTCCTGAAGGATGCGGATGTGAGAACCTCAGGTTTCCTTCTCCTTCAAGATACTAAATAGGACAAAGGACTTACACTTACTTGTGGGAAGTGGTCGTTTTCTGACTCTCAGCTTGATTGCCTACTGGCCAAAAGCTTGAAATAAATCACAGTCAGGCATGCTGTGCTTTAACCCTGCCCATAGTCCCCAATTAATTAACCTAAAGTGAAAGAGTCCACAGAGCCTCTTGTCAGTCTAGCTTGCATGAGAAATTCTTCCCTAGCCTCCAAAACTTGCAAACAAAGCAAAATACCAATAGTATTTCATAAGCACAAGTTCAAAAGAGTATGCTGTTTCATGACTTTTTCATAATTTTTCATAAAAAAAAATAATTACTGTTTACCGTAAGAGATTTCCCTACAGAGGGTATGTGGAGAGCCGTCAAGACCCATCAACCACAAAGCTTAGGCAAGCAAAGAAGTGACTTCTTTATGCTTAAATCCCATGCTCAAGTACAAGAAGGAAGGTGACTATCACTGAAAGCATCTACTCACCAAAGCTACAGCAAGGGAAGAGCAAGAATGGTTTCTGAAAGTGTCTGTGTGGGACCCACCATGCTCAGCTGTCTTGTGCAGCCATCCAGAACAGAGTGCACATCTGTAGAGCAGCTACTGGAAGGAGTCCAGGGGAAGATAGAGTAGAAGGAGAAGGCTCAGAGGGCCCGAAACAGAGTTCTGACTTTAGGCACCCTTGAATTATAGGCTGTGTTGGAAATTAATGACATCTGGAAGCCTAGTTGCTACCGTGAACCTGCAGGAAATTGTGCGTGAGCGTGTGCGCACGTACACATATAAATAAAGCTTCCTGTTTTATTCATTGCTGGTACATGCAAACAGCTTTCTTCATGTATCTACTGAGTGCTATCAATATACACTCTCAGATAGTCATGAACTGTGCCCATATCTAACTTCTGGGTGGTTTTTTTTTTTTTTCACTTGAGCACTAGCATTGGATTTTTAATGTTGCTCTGTGTGCTCCTAAAGGGATAAATTTTGAAATATTTTAATCAGGAAACAAATCGGCTACAATCTGCAAGAGCCAGTCATTTACAACCAAGAGACTGTTTTGACCCCAGGAGAGTGATTGAGAGACAGAGAAATGAATGGCAACTTTAAATTTAGCCTGAATACAAAAGCAAGCAAGGGAGAATGTTTCTTTTTGGAGGAAGTCTCATGCCACTAGAGAATTAAGGCTTAATAGGGTCTGGAACCTTGGCTTGCCCCACAGAAAAGAATATGTCCAATGGAGCGGAGTCGTGCTTAGTGAACATGGGGCCTCTGAGCAAAAACCAAAGAGCCTGCATTGATTTCCTGCAGCAAGAGACTACAGCCTTCCCTTATGTTAAATTTAATTCTGTTTGGTACTGTTTATCTGGCTAAGACACATTGACACGGAACATTTTTCAGTATAAGAAGATTTAGATTCCTATTTCTGACCACTGTCAGAGAGGATTCCTGTGTCGTTTGGCTGAGAGCAGGCAGGGAAAGAAGGCAGCCTGTGAGAACTGCCTACCATTAATAATGTGGTATATTTCCAGGTGTTGTCACTGAATGTCACTCTGACATATTCCCTGAAGAAGCCTCACTATCTGACATGAGCACAGGTGAGATTCGTAATAATGTGCTCAGGAGTCTTAAGAAGGCTTTTCCACTCAGCTTCCCAGTCCTGCATCTGCTTCCACAGAGACAAGTCTTTTGATAGACCTCAAAAACATCACATAAAATGGCTTGCATCTTTCATATTTTTAACGTAAGTTTTTCCTTGCTTGCTGTGGCAGGTTCAACTATCCCCACCCACTACTACTTCTATTTTAGGGAGCTGTTTTATGACTAACTCCTCTTAAAGAATATGTTGCAATAGAGATCAGATGGTAAGACACTTAAACAGAAGGACCACAAGCCCTGGCAAGCAGACAATGGAGCCCTAAACATTTCTGTGCTTAAATTCTGTATAGAGCGCAGGGGTGAAAGGCAGAAAGTGCCCATCATTCCCCCTTCCCCTTGCTGTCCTCCTTCTTTCCCAATCCACTTGTGTTTCTTTCTGTTCTATAAAATCACACTTGACAATCTTCATCCTAGTGAAGTTTTCCTCCTGGATAGAAAAAGGGTGATAATTATGAATCACCCTGGCAGTTTACGTATCACAGCCTGGCAGTTTCCGTATCTTCATAGAATCATAGAATGGTTCGGGTTGGAAGGGACCTTAAACATCATCCAGTTCCAAATCCCAGCCATGGGCAGGGACACCTCCCACTAGAGCAGGTTGCTCAAGGCCCCCATCCAGCCTGGCCTTGAACACCTCCAGGGATGCGACATCCACAACTTCTCTGGGCAACCTGTTCCAGTGCCTCACCACCCTCACAGCAAAGAATTGTTTTCTGATATCTAATCTAAATCTCCCCTTTTTCAATTTAAAATCATTACCCCTCATCCTATTTCTACACTCCCTGACAAAGACTCCCTCCCCAAATGGATCTTGAACATCCATTCACGTAAACTTTGCATCCTTCAATACAATGATATGGATCCTAAATTTTTTTTTGGATAAGGGTATCAAATACCCAAAATTTCTTCTGTCGCACATTTTAACACTATTTACAAGCACTCAAATGTCCCGTAAGGAGTGTAACCAATACTTTTATTATTAGCTAAAATACTTTTAAGATAAAAAAAATAGTTTGTATTTGACTATGATCTCAAAAAGAAATAATCTACATATTTTCCATGTTATTTTAATAAGTAAAAGAAGTTTGCGTTCTTAGTTCTTTCAGAATACAAAAGATTTATCAGGTAGCTGTCAGACAGCTCTAATTCTGTAATCAACAGGTGAAGAAGCAGCAGAACTGTCATGAAGCTTAATTGACTTCTTGGACTAAGACACTCATCTGTAGGGAAGTTAAAGATAAAAGCCTGGAGCAAGGCCTGAATTTCCTTCTATGAGTCTAAAATGAAATGTCTACTGATATGACACTAGGCATCACTCATTTCATAAACAAACCACTAATATCATGTCAGTATGTACATACCAGACCAAATCCCAACAGAAGTCCTCAGTGGAACTGTGGATACTAGTCAAAATTCTCATAAATGAAGCTCACACTCAGCATTTTCTTAATTCATACCAGGTCCTCAGAAACACTCTGAAATTTAAATGCTTTAATCACGGGCTGCACTGCAGTTCTCTAATTAGCAAGTGTTCATGAACGTTCTGCTCTGCAGTAGGACACATCCTACAACGGCTCATAATATGAGTGGGAAGGTAACAGACACATTTAATAGCACAAATTAACTTGATGGTAATGAGGAAGCCTCTCTGTCAGTGATATCACAAATTAAATTATCTGCTACCTCACTAGTGATGAGCAATAAATAAGAAAGCTACACAATTGCTTACAAATAAAACAACACAAGATCAGCTTTAAGATGTCTGTCTTGGAATCTCTTCGGCACAGCAACATTCGTTCCCTTAACTCTGATACCATTTGTTTGTAGGTAAACTGGATCTTCAGCATTACCTTAATTAAGCTTTTAAAATTTAATTTCCTTTTTCAAAGGAGAGTATCTTGGGCACTACACAGTGTGTTTTCATTAACAATGCAGAAGCTTCAACAGATTGCTTTCAAGATGAGCAGAAAACAACAAAAAGAGCTCTATCAGCTGATGGCCCTGGGTGGGGGGAGTGACGGGCAAGTGTGACAGTCTAGTGTAGCTCTGGACAGTCACCTGAAAACACAGTAGTTTTCCCAAAGTCAGTCAGTCACTAAGCGATTAAGCTGCAAACTGTGTTTTAAGACCACATAGTTTATTTAAATTAAACTTTGAGGTTGTAGGCAACCATTAAAGACTGCAAATACTTGTATCAATTGTTCTTTTCAGTTTTGTTTTTTTTTCCTATATTTTACGATTTAACTGAAATTAGACCCTGTTGGGTTTTCACTTTGAAAACAATTGAAGAGACTAACATGTTATTTTCCTGAAATTAGTTAAAACAAAACACAGTTATAAACTGTTGTAGTTCATTCAAAGAGATTTCAAGACCACTCTTGGCAGTTCAGTAATTAATCATATTAACTGCAGATGCAATACCCTTATTTGGCACTTGCTAGAACTGCAAATTCAAAAAGATCCAAGACAATGAGTGATCCAAACAGGTAAAGTATGATGAATTTTTAAAAAACTTTTTATGAAGCGCAATGAATCTTTGGTGTCAACCAAGACTGTAAAATACAGAAATGTTAGTCTCTTTCTCCTTCACCCCCTAGAACCTTCTATGAGATTCTGGACCTTCCACTTAAATGCAGAAGGTGTAACATCCCATGAGCCATGACTGAGAGACGAAGATGAATTGGCAGCAGCTGAGCTTAAAATTTCACAGTTCACAATACAACACTGATGTATTTTGAACAACTGCAGATGAGATTTGTGTCTATCATGTGCTGGTGTTTTAGTTTATGCAGTTTTTTGCAGTTAACATGCTATTGTAACCAAGTACGTAAGCACAAAACAGTTAATCCAGCAATCTTTTGGCAAGCAGATAATATAAAAACACTGCTAGTTATCTGCCAATCCTCTGTTAATACAAGTGATGTTAGAATAGAGGTACAAAATAATGCAGGTCTGAGCAGTTTCAGTCAACAAGGTAAGCCTAACAACAACAGCAGATTGAAGAGAAGTAGTTCATTCTCCTCATTTAGGGTTTTCAAGATTTACTGGAGAAATAATATTTTAGCAGTCCTACTCACCCAAAGCATGAAAATAAATACATAAAAATGTATCCAGTTGGAGCAAGCATGCTGGCATTACCTTTTTTGACAAGATGAAAACTCAAAAAATAAGGAAACCAACTAAGACATAGCTCACAATGCTATCTAAGATGAAAAGAAAAAGGTAATGAACTTAGTAGACATCAATAACCTCACCCAATGGTGCTGGACAAAGCTGTTTGGCTGTAATTTAGGGAAGATTAGTGTTCTGTTAGATGCACTAGAGTTTAAATAATACACTTCTTACAAACAGACCATAATTTTCTTTACCTGCTTAGTAGGAAGATTCCTGGAACAGTTCCTATTTTATGGAGCGATTTTTCTTTCTACGTGAACAGCAAGAGACGACACCTTAAATACTGGAGTAGTTTTGAGAAACTTCTTCTTTCCTGTTTAATAACGACAATGAAATAATTCACAGATTGCTTCTGCTGGAAAGAAAAGCTATTTTGCAATAACTACTTTGTAAAGTAATGAAACTTGGTGAACACTGGAAGAACACAAAAAATATATTTTGTTGAATCATGTCCGGATAATTTTGAAAGTCTTGAATAAAAATGTTTTACAGATAGATCACTCTAATGACAATATTTAAATGAAAGTTAAACTATATTCAAATATCCCATACAAAAACTGAAATAATTATATTTTTTCAATCATGGAATGAATTAAAACATTGCATTCTCTAGTACAGTTATCTAAAGCTCTATGAAGATCATACACAGAAAGCAAGACAAAAAGGGTAAGTATTCATTTATCCAAAGTATTTGGAATTTTTAAAGTATCCCAAATATCACAAGTAGAAACAAAAGATGTTCCAAATATCCAGATAATTCTGAAAGTTTCTTTAAATTTAGTAACAAGTAGTTGGCACTTTTTTGACATATACAATTATATTTATAGCATTAACACACAGTATAACACCCAATGATGAACCTAGAACAGTAAGTTTATAAAGACAGCAGTCTGACAATGGATAACTTAAATCCTTTACATCATAGTTTGCTGCAAGTCATTTTTCTGTGTTTGTATGTACTAAAGGTGAAAACAATTCCGGATTATTTATTCATGCTCTGAAACAAAAGAGATTTCCATATTCTGTGATCCCATTTCAATCACATCAAACTCCTTTCACTGTTTTGTGCAAATACAGAACTGTAGCTGATCATTGTTTCTACTAGATTTGGTTTCAGACATATTCCTAGATGTGATACAGACATCTGAATCAGAAGTACTAAAGCTGTTGGTCTTCTATGAACAGGAAAACTTTGATTAAAGACTTGCCAATGCTGACACTTGATTGTTAGAATACTTGAATAAAATTTAGGTTTTTCAATACCTGGTAGAAAATCAGTCTTCATAGACTGTATTATACCATCTGTAACATCTGACTGGGAAGTCATTTAAGAAATAGCTTAACAATCCAAGGAGCACTTAAAATAAACAACGGGAAGAGATGGGAGAACGGGACAAAGGGCTTAAAAATGAACCTGAAAGTACTTCTTCAGAAGTACTCTGTCACATAATGGAATGAGTGCCTCAAGTAGAAGATGTCAAGGGTGTAGCCATCATGTGAACTATTTCATTTTATGCTCAGAGAAAGTTGGGGAAAAAGTACTTAATGCAAAAATCCTGCTGAAAAAACATAATCAAGTAGAAATGGAGTATCAAAAAGCTACACTGGAAAACAAGGCTGAGATTCATCCAGACCATAAGCTTTTCACATAAATCTCTTTCTTTCCTTCAAATATGATGAAAAGAAATCTTTTCATCTATGGTCTGTAGTGAAGCTGTAACACTGATTCTAAGAATTTAAGATAGAGATTCTAAAACTGCCCCGTAATTAAGAGGAACTAGGAAGAAAAATTTCAACATGTTATTTTGAAAAAAAATTGCCATGGAAGAAAGCCTTACCAGCTGATTCTATAGAACTTTTCCTTTACTGCATTTCAGGTTCGATCTTAAAGGACATTTTGTTTCAGCTTGTTTTGTTTGTCCCACAGTAGATTTAGCCAGGAAAGGAATACCTTTTCTGATTGAGCGAATGAACAAATTGTTGAGACTCTTTTTTACCTTTAATTAGAATAAGAAAGCTAGGAGCAAAAACATTCTGTTGCAGAAGATGAAATTGTGTGAGAACAGTGGAAGGAATGCTGTTCAACAGCAAATCTTTATGCATCTAAAGCTCAGCCACATTAGGTGGGAAAAGCTACTGCTGTTCCTTTTGGTACTACTTTAAGCAAAGTCTCTCTGATGTGATGACAGGTCCTCGTCAAAGAAGAAACTGATAATCTGTAAAACTCAGATCAAAGGCTCAGAGATCTGGAAGTAATTTGCCCTCCTGGCCATACAGCAAGACCTTACTTGCCATTCCACGCTATTCCATACTGAAGAAAGACAGATACAACTCGGGCTTTCTTGTAAACAGCCATACAAGGCACATGGACAGCATTCCTAACATCTTCAATGAAGTCTGCTGCTTCCCTGTCAATTCTAACCTGCAATTATAATTTTTACTTTCTAGCAAAACACTCTCACGGGCTGTGTTGCCCAGTCTGGTGTCACCCCTAGTCTCTTACAGCAAACTCACAAACAGAAGCATCAAGATTACATCTTGCTCTGCACAGCAAGGCAAACAAAAGAAATTGTGGATCCATCCATTCTCTAGTCCCCTGTGTTTAGATTATTGACGCAGATTCATGAAGTCCTGTCATCCAAAGGTATGGCCTCAATTTTGCAGCTTTGAGTTGTAAGTGTAATCTCATTCTACTTATATAACATGATATAGCAAAGTCAACATATGCAGATTATCTATCATCATGTACCTATTTACAGCAGCAAAGACAGGCCATAGGATACAAATATAATTTCTTCAATAGCTACCTCCTCCTCCCCCCATCTACACACATGCAATTTACAGCTATTATTGTTTATTTCCCTCAAAAAAGATCTGATAAGGTAAAACGTCCACAACCTTGGTGACTCATCGTTACCCAAACACAGGCTAGCAAGAGGAGTTCATGCCAGTACTATTTCTTTCCAAACAAATAGTTATAATTTGCCAAAAACCTTTAACAGCCACACAATTACACAGGCATTGAGTCTGTAACTTCCTCTTAACATTTCTTAGGCAAACCAGCAAAATATAAAACCCTGCTGCTATGCTGAAGAACAGCTAAGTATAGGCCAAGAACAAAGCAATTGTGCTTTCAAGGCTGTGCACAGTCCCCTTGTGTGCAGTGATTGCTGCAGCCTGTCATCTCCTGTTGATAGGAGAAAGAAGCCCTGCATGGCAAGGAAAATAACGCAAACCAGCTGCAATACACAGGTTTTTATCTAATATATTATGATATTCTATTTAAATTGGAATGAACCGTGACAATGAGAACACATGCACATTTGTTAACGTCCACACATCTTACCAGTAATTTAATGTACTTCAAAATCTCAGGAAAGTACGCGTCCCTGGTGGTTGACTATCAAGTGAGATTTTTAATTTAAATGATACAGGTCAAACAGCTTGATTTTAAGAGACTTTTTCCTGTTTTTTAAAATAGTTTTTGTTTCAAACTATTTTTGAATAAACAGATATTTATAACAAACCCTTTGAATCTAGTCTATTAATACAAGGAAGACTTGAATATTTCACAATGTTGTCAGATTACTTGATTGCAATATATGCAATATGTAGTTGCATTTAACTTTAGCCTTAAATCTTAAATGGCAGATGACTGCCTTCCCTAAGAGATTCCCTACGGCCTTCAGACATTCATTTTTGTAACTCAAATACAGGCTACACAAGATTAATCCTTGATTCTTTCCCAGGTAACAAAACAGAAGACTATACTCCCTCTTGACTCCACATTGGCTGACTGAAGGATTTCTTACCAAGTCAATTAGCAATATAAATTCCACCCAGATGAATCTACTTAGGTGCATGGTGAGATCGTTAACCTTATTATGCCCCCCTGTCTTATTTTCAAGCTTCCCACTAATCTGTTGCTAATAGATACAGGTGCCAGAACTATTGCCTACAAAGGCTTTTCACTATAATGGAAATAATTTGTGCTGCTGTCATTTATCACTTGTGTTTCTAAGGTACATCTTATGCTAACACACACAAGACATTCCAAATATTTTGTACCACCACAGAGGGAAGTGTCAGTGCTTCTGGTTGTCTTTTTGTTCCCATCTGTGTACCCACAACCAGCCAGGTCAAGCTAGCTCACTTCAGAGCCTTGTTGTTTTGGTAATATCTTGTGACACAGTAGAGAATCCCGAATTTTGCAAAACTGTATTTCAGCGACAAGTCTCATGGCCTCTCCCAGAGGAAATTCTCTTTCCTCCAAACTAACTCGCCAGTGCTGTGCTTAAACACAGAATTTACACCCAGTGTGAAAGGCCCTAGTGCCCAGCCCGGCCCAGAGGGACCTGGTAGCTGTTGGCATTATGCTACAGGGAGACTGACATGGATATCCACCTTGAATGATATGGCTTCGAGTGCCAGCAGAGAATTGCACAACGGAAGGACCTGGGGAGCCTGCTCTCTCTGAAGGCAGTGCAAATCAGTATCTTACAGTCTTGTTATTCAAAGCTGCTTTCCTTTGTCACAAGATGAAGTTTCAGAACTTCTCCCCTATCTAAGGTATTCTCCCTGGGCAGCGCCTTACTGGTCTTTCTCCTCAAAGCACAATCCAATACTAATTCATTATGACTGGACGCTTAATGTGGCCTTATGACTCACTATAACCCACTTTAATTAATTTGTTATTTTCATGTCCTTGATGGTTTTGGTACAAGCAGACAGTATTCTCTGTATAGGTTCCTTTCCTCAAGTCCTGCCACACTTGTCTGCTAGCTACTTCTTTGTATTACTAATGAGTCTTAACAACACCTTGAGGCGAATCTTGATTAGCATGTTAATTACGAAATTCCTAGCAGGCACTTTGGGTGACAGCTTACCCCCAAACACCAACAATAAAACGTGTTCAGATTGAGACATCAGGTTGAATTATAAAGATGGACACACTGGAACTGCTTGTCGAACAAATCAATCTCCTCTCTCTATTCCCAGTCCCTTTCCCCAACTTCTGTAGTGCAAGCCCTTAAAAAGCAACTGTTTGCATGGAACTAGCCAGGCACTGGCTTCTCAAGCAGCCTCCTGTGACTGTGTTGGTCTTTCTCTTCCTTTTCTTTAGTGTTCATACAAACACAAATGTGGGACTAAAAGCCACAAAAAGCAAGACTAGTCTACTGGTTTTAGCACCTTCTTGCTATCTGAGACCTGATCCAGCCTGCAGCTCATAAGGAATATTTCCAATGATTGTTGAAGGCTTTTAGTAATGCCCAAAAGGTCAGAGTATGAAACACAGTCTGCTCTTCTGAACAAGACAATATCCTATCTGCATGCAGCTCCCAGCTGATGTAAAGCCTGTGCCATCCACCTTTCCCTATATCTCATTGCACCACAACAGTGACATACCTGGCAGTAAAGGTCAGGAACAAATCAGTACAAAGCATTGACCTCCCAATATTGGTTAAAATGAGCAAGGTGATCAGATATGACCTCTAACTCGCAAATATTTTTCTCCTCTCCTTTCCCCTTCATCTTCAAAAAAACCCAAAGAATCAAAAATGAATCCAGGCCCATACTGTTTATTAGCCTTAAAAACGAATCATAGAATCATAGAATGGGTTGGGTTGGAAGGGACCTTAAAGATCATCCAGTTCCAACGCCCCAGCAATGGGCAGGGATACCTCCCACTAGACAACTTCTCTGGACAACCTGTTCCAGTGTCTCACCACCCCCACAGTAAATAATTCCTTCTGTGTGCTGTACTTCAGGTGCTCTCCTGCTGACCTGTGATCCTTCTCCAGGCCCTGGGCTTCTATTTCTGGCACTGGCATCAAACTGGTAGTAGAATGGATTGAGGTTCACCTATCCTGAGAACTTTAGTTTAAAGACCTCTTCATAAGCTCGGCAAGCCTATGACTGAAGATGCTCTTCCCTTTTTTCAACAGATGGACCTCATCAGTCCTCAACAGACCTAGTTTCTCATTGTCTAAATAGCCAAACCCCTGGCTGTGGCACCAATCCTGTAGCCATTTGTTGACTCACCGTATTTGACTGGCCCTTTAAAACCACTTCCCTTTGACCAGAAGGATTGATGACAAAACTACCTGTGCTTACCTGTGCTCCAAGTAAATTCACCTTCACTCACATTGCTGTTGTGGAGCTCAGGTTCATTCAGCACACATCCACTACATAAGCAACAGTGATGAAACATAGCTGCAATAAAAACTAGTCTCCAGCTGAGTGAAGAATGCCGATTTTTTATTGTACATGGGTTAGTGAGAAAGGGAAAATGCCCATCAATGGTCTCAGTTGAATTATTTTTCTTTTCAGTAAGATTTTTTTAATATGGATGAATTCAAAGTGTCCCAGTTCTCTCACATAATTTCCCACCAAGCTCTGCTTTAACCTGGTATTAGTCTCAGTATTTTCAATGCGGTTACACAAAATACAAGGACTTTTGCAGATAACTATGCACTACGATTAGGCAAAGTCTGAGTGATCCCAGGTGTCTACCCTAATCCATGAAGGAAAGTTTCTACCCTGGAAACAGTGCCATATTTGTTACTGGTGTATTACCAAAATATTTAATTAAACTAGAGCTGGAAGTCGTTTACTGGACTGTGAACTGTGGCTCCTGAAAAAAGAAGTAGCACCCATCCTACCATTTCCACTTGAAGGATAGTAATGCCCAACAGATGGTAACTCTGTAAACGTTGCCAAAATTTGAGCTTACCCACCAGAGCTCCAGGACACTACTCATCACCACTTCACAAGGGGAGAGATATCTCATTTATCCTAAGCCACCTGGAGCACGGACGGCTCCTGAAAACCAGTGGCCCTTCTTTGTCTTCATTCCCTTCCACAAGAGACAGCTTCCATGGCTGGCTTTGACTAGACAGATAATGCTTAGGAGGCTAACATTAAGCAAGATCTTACCCTTGGTGTGCCAGAATGCAGCTGGTTTTAGCAGAGAAGGGAAGAAATCAATAAAAGCCGAGGTCTTCTCTCATGGTTCCAAACCGTTATTTTCACTGCCTGCTTTTTGATCACTTTTCCTTTCGCTAACCTTATTGTGGATTAGGTCAGCTTCAGCACAAAATTAACTGTGTCGACTTTAACTCACCATTGTACAAGACAGAAGCACATTCAGGCCTAGAAATCTCTTGCATTAAAATGCTGCCACAAAAGGGTATTCTTTGCTGGTGTCTAGCTCAGTCAATAATTTATTCTAGTGGCAATAAGTTATTTGACACAAAGATAGGGGGACACATACAGATGCAGAAGATTTGTGTTCAGACAAGAGAGGTTATTAAAAAGCAAGAAAAGAAATGCTAATTCTATCTGAAGTTTTGAGATAGGGATTGGAGGAGCTACTGGTCCTGTCACCAGTTCAAGTCCCCTGGTAAGTAAAAGCATTGGATAAGACCATACGTAAAATTTGGATTCTTCTTGTTTATCTTAGTCGTGGTTGGAGAAGGCTGAATAGGTCACTTTCTGGAGGCTTATTCATAAGTTTGTAGTCTTGATACTTTGATGAAAAAATAAAAGGCAAAAGGCATCGATAAGAGAGACACAATAAGGCAATGAAGACGGGAGAGAGGGAGGGAATTAATTGAACAGATGTTTCACACTAGCCAAGACAAAATGGAGAGGAAAGAAATAATATGGAGTGGTGAAAAAATAAGTTCCATAATAGCTGGTTTGCCATGAATAAGGTGTTAGGAAAAGTAAGGGTGAGAAGATGGAAAAGTTGGTCCTGAAATCCACAGCAGAGTTCTCAACATCCCAAAAAGATATTACCACAAACCAAAGCAGGTCATTCAAATAAATCAGAGGAGGAACTGGAATTAAGAAATTATAGTACTGCAGCTTATTAGGTGTAGGTGTGGTATCCCTTACATAGATGCAATAAGGTATTTATCTTGAGAGACAGAAACTTTATGGAAAGTTTGGAAGTCTGGGAAAAAGCACAAAGGAAAATGTAACAGCTCCATTTCTGCAGAGAAAGAGGGAGGAAACTGAATTATATCTACTTTAGTTATTTTTCTCTTTGAAAATAAGATTTAATTACTTTTTTAAGAGTGAAAAACGTATTATGCATAATTTATTCATGAAACAGAAAGTACTGCTGGGCAGCTTCATGTAATAAATAACTATACATTCTTTATTTTAGAATAATGACAAATATATGCAATATTTGAGACAACTGTTCTGCATATTAAGGTATTTATATTTACTGTTTGCCTGTAGACATTTGTAAAGTAAGAATAAATAAGAAGCGGAAATACAAAACGTCAATATTATTGACTTTTTAGCAGAAGAGTATTTACATACTACATCTAAGCCCCACCCAGTATTGAAAACGTAGCGCTTTAATGCAGATACAGAAGAAAAGTATGTTTTGTAGAGGTGAAATCTGGAAAATGAATATGGCATTCCTACATATTCATTGAAAAGTAGCTCCAGGGTGTATAGATATACATAGAATACAGGCATTGGGCCTCTATACTGGTATAAATTCAAAATACAATCACATAATTTGAAATCCTAATTAATTTTAGAATGCATTTGGAAGAAATGAAGTGTAGCAGTAATATAATTTTCAATGTTGAGGATTCTTTCAGTACTCATTCAAAGTATTTTGGGTATA
>JAOXNO010000063.1:6602934-6657440 GCA_028565335.1 Limnodromus scolopaceus | reverse complement strand
GGCCTCAAGTTGCGCCAGGGGAGGTTTAGATTGGATATTAGGAAACATTTCTTCACGGAGAGGGTTATCGGGCATTGCCCAGGGAAGTGGTTGAGGCACCATCCCTGGAGGTGTTCAAAAGACGGGTTGACGTAGTCCTTAGAAATATGGTTTAGTGATTTTTGTCAGAGTTACGTTGATGGTTGGACTAGATGATCTTTAAGGTCTCTTCCAACCTAGACAATTCTATCATGATTCTATGATTTCACAAAAAAACATTTTTCCTCCCTCAGCAGCTCCCTAGATTTCCAGATTTTCCTTATTTTTCCTGAGAGGAAAGAATAAAACAAACAAAAAAACAACAGGCACTTTTCCTGATTTCCTGTTGAGAGTGGAGTAGTGGCTTATCTGGTAGTTTAGGATTCCTAAAGATTTCACCTTGTTTCAGTATTAGATTTACAAACATAGAAACATGCAGATGAGAACGCTGTCATCATCCACTCAGAGTGAGGATTATTATTCCTTACATTTTAAGAATCATAAAACCAGTCTCCTTTCATCAACAAGGTAAATAAATAGCCATATTCCACAAATTTCGTACTTAAAAAATGCAGGTGAAAGGATTACGGTGACACTTTACATATACAGTAACACAGAGCTGCAGCATGTTTAGATACAGTATCCTCATTTGCTTTTAATTACTAGAGGGAGAAGGGAAAAATCCCGATTCCTTGACAGCATTACATTATGCTTAAAGACAGTCACAACATGTATTTATCAAATTATATTTTAATTTACAGCCAGTAACTCGCAGTTATTTGAATACACCCCTCATTAGTACACAATATCCAGAAACTGTCTTTCAGAATGAGTGATACTGTGTTATTGTGATGGAATATTTCAGTAAAAACATCAAGGCTGGATCAAAAAATGCAGACTTACTTAAGAGTTTAAGAAGGTACTTGTTTTAACTGAACAGTTCCCAGTGCATAGACAGCCTTGCTGAAACTCTGTAATGAAGAATATTATTTAATTATCACTGTAGTCATTAGTGGTCCTATATAATGAAATATTGGTAATGTCCTTAGCTTTGTTCTGCAGATAATTTAAGAATTATCCTTTATGTTGGTGCAGACCAACTACAAAAGCCTACTACTGAAGTTCTCTTCCTTGTTGACATATGTTCTTTGTTCTGTTCTCTATAATTACTATGTCCCTAGTACACACTTGAATACACTAGAGACAAGAACAGAAAACATAAAATATTTAATATTAAACCTTCAAGGTGAGTACACACACATGGATATACATAAATCCCCTACTTATTATTAAAAATCTGCGCCTACATTGTTATTTTAGACTGAGCACCCTACAGAAGAACCTTTCCTTATATCTTAGCAATGCTACAGGGACCATAAGCCCAAAAAACCACGAAACAAACAAATATTAAATACATTCCAATTTCAACCTTATCCAGAGCAGATGGAGCAGAAAATCATACTTCCCATGTGGGGAACTCTTGCCTGTCATTGAAAGGCAGCACAATATTCTAGCAATCTTCAGATAGCATTTATCCCTCGGGGTATCGTAGGCTACTAACACTGATTAAGAAGCCCCCAACTATGTATAATCTATGCCAAGGTTGATGCAAAACCAGCTGCCCTTTCAGAGCCAGAAAAGGTGGGTTTAAGGCCCTGGTGTTTGCTCTGCCCAGCAGATAGGGAATGAACATTTATTAATTACAGCACATATTTATGTCAGTGTTCTTCCCAGTTGGAATACAATTCAGTGCATTTCTCTTTGCACAGAAAACAACAGTTTTTAATAGACTAGAGGGAAAGATGCAGCAAGAAAATGTAATTTCTTTACCATTCTCCTCCTGCTGCACTTCTATTTCAAAAAACATTCTCCAAGAAAAAAAATATGGAGTGCATATATCCCAGCAGGCTCATGATGGACTCCTTCAGTCTTAGCAACACAGAGGTACAAAAAAGCTGCTCTATTACAACAGCTACCAAAATTAGAGGACTTTGAAATGTCTGGTTTTTATATTCTGCTCCTTAGTTTTCCTTTCAGTCTGCCCCGTTCTCATTTGAGACTTGACATGTATATTTAAACTCAAGCCAGAATAGGAGAGAAGTATCTTTACAGGAGGAACTCAAATACCATGATTTTATGACACAGTTGGGGTGAGGGTTTTGTATTTGATTGTTTGGGTTTTTTTATTATTCCAAGTAGCTTTTTCCACTAGTAGTTTTGTATTCATTTGAACAAACAACTACCCAGAAGCTAGCCCAATACAAACACTCATCAAACATCACCGAAGCTCCAAAATTCATGATCCTTTCCTCTATATTGCTCTGGCTTTTACATGAATCTGATTCCAAATCATACAACCCTTTGTATTTCAGTGCTATCAAATTTCTCTTGCTATAACCAAAGCCATGTTATGCTTGCTTTATCAGGAAAACAGACTCTTCCTCTCAGCTAAAGTTCAAGTCCCCTATCGCCCGCTGTCACTCAGGCAGTTGCACTCTCAGACTCACGGGTCCTGTCATTCAAGCAATCTGGGGGGCAGAACATCCTCAATGCTGCTCTCTTGACCCTTGTAAAGCCAGCAGCAGTGTTTCTCAGCACAGCAGATTAATCTGCTACTCATGCTTCTTTCTTCCTCTGACTGCATCTGACTGCATCTGATTGTAGTCACTGCAAAGCCGTGTCAGTCGGCTGCTAGATTTTACCCTCTTCTCCCCCAGAAAGCAAGGTGGTTTGGAGCTGGGTTCATTTTCACCTGAATTGCTGAAGTTGAAGAGGACAAGCTTAGATATCCAACTTCATTCCCACTTAGGCATTCATTGCAATCAGCTCGGCTTCCAAGTCAACAACCTCGGCACTCCTGAGGACTGGAATGAAGTTATGGCAGTCACTGTCTGTGCCGAGAGTGCAGTGACAACCATGCCCACACTGTGGAGTACGGGTGCATCTGGGTAGTAAATTGGGATGCTCTTCTCAAATTATCAGCAATATTGTAATGAAAACGTCAATAAATCTCTAGGTTACAGCTGCCTTGAGTAGCAGGGAAGTGACGGTAGAGAAAAAGCCAATTAAACAAGTATCGGAGGCATCTTTTACTGCCTCCCATATTGATGCTTCATTAAAGAACCAGTACTGCTCTTAGACAGGAATGATAACAGCACGCACATGTTCAGGAGAGCATAAATGATAATAAGAAGTGCAGGACAATAGAAAACACAGGTTTAAATGATAATCAGCCTTAAACAAAGCCTAACATTTGTATTTTATTTTCAAAATGTAAATATCAAAAAGGGAAAATCCTTATTTTCTTCATCAAAACAAGCTATAGCCTGAAATGTAGAGGACTTTTTTTTTTCCTCAGACCATCCAGAGGTAGGTCAAATGAAGTAAGACACGTGTGAATAACAGTTTTTCTTCCTTATGATTTTCACATGCAGAAGCTGACAAGTTGACTACGCGCAGGCTTGACATCTTACCAATGTTTGTCATTTTGTCTTGTAACAAATCTTTGACAAATACCAGCCAAAGGAGCAGTGTTTTCACAAGATGATTTGGTTATCATGGTACCATGAGAGCTTTCCATAAAAATGAAACCCAAGTAAAGACATGGTTGGGCTGTACCAGCCCAGGAGACCTACCCCAGGAAACTGTTCTCCTTCACATCTGTCAGACTGGAGAGACTTGTGTGCCATTTCTTCACAGTCTACTAAACATTTATAATTTTTCATGGCAAGGTGACTGCTTTGAGTATAGAGGTTAATATTGCTGGGTAAGACAGACTACATAGGTCTCTGGTAGATGGACACCTTTAACCTATCATCAAATTCTGTGCTTTCTTACACAAAGAATAAGAGAAGTACTTTCAGGCCTAAAACACACTTGGTGTGAAGCCACAAGCACATTCAAATCAAAACTGGTTTCCATGGGTTTTGTGGAGACATGCAGATCAACCCTAGCCTGCATGGAAATATTTCTTGCAAACTCTTGATCAAAAATGAATCCACAAGTTTCATTTACATTTAAAATTCCCCATACTGAATATTGCCTTTTTGAAAATATTTACCATGAAAAAAAAGCACTAATCTACCAACTGTTACCTAAATATTTTTTTAGATTCTGAAAGTCAGGAAATTCTCAAATAAGATGCTACAAGACCACAAAAAAAGATTTGCATGTTCCATAGAGAGAGAGAGCAGGTAACAAAGGTTATGAAGGCTAAAGCTTTGATGCTTTGACATTTTTCGTATTCGTTAAAAATAACATAGGCATGTGCCTATTATACCTCACACTAAGGCAACATAACAGTATGCATAATCTTCTAGTAGCAAGATTAGCATTCAAAACACAAGACTGTCACAAGAGTAGCATCTCAAATATCCTAGAACAAAACTGAAAATCTTGATCAAACCCTGTTAATATAGGACAGATAAATGCTAAGTTGTTCTGCCATTTTTTCACATGTAGTTGCAATTTCCTTTCTCACAGAGGGGAATGGTTTCCAATGCACTTTCATAACAGTGTATTTTTATATATTTGATAAACACATGTGAATGTTAGGATCTCTGCAGCAAAGAAGGGAAAATACTGAAAAGAATGCCAGGTCTCTACCCATGAACAAATCCTATGTTCAGGGATACTTAATGCAGGAAGGGGGGCTGCCAAATCCAGAACCTCTGTAATCAGTGTCTGGCACTTTCTACAGTGCAGGGATGAGCTCTATCTGCAGAGACAGCTGCTGTTCACGCCTTCCTATGTTCCAGAGAGGGGATGTCATCAGGACAGATCGACAGATATTCTCATTGATACATTTTAAGCTAGAGGATGTGGCCTGAAAGCTTTTAGTAAATGCAAATGTAAAGCTCAGAAGCTTGGATCACACTAGCATGGATGCCAATAAAAACATAAGCAATAAAAGCCCTTTTCTTTTTTCCTTTGATTAGCAGGTACATAGGTACATGTTCAGCTTTTAGCTTTTACGCTCTTAATATCTCAACTAAGCACCAAGCTAGCCATCATTATACAGCACTTACACACAGGAAATTTGCCAGTGTAAAGGCTCTGGGTTCCACCCATTCAGGCTAGATGCACATTTGGCAGAAAAGCCTCAGCAGATCATGCAGTGCATACTGTGCTGGTGATGAGGCTACGTGCTCCTCAACAAAGCTATCGGAAAATTCACATATAAGAGTGTACTTTCCATTATTTAATACACTAGGCAATACTTTTATTGCTTTTCATCCAAATTATAGCTGGGTGAAACAAACTGGACTTCTGTACTAAGAACATTTATGTTCCTGTTTCACTGTGCTACCCTGGAAAATGTACATATGGCAAAATACAGAGAAGCAGGATTGAAACTTCTTTCAAACACTAATAGGGGGGACTTTTTACATATAGATCACAGGCATTAATGGGCAAAGACTCTTATAATTTAGCTTTTCCTAACGACAATAAAATTAGCATTACTGCATTTCCTTTTATATGAAGAGAACATATATGAAATCAGCATGTTAAAGATGGCTTTCCCATGCCTGTAATAGTAAGGGCATTTGAGAACATGAATAAGAAATTGTTTTCTGAATTAATGATGTCCACTCCCTATGGTATTACATGACAGAGAAATAGGTTCTTAAAACTTACTGACCGTGAAAGATTCACTTAAACTACTGTGGAGCCAAAAGTAACAAAGAGCAAATCCCTTTCCAGAAAACATGCTACGGTATCATTGCTTGAGGAACTGAAACCATAGGAGCGCGGTGAGGACAGAAAGGGTAGCTGCCTCATTCCTCCAAGCCCAGCTCTCCTACAGGGAAGGAGACAGATAACACTTCTGTTCTGCTCTCTGTGAAACCAAATTAGTGTTTTCTGGACCTGAACTTGCTAGAAAAGGGAAGGCTACCCACTAAATGACATACAGGAGGTAAATCACTTGCTGATGCCAGGTGGTGCAGAAGCTTGGCCGAAGAACGTTCTTAATCTCTGCTCTAATATTTCATTAGAACATAAACTTCCAACATAGCAAAAGCTCTGACCTAACAGCTCAGAGAGAAAAGGATACAACCAGTCCCTCTGCTCACGTCCTTACTGGGAAAACCTTCTCCGGGACAGCTCTTAGATCAAGCATGTCTCAGTGCTACCTCTGGAGGCAATGGCTTTGTGTGATATCACAGGATCTCTATAAAAAGTCTCTTTCCTTCCTACCCCCAGGGGCCTGGCAGCATGTCTGCTTCTGTCTCTCCTCAACAATATTCTCGTTTGCCCTTCTGCAACAGGGTCGGTGATGAGTGAATCACTCCCACACAAGCTGTGTTTATGCACCAGAATATTTCCTATGTGGGATGCAGGTTGGTGGAAGACATCCTCTTGAAGGCACGGCCTGAACCAGAGAGCTGGATAAGTCCAGGTGAGGCACACAGACCATCCTCCCTCTGCTGTCTTCTGCCTTAAAAAACAACCAACCAACCAAATGAACAAACACGAAAAGCCCCAGCACTAGAAACAAACAGAATGGATGGTGCCTGCCAGATCTGCTTATATCAATACTAATGGACATTCAGGACCTTCAGATTTTTGGTTCTCTGTATTCTGTCTGGTCTCTCCTCTTGCCAGCACAGTAAGTTTAATTGGCACACTACTGCATGCCAGGGGCCATGTTGCTAATCCACAAGAATGCGGCAAAGACAACAGAGTTAAGTTTTAACACCGCAAGCAGTAGCTTTTATGCATTACATGATTTACAGCCAATGTTGCCTGAGTGAAGGCTCATTTCTCATAGACCCGCGGCACAGTCCTATGGCAGCACAGAGCAAGCCATCCTACTGGATATAGTCACATATGATCAGAGCAGGGCATGACTTAGTATAGACATACACAACCACTTACATAGCAGATAGATCTTTAACACTGGGCATTAATATTACCCAGTTGTCTCTTATCACTGTTGTGAAATTCATCTGTAAAGACAGAGGCCCCTGTGGTAGTGGGAAACATGCCACACAGATGCTGCTCTATGCTGTTTCAATCCTTTTGTTGGTCTTTAATGTGCCTTTGTTCCTCCGCATGCTGCAGAAGAGAAATGAACAGCTGGTGGTTGTCTCCAAGTTTATATCTAGCTTTTATTTAAAAATTTCATAGTGCCTCCAATCTTCCCAGAAGACTAAAACACAGGATGGAAACCCTTACTTACAATACACATTCCTCCTTTGCTTCTGTACCTGGCATTCTGGCTGCAGGTTGGTGGATTCCCTCTCTCCGACTTTATTCCCCAGTGCCCTTGCTTTCTTGCTACATGCATTTAGAAAGCATCCAACTGGACCAGTAACAGATGGCCTGCTGTGACTTCAGGCACCTGTTGAGCCAGGTGTTGGCATATTGAAGCTATTACAGATAATTCAATCCATGCTATGATGCTTTTTGAGATGCTAATGATCACTCTGATTTAAAGCACAGCGTCATGAAGTTTTTAAAAGCCATATGCTAGCACTGTTATCTAGATATGGTCAACTATTCAGATTGGTGTAAATGGGCATACCCCAAAGGGAACCAGTAGAATAAGATGATTTGCATTAGCATGACCCATGGTCTGCAAATAGATCTTTTACACTGCAATTTACTCCCGGTGACCTGGGAAATATTAGCTTTATTCAGCATGCCTTGTATGATACAGTAAGCATCCCAGTGAAGGAAAAGAAACCCTGGTTTTTCCCAGTGTGTGGATTGCAACTAGCCCTCACATACGGTGTCGTTAGTAGCCTCTAATAAGTGAATTCCAGCATTTAGCAGATACCTGGGAGGAAAGGGGATTGGGGAAGACATCCTGATGCTTTTTCTTCCAGTCCTGGCCTGTCCATTTCCCTGGAAAGTCCCTGGAATTTACCAGCCTCAAGATTCTGCAAGGTCATAGAGAAGCAAAAGAGTTTATCCAAGTTGGGTTTAGACCTTAGCAAGCACAGCTGGTGCTCCACAATCAAATGTGACTGAGAAAGAAGTGAGACATTCTCTATAATTTTCTTTGCTGTTCAGACACAGGCAAGTTTGCCTATAAACTGAAGTACATCCCACAAGGTTTGACAGTTGCATGAGATTTACATGAGAAGCTGCCTTAGGAACACAACGATGTGTCACACTGCACACTGTGTTGCATGGTTTTCAGTTCCCTGAACATCATACCCAGCATTTAGCTGCCCAGCACCATTTGGGAAAGAATTTGGAAGCCAGTAGAGATGCCTGGGGCCAGCAGCATCGACAGCAGGTGGTTTTAGCTAGCAGCCAGTGCTTCTAACTATACCATATTTGCACTACAGCATTCCATGGCCCTGTGACAATGCATCAAACTGGTTCATTACAAGGCAAAGGGGAGACACTGATCTAGCTGAGAAGACAAGGTATTTCAGTTGGTACTTAGTAGCCCCTGTCCTTGATGTTACTAAACATGGAAAATTTTCACTATTTTGTCATGTTTTGGAAGGCCAAAAGTGGAAAAGAAAAATAATCCTCTAAATACTTGATGAAAACAAGAATTTATGAAATTACTCAACAAAACATTCAGATTCCAGAGGGTCAATGGGATTCACATCTCTTGTTTTGCTTTTGCTGTGGGAGTTTTGTTCATCAGTCCTGGTCCCCCTACCACATGTGCAGAACATGATAGAGCAGCTTTTCCCAAGCAAGGACCCCTTCAGCCAGCTCTGCTTTGGCAGCCATTGGCATCTTACCAGGGTGATGAGACTGTCGTTACTGCCAGAGAGGGGGACTGACAGGGGCAGAGTCCACAATGCCTCTCTATCACTTTTGCTCTATGGTAACACAAACTGAAAACCTCCACTCCCTGTCCCACACCTCCGTCTCTACCCCTCACTCTGTTCCTGTTTTCTTCCAGTTGAACCTTCTGCTTAACTGAAGGTTTAGCCCTGGCACGTTCTCACACTTCCCGTGCTTTTCAGGCAGAGAATACACCGAATCTACAGCATCTAACAACCTCCCCTACCCATGTCCCATTCACCCCCGTTATGAAAATCCTGATCAGCCCCTTCAGGCCAACCTTTGGCCCATTTAACAATACTGAAATCACATCAACGAAGTAGAGTCTGCTGAAAATTTGGCCCTTTAAAATATTAATTCTGTTAGAGAAAGGCAATCTTACAGAAAAATATTCCCAATTGTTAATTTTTGCTAGAGCTGTGTTATGTTAGCTCATTGAAATTTAATTGCTAAAGGGTTATAAGAGCCTAGAAACAGACCTAGCATCTGTCTTTTTTTAATGTCTCAATTATCACCGCAGTAATTTAATGGCACTGTGTAAGAGAATCACCATTGACATGCTAATGAATGGCACCATGTTCACTTACATTAGCTCTGTTTTTAAGAGGTTATAGGTTGAATACAGGCATTTTATGCTTCAGATATCACTAAGGCAAGCCGTATCACATTTATCTCATTTTGCTTTTACAACTGAAATTACGTATCTTAAAAATGTTCACTGAACAGTGAACTGCAAATGGGTTAAAGTGTGGTTACAATTATGTACTTACTTCTTTAGATCAAGATAAGTAACACAATTCCTTTCAACCCGTTTATTACTTAATTTGTCTGTCAGCATTTACTGTTGAAATTATCTTCAGTTGTTTTGTGAGTTTTTCCACAAACAGGTATGTCCTTTAATATTAGCTTTTTAATTGAACAGCCTTGCTTTACTATAAATGTTTTTACACTATTCTCCTCATCTTGTTGAACCAAGTTTACCTATCAATATTTTTCTTTCATTTATTCTGCAGAAACTCTGTTGCTAACTAAAAAGTCCCAAATCTATTACATCTAAATGATCACAGCAATTTCCATAATAAGAGACGCAGTGATATACACTGAGCTATTTATCTGCAAGCTTTTCAACACATCGTATATGAATTTCTATAGACGAGTAATAAGGGATTGACTTCACAAACACAATGGAACAGCCTTCTGAGATCAGCTAAGTGCTAGTGTTATCATCAGAATTGATTTTGCATGGAAAGCTGCATCCTGACAATAATGTGAAAGGATTTCTCACTTGAGCAAAATTAGCACAAGACTGGAGAATAATCCCATAGCATTTAATATTAACATATATTTAAGAACCTTTTACAATTTATTTTATTCTATCATTATGCACGCTTTCAGCACTTCCAATGCACAGCTTAGTTCTGCCGAGAAAAATTGTAGAGACGATGCTGCAGTACTTTAGGTGTAGGAATCAACTATGATATTTCAGAACGTCTCAGCTCTCCGGGCTTTTCAGTCCTACTCGTGTTGCCAGATACTCAGAAGAGTATGCTTGAAGTTGTATAATAAAAAATTAAGTTTTCTAAGTGTATTGTTGGCAACAGAATTATTACAGAGAGTGTTTCCTTACACCACATCTCACAGAATAATCTCTTCTCTGTTTAACTTACACAGAGAGAGGATGTAATTGCATCTTGGCGTCCTCAGCCCTTCAGACAGTGGTCATTGCACCCCCTGGTGTCCACATCTCCCATAGCAGAATCTAAAAATCTAAAAAATTTATCATCTCTGCAGCTTTCTCTGCTCTCCCTGCTTCTGGGTTAAAAAAAAAATAATCAAAAAAAGTCTCTAATCCACGCATAGTTTTCAGGTTTTCTCCCATGTGATGTTTACTTTGTTTGTGTTGGGATTGTTACCTCCACCCCTGCGGGAGAAAGGGAGAATCCAAAGCTGGGTTTTTCTGCAGGGGCAAATCTGCAGGGTATGGGATAAGCAGCCAAACACTGCTCTTAATTTCTCTCTCTCCCACCATCTTTCACAGAAAAATATGACAATATGTGGCTCTAATCTTCTCCTGCATGAGATATTTCTCTGGTCGAGTGCCAGGCTGTCCCTTTGTGGCTGGGCCTAAGTCTTTTAGGAGAGCTGCCACTAATTAGCTTTGTAATGGAAGTGAGGGAAGCAATGCAGGTGGAAGGGAAAAGTGGTCATTCCGTTAACTCCTTCTTACCTGCAAACACGGAAGCTTATAAAATAAATTAAAAGCCTCACAATTACAATTATTAATTATAAAGCAGATTAAATTCCATCAGGCAACTTGTGACATCTATTTCAGTGAGAATCTTACAGATGCTGTTTATCTCATTTGCAGAAAAGCCTGTGCTCTGTCTGAACTTTGTAATTCTGACAAACTGATCCAAGAAGAACTTCACAAGGGAATTCTGGCAGACACTTCCTCTCCTGTCTCATGCGGCTTTTTTTAATTGAAGGACATAATTTGCAGAGTAAGTTACAACTGAAAAATAAGGGAAGGCTGCCTAGATGAGCTTAGGGCATAGTCCAGTAACTATTTTTTTTCCTTAGTACCCTGTTGATTGCTTGAAGGGGAGCTTTTAATACACTCACTGGCTTATATTTGCTCATGTTACTCTTTATTAACCTACTAGAACTGTGAGGAGCTTGATATCAATCATTAGAGGGATTGCAGCCATCCTCACACAATTTAAACCTGAAGGGTAATACATGGTCCTTAAAAGAAAAACTAATTATCGCAGAAGGTGTCCAATCTATTTGTAGGTGTCTGTAACTGGAGACTTTGAGAGAGAGGACAGAGAATAGCAATGAATTAAACCGTGATCCATGTAATGTTGATCTAAAAAATGATGGATGATACAGCTGATTGAAAATTCTTTAAGGATCTTCCCACTCATATTTTGCAGGGTTAGATTTACATAGGTACTCATGAATATTCATTATATTAACCTTCACAGTGGCTTGGTTATAGGTCCTCATACTGATTAATTGATGTCAATGTGCAGTTCTAGCTTGGTAAGGAACCTTTCACCTCTGGGTGACTGATTGGGATTTTACATAGGTCAAGAAGAATTGAAAATCAGCAAGAACATTTCAAATTTGGATCAATAATCTCATGAGCAAGAAGAAGTAAATCACTGTTGGATTGCTGAACAGTGCCTGGTTAAATGAAGCTCAGGCCCTCTTCTTGTTCCAGACACATGGGGTATACACCTGGCTAGTTCTGTTTGTCAATAAATTACTTCTGAGAAACAAGAAGGGCTCAGAAGACTTAGAAAAAAATAAACAAAAAGAAAACAGCAGAAAAATCTCTGTATTTATCGGTGGCAAAAACAAATGTAATTTTTAGCTCTCTAATGATGTTACTTATTTAAAAGACAGAAAGAAATTATTCTAACTTTATATTAAGGTGCATTAAGGTCATCTTTGGAATACCATATATTTTCTACTGGTTTCTATTTGAATATCTCTCTTCAGTGGAATTGTACCAGTGTATCCCAAAGACCTTACACCTGCTGTCTCCTACACTTTTCAGAGATTACAGATGCTTACCACTCCTTTCAATTTATGGGTGAGTACATGTAGGATTAAAAAGAAAGAGAGAAGTAAAGTTTGGTATATGCAAAAAAGACATTCTATTTCTCAACTTCAAATCTAGTAAAGCCTGTCATAAATGTCAGCTTTCATGGCCAGAGCTTATTATCAATTGCATAATCAGGTCTACTAAAAGAAAGTCTTCTCCTGCACATGAACATGTCCAGCTCCCACTACCTCCAGCAGGAATTGAGCACCCATGTTAGAAGTCCCAGGTACCTCAGTTCATCTGAGTGTTGAAGTCCTGACTATCACATCAATGCTGGGAAGCTTGAATTCAACTCAACAATCACCCTTTTCCCATTTCCTTCTTTTGAGAGAATACGTAATGGTTGTAGTATTGTCCATTGCTAGGGTTCATTCTACAGCTCCTTGTTTATTCAAGAAAGATTTACTACAAATTCTGTATTATGACTCTGTATGAGTCCGGACTGCACACATCTATGTTCTATAGTTAAATGGAAGTCCAAAGCAAACTCAAAAATATTTTCATCTCATGGAAAAAGTGCTACAGTTTGGCAATGACAACCACAGCAACAGTGGCCCAGCCGCACACTTGGAGGGAGGTACATGTGCTTCGGACTGTTTTCATTTTCCTCTGCAACAGTGTGTTAGCAGTGCCCTCTGCTCCCCAGGACCAACACTCGGACACCGCAACCTACTGCCGAGCGAAACCCTCTTCAGTTCTTACAGTTAAAGAAAAACCTCCTGAAAAACACTTATATGCAGAACTCCTTGCCATTGACTCCTGGTCTGCAGCTCTGGCTCTTAGATGGTAATCGTACAACTCCCCTCACTAGAGAAGATTTATGCATATTTACTTTTATAGTATCTCTGAGAGTAATCTAGTGCCAAAGGGTGAATTTTGCTCATTGTGCAAGTGTTTTAATTCAAAGAAGTCATGTAACATTGAAGCATTTAAAAACAAACTAAACCCAAAGCATTAAAGCAGAGCAATCGTCATCCCTAGCAGGTTGGCAGGGGGCTACAACCCGTGGTGCCTGCAAACCGCAGTGCCCACAGTAGCCCTCTGAGCTTTGCACTAGCCAGTACCCGGCGGGGCTGTCTGAGTGCAAGTACCAGAAATCTCCTGTTTCATGGGGAGCACTTCAGGGGACTGCTCTGATTGAAGGCAAAGGCAGTTAACTGGAGGTTCAGAGGTGGATGACTGCTGGACCAGAGAACACAGGAGAACTTTCAGTGTCCATGAACATCCAAGCAGACACAACAAAATTTTAGATGTTTGTACACAAAAGGCTTCAAAAAACCACAAGGGCTTTGGGGTGTCTAATCTTCTGCACACCAAGGGCTTCCATTGATTTCACTGATATATTTTTCTAAAGAATTAAGGTATCACAAAACAAACACATATTTCTTACTGCTGGTTCCTTGCCTTGTTGAAATGGATTTTGATACTTAAAACGGAATTTAGGTCATGTAAAAAGCTGAATGCAAACAGAGGTAATGAGAAGCACTACAAAGGAGAAACAATTATGCATGATAAATGCTTTCATGTTTTGAGCAGAAGTTCTGGTAACTTGAAAAGATTAGATTAAATCCAGCTCATTTAGTCCAATAACTTATGCAGAGTCAAATTTAATTATAAGAATAGGTATATAACTTTCTGCATTTGTTCTGTGTAGTGTTGGATATATTTAAGGATTAGCAGATTGCAAATTTAAACACTGTAATTAAAGCATACTTTTTATAACACTATCACTAAAAAAATTGTGGGTAGTCTATACAGTGGGCTTTTGGACAGAGATTTGAACTCTTATGGAGAAAGCTCTCAGACTGCCTTGAAGAAGACTATAATCATTTGCTACTGTTTGTCCAGTGTGCTTTGGAAGAGAGAGTAAAGCCTGAAAGATGCCAATATTTATACCCGAGAAATTAAATTTTATTTGGCAGTGATGCTACTCACAAAGAAGGAACAAACCGAAACAACCCAGCATATTTCAGTGGTTAATTTTTCTTTTCCTCTCCGTTGCAACTGCTCTATTAAATTTAATGAAGTTCTCCCTAAGCTTTTCAAAGCAGTGAGCTTTGAAGAAACAAAGAAGAATGCATAAGGAAGGATTTTCCTAAACAAGCTAGTGAGAAATATATTAAAAAAAATCCAACATAGACAAGTTCATGCACAGCAACAGTCGTATAGAAAAGCCTACATTGTTCTAATCAGATGGTGTTTCTCCTGCAGTCCATCTGGTAGAACACTATATTTAGGTCCCTTGGGGTAATTCCACCACATGCTCTTTTCTGTGAGACAGTTTATTAATTTTTTCGTAATGTGTTTATTCCACGAGTTGTGCAGTAGCCCCTACTGGCAGATTTGTGAATGTCACTGTGTCCTTGATTCAATAGAGGCCTCTCTACATTATAGCCACACTATGAAGCTAATCATTCTGCTTCACTATGGAAGTCATCAGTTATTCCATGTAAGACTGGAGTTATAGGCATATTCCTCCTATATTTGACAGTTTCATGTTACACATGAAAACTCTGTAACTATCACACTCCTGGCAGTGTGACGACAATAATTCATTCTTCCTGTGAAAGGAGTTTTCCTTGAGAAAAAAAAATCTTATGGATTTCTTACAGATAAACAAGCAGCCTCTTTTTCTATCCTTTCATTTAATGGTGATCTACGTTCATGAACTGTTTGACCCACTTATGTTCTCTGTTTAATAAGGACAACTTGAGAAAAGTGTGCACCTTTTCTAACAGACATGAATTAAGAAAAAAAAAAAAGATGACTAGACCATTCAGTGATCCAAATCTCAGAAACAAGCAAGTGTGGCCCAGACCTTTCAACGTTCATATTTGTTGAAAATATCATGGGAATCAATGGAGTTACAACAGGATTGAACTTACTCCAGTGATATCTCGTAGATAAGCTAAGTCTACAGAGCAGGGTTTAGTTCACACCAATCCCATGGGTAACTAGTACTATAAAGAATATTGCCCTATCAGTTCTGTTTCATTACACTGATCTTTCTACTCACAGAAAGTAATATAGTGATGTGATGTATGATCATCGGTTGTCATTAGGAGGCTTCACTCCTGCTGTCAGATCATGTCAGAAGCGGGTGCAGAATAAGGAAAGTGTTCAGACTCGTTTCACGTAAATGATGTACCATGGCTCTGGTGCAACTGCAGGTGCTTGTGTTGCATTTCTTTCTTAAAAACTTTTATAAAATACCAGTGTTTCTGTGACTGAATCCAGTGAATAGAAGTACTGAACATTAAGTGATTATAGGAACCCAGCTGATGCAAACTAACTAAAATACCACAAGATTCAAGACACAAGTACTCACCTAAATCTCTACAACTGGTCATTATCAGAATGAAATTGTTTTATCTTTTACCAGGCAGTGGTGGAAAAAGACAAAAATTTCGTGAGTTATGCTTAACTCATTCTGTAGCATGAACTAGCAAATTCCCTCCCAGTATTCAAAATGCACTTGTTTATGTGTACACAATATGCAAATTGCGCTGGAAGGCTTGTACCTCAGAGAGAAGCATTTTAGGTGAAAACAGCTGGTATTATGTTATGTGAAGACAGGTTTATTCTGCACAAGAGGTTTTGAATATTGATAAAATACAAGCACTGACTTTATTCTTAAAAATTAAATAGAGTGACTTTCAGAAGTTTCATGAAACAATGCAAGTTCTTTTACTTTCTGTTGCAATTTGTAATTGCAAGTTTTTTAATTTGTAAATTACCATAAAAATACCAAAAACGTAAAATTTCTTGTCTTTGTAATGGATTATTTCAGTAGAAGTTAGAATACTGACGGAAGCACATTTAAAGGGGCTGCTTGTCAGCATATGGATAGTGAGACAGAAGACAAATGTTATTCTTAAAGTCATGCCCAACCCACATACACTTTGAAAATAACAAAAGATATTATGATTTCATCTTGGACCAGCTGATATTTTTACAGAAACACAGACACATTTTTGGACACAAGAATTATTGCCAAGTCTGAAATAGAAACAACTATCCAAGTTGATGAAGAGTTTATGTGCCAAAAGATAGCCAGCCTTTTTCAACCACACAACATGCTAATTTGTACCTTTATTTGCACCCCATTATACCCTTAAATAATAATAAACAACTCTCCCATTATAATAATCCACCTGTATACAGACCGGGCATCTAAGACATGTTATGGATAAACAGCAGACTGCTTGATGTATTTATATGGGTTTTCAGGATTATGTGGAACCTCATTCTTCTTTTTTTTTTTTTTTTTCGTTTTGGAAGGGGTGAGACAAAGGAAATAAGCATTTCCAATGCATTGTGTTTAGATAAAGGACCTTCCAAATGTAAACCAAGCATTGCTGATCCAGTACTGTGTTCCTCAGTTTGCCAAGAGACAAACAATGCAGACAAATGGATGCAGACAATCACACGTAGCTGTGCCAGTGCTCAATCTGGTGGATCACGACCCAGCTTCAGTCTGGAAACTGCAGCCACACCACTGTGGCTCTCTGCCTACTGAATTTAGCATGGCTTATTAATTCAGACACAGCACTGTACAATACAGCGGTTGGTGGGCTCCCAAATCAATGTTAACAAGCAGCATGAATACATGGCTGTCTGTAACCATCTCTGTAGTGACACCTGGAACATAACAACATAACTGGGCGTAGCAGCACCAGGTAACAGCACAGTTTAATTGAGCTCAGTACCTCGCCTCCAGCAGTGGCCAACTGAGATTGCAAGGAAAGAGGACTTTCCTTGCAAAGAACGGGGCAAGCATATATAACATTTCCTTCATAAACTTTCAGACCTGCAAGGACATGAACTCTTCTGTAACACCTACTAATCCACCCACTAGTGACATTTCAAATGACTGACTTATTACTGCTCTGGTGGGATGCAGCAGAAGATACAAACTGGTGTCTCTGTGGAACACCGAATGTTCTTAAACAGTGGTAAATGCATTGAGGTACTAAACGTACTAAAGGCAAGTGCCATATTTTTTCTGACAAAGAGACAAAGCTTGAAATGATTACACCAAAAACATACTTCCTGGTTTTATATTGGCTTCAGACTTTTACATGCAGGACATCCTCTGTGGGGACAATAAAGTCATCATAGTGTGTTCTGGCATCCTGGTCTTCATTAAGACAGTATGCACTTCTAAAGGGCAGCACATGTCTGAGTAATGCAACACATTTACTCATTCAGCTCTGAGAAAAGCTCACTCTAAGTTTCATTTCTAATTAAACTAGATTATTCTACCTTGTAGATAGAAATTTCAAAAAGTCTTTAAGCTGTGACCTATACATAATGAAAAAAATAATAATCAATGTGAAGTTGATACTAAGTTAAAGTTAAAAAATAGAAAAAGAAATTATATTTCTACATGTTAGCCTTCAGAATAAAGAAGCCCAAACCCTGTGAGGAAAAACAGTCTGTAGCTCAAACTGTATGCAGTGTCATGTGTTTGCCATATTCCCAATATACAACATACCTACCTCTTATGTAGTTAAGTGCTTTTCTAAATTCTTCAAAGGGAAAAGTTGGCATGTGCAAACTAAGACATGTGGGGGACATGATCTCTTACCTAAATTCACCAAGGATATCGGAAACAGATCTTTTAAACTGAATCCAAGTTTGCCCCATCATCCAATTCAGTGCTCTTTCCACAACGTTACGTTGTCCACTGTCCATTACATTTTCAACAGAAAATATTGCATCAGTTCCTGGAAATTCGTCAATGTCCTTGTCCAGTAAAAAGCATGTTTCACAAAGGCTGGGTACTGTACGCAGCTCAAAGGAGCTTCCTTTGACTTCCACATTACTGCAAGCAGGATACACTGGTTCAGCTCCGCACGCACCTCTTGTAATATGTTGCTTAAATGGAGTATAGATTGCTCTGGTGAATAAGAGCAAGGTCAGTTTCCTGTATCTCTCTAATTAGCGGTAATTTCTGCATACTAATTGGGTGAATGCCAGTAAAGAATCCATAAGCCTACTCTGGTAGAGAGTCAGCAAAAGTAATTCAGATGAAAACTGCATCTGTGCCTTTTTAAAATCAGTTAAATTTGTTTCTAGTAGGGTGGTAAATGCTATATTAATTTGTATTCACAGAGGTCTTCATCCTCTGAAATCCCCTCAGTCCCCACTGCAATTGCTGAGCCTTTTATCTAGGCCCTGATAATTTGAAGAACAGACGTACTCAGCCCCATTTCATCTGCTGTCCGAAGGCAGCTTGCAAGAGTCACTGTTGTCATCCCTGTTGTACGGTTTGTAACAGATAACTAGAGAAAATGACTGCATGGCTTTCAAGGATACTGAATATCCAAAAGCTAAAATAAACCATCTTAATTACCAGAGGCTGGGAGGGCACAACAGACCAGTTGACTAAACTCAGACTAGCGGAGTGAAAACTCTGCTATTTATAGTATTCTTTCCATACTGGTTACATTTCAACTTTAATTTGATTTGTGTGCAATGGAACGGAAACAAGCATCACATCCAGATGAACACATCAGCAGATACCATAAGCATCTAACACTTTTGTGTGCCTCTTTTCATAGCAAGGAGCTGACATACACCCTGACGAATGCCTCTGCCTATTCCTGTCTTCATGCAAACCCACCAAGTGCCCCATTTGGAAAAGGAGTAGCAGCCCAGAAAGTGGTGATTCCACTCATCTGTGATTGTCAACGGTGTGACAGAGACAGAGCCGAGGTCCCCGCACGTTCATTCCCCCATTCTTGCACTGTTCCCCTGTGCCTCTGTGCTACTGATTATGCTCAAGAAAACAAATTCAGGGGAGTCCTTGTCCTGTGACATGGATGCACAGTAACAGAAGTTCTCTATGAGAGGTAACAGCTGTTCTTTCTCTCCTGCTCCACAATAATGGCTTTCAGATAGCACCAATAAACCATGTTCTTTATTCTTGTTCATGCTGAAGCTCACACTGCACAAACATTAGTTGTATTGATGGGAACTGACATAACCATTCAAGTCAAACTACAACGGCAAATCTTTCAGTGCTTCTGGGTTCAGCAATTGGTAAGCATAAATCTAGAGCTTTTGGTGCAAATCTCTTTTAGCCATCTGTTCTGTAAGGGCAAACTCAAATTTATGGAGACATTCAAAGCGCATGTTGTGAAAACAAGGAAGTAAAAGCATGACCTCACCACTTCATAAATGTCCACAAATCTTTCTCCCTTTTGAGTTTTGCACTTCATACTTTTTTGAGCTAAGACAAAAACTGTTGACTACGTCTGCTTCTCTGTTGGTTGCTTTTTTGATTTGGTTGTCTTTATCAAACTTCAAAACTGAAAATAAACTCAATGAGCTTATCTTGTTGCCACTTATAATACATCAGAGAAAACAAGTGATAGCAAGTTTACCAGCCCTATAGACACTGTCTCTATCTATCTGCAGGCTTAGCAGAAATAGCCTGAAGTAACGAAGACAACCAGCAGTCATGGTAGCACTGGACTCCACAACGAACACTTCATTCAATATACTTTTTTCAGTTATATTTTCTGCTTCTATTTGTGCCTAGGAAACATTTTCCCTCCAAATACCTGGCATTTGTCCTTTTGTACAATATATGAGTATCAATTTCCTTGGCTGGCTGGCAGCATTTCTTCCAACCTGCCTTTGTGAAGGTTTGAATACAAAATGGGGTCACATGTATTCCCCTTTACAAGCAACCTCTTTTTACTCAGCTATACCTGCTACGCACAATTTGTTTGAAATAATTCTTGGCTAGAGGTTTATTCTAAAGTTCATATACTCATCATCCTTTATGTAATGCATCTTCTATGCATTTATCTATCTTTTCTACTTTTGATCACAAAAGTCAAAGTTAAGGAATAATTAGAAAAAAAAATGTCTGCACATTTCTAAAAATCAGAAAAAAAGCTTTGATGGTTCATACCCAAAATCACATGGAAAACCATGTGGCAAAACGATCCTAGTGAAAAGTGAAAGCAGGTAGTTACTACATGAAGAACAAAGGAAAGGTTTTGCACCCACTGTGTAGCCATGAAAACTGTGAGTTCAAAGTAGGGTATAATCTACACTTTTGCCTTCGACTTGGGTGAAGAGGCACCAGGCTCTGAGGCTGGATACTTGAGGAACCTTCTGCACATCAGACAGAGGAGTAGTTCCTTACTTTTGCACCACAGGGGGTGTCCTGGCTCTCTCTTTTACTCAGGTACCTTCAGAAGCTACATGTGATCTCTCAGTGTCACGGTGACACTTCAGTTCTGAGATTTCAAAGCTATTTAATTTTTTAAAAGAAAGGATGTGAAGATATCTACTCTGCTCAGATTCTGCTCATTGAAAAAACAACGGCTCTTTCAACATGGATCTTTCAAAAAAGCAAAAAAAAACCAAACAGAAATGCTCTGTATAACAAATTAAAAAACAGAAATATAGCTTTGTCAAATAATCCATGTTTTCTTGCTTCCAGCTATCTTGTTAAAAGGACTTGTTTTATTGATAAATTTTTATATGCTAAATTGAGCCTCATCTTTGATACTTTCTACTTAGTTGAAATTGCTCTTTTCTCCTGCATACCTTCATTAAAAGGAACTTGGAAAAAACCAGTCTATTCTAGGAATGAAATCAGCACGTGTTTTTTGAGTGACTGTAGCGTACTTAAGGAGCATGTGTGTTACTGTGTGTTAAAAATGCTTAGCAAAAAGGCCCGGTAATTCTGCACACAGCAATGCAACTTGACAGCAGCACTGACTGCAGTATGCACACTACGATGCAAATACATTTTCTCTACATTATCACCTGACAAGAAATGAACTGGATCTCTGTTAGCTACTTCCCAAAGAACACGAGCTAATCCTATCACTTGAAGGGTATGCTTTTGCTCTAATGCTTCTATGAGCAATTTCTAGGCTTCAGTACTCTTTTGCCTGGACTGCCTCTTGTTGGCAATATCTGGGGTTGTGAACCTGCAAACACCATATTTTAGACATGCCAAATGTCCACCTTCCGTGTTTTTGGGAAGGCCATTTGACAAAACTCTCATTAAAAACAAAACCGAGTAAAAGAAATAAAGTTAAGAAATGATGGTGTTGAAAGACAAATGGCCATCGCTATGTGGGCAAATTACAATAGAAATACTGTATGTGGTATAAGCAACACCTGTTTGCCTGAAAAGGACTCAGATATTTGCAAACAACCTGACACCAAATCCGCTGGAATGAAGAGACTCAGAATTGTTCACAGGAGTCCTCGGAGTTTGATTCAAAATCCTTCATATTGGTGTGAATTCACCATGTTTTTTGAAGTCAAGAGGTGTTACAAAATCTTTGTTGTGTGAGGCACAGAAAAAAAGAACAACTTTTAAAATATTAAATATAAAAATTAGTATTTTAGCATGGTTGCCAGAAATAATCTGTGTGTTTGTCCCTACGTATTCCAATATATTGACAAAAATGCTACCCTGAATAATGTGTGATGATAAAAAAAAAAAAAAGAAAGACACAAGAATGAAAGGGAATTCTGTCTACTCTAGGGTTTATATTAATAGTACATCAGCATGATGCTTGAGTGTTCCCCATATTAAAAAGGCAAATATATCTCAGCGGGTTTCCTTGTATCTCTGAACTCTGGACCATAAGCATGGTTTTACAAAAGAAGGTGAGGAAGGGCTCTGATGTGATTTGTGGTGATGGAACAGATTTCAGCAATGTGAAATGGCTGTTTTGTGGGAAGTATAATCTCATCTCTAGAAAAGCAAAGGCTCGCTATCTCCAAAGCTATCTATTTAACATCTTTTCATGGCTTGGCTTTCATTTTGTAATAATAGTAGCAGCAATGTTGTCCTGTTCCTAAAATAATAATTTAGAAAATCCCCTATTCTTTTATAAGATGTTACAAACTTTTCATTCTAATTTCCAAAATCACCCCAGAGCACCAAATGATAGTTGCAACTAAATAATGATTGCATCAAAATGGCAGATCTGCATTTCCTTCTTTCCACAATCATATTGTGTGTGTGTACGGGGAGGGAAGGAGAGAGAGAGTGTGCGCATGTATATACATACACATATACATACAACGGCAGATACACATTCACCGCATAGTGAAGGTGATGTCTCAATTTTATCTAGAAAGAGATCAATACTCATAAAATTACATTTCATATATTTACATACAGCAATACATCACAAATAGAAATAACTAGTTGTATTTCACCATGAATAAATCAGTTTTGAGGTTACAATTCTGGCAAGCATATATTCTACATCCAAAGCAGTTTTGTTTAAAGTTTCCTGAGATTAATCTATCTGAAAGTTACCTTTTGTATTCTGCCCCTCAGCATGATAGCTTAGATGTCAGCAGAGGACAACTGGAGGACATCACAGTAGAAATGATTCTATTATGCCAGCTGATAAAACAAATGGAAACACTGAATTACAGTATACAGTACTAAAAAGGTACATTTTACTACCATGTGCTTGCCTAATAAAATTTTGTGAATGTCAAATCTTTAGCCACAAGGACATCCAAGACATAAAGGAATTAAACAGATGTTTTTCATGCTGAGCAGTGAAACACAGCAATGCTGTATTCTTATCTGCTCCTCAAATGAAATACCTTTCCTATTTGGTACTTTTATTCTGCCAGCTCCCATTTTCAAATTGTCACAAACATATGAGTTAACCTGTACATATATGGCTTATTAGGTAGCTTGTAGAACTTGATATCTCAATAGTCCTTTCAGCAACATGTGATTGACAGAACCCAAAGAGCACGGAGCTCAACTGCTACTAAAGTTAGTGAGAGTAGCTACCTATATATCTTTGAAAGTCTGGTGTAAATGACTTCCAACCTTTTTGTAAGTTCCTCCACAACCAATGGTGATCTCATTCTGGAATGCCTCATTTTAGGCAAAATGTTGCATCAGGTTTTACAGTGTTGACTACCTTGCTTTAAGTAGACAGGCTAGTTCTATTTGTTCGATAGCAAATTTAACAGCTTCTTTCTCTTGCCTCCAACCACATGTGGGATGACACTACTGCAACATTTCTCAGATTTGTTGCATTTTCTTTCACAGGTTTCCAGCAGTTCTCCATTGTTTTCAACTTCAGCACGACATCCAAGGCACCTCTATGTCAAAATCTTGGCAGCACAAATGGATGTCCAATATGCAAGACTTGAAGACACAGAAGAGGCAACACAGAGAATTTCCTTTACTCAACTACTGCTGAAGCTCCAATGACAAAGCCTCACTCCACAGAACTGAAATATTCACATGAATTAGTGTAATCTGTTGTGGGAGTCTAGAATGGATCATACTACCTTAGCATACAGTTGCACCAGCATCTCTCTGAATCTTTCTATACCGACTTATTAACAACATGGAAAAACATCCTCTTCAATTAATTTTGTGGTATCCCATGCAAAGATTGAAAGGGGAGATTAAGCAAGATTTCAAAATTCTTGTGTTTTAATGAATCACAAATTGAGATAAAGCAGCCTTTTTTCAGACCTAAATTATACCTTGAGTTCTGCAAAAGTTTGACAACTCGGACATCCTTTCCAATTAGTCAGAAATGCATAATTGGAGCCTAACAGAATTAAACCTTGATGAAGGGGAAATATATGTGGTAAAATATCTCAAATTATCAGACAATTAGGTGATTTCACTGGCTGACAGGAAACAGAACTTTAGGGAGCATGTTCCAGAGTTATTTTCAACAAAATGATGAAATGGTTATAAATATAAAAAACTGTAGAGTATAATCAGGTCAAAATGCTTTCAATTTAACGGAGGATGGCTGGCCACAAGAAAATCCTGTCTGCACAGTATACCTCAGACAGATAACAGCAAGCACTATCCATGTTTCAAAAAGTCCATAGTTCCCTTAACCCAACACCGAGATAGCACGTGCTGCATCTCAGCAGGAATGGAATGGCCTGAAGTTAAGGGCCTGCATATAAAACTCCAAGCATATATCAGGGGAATTACAACTTAGGCAAAGAAACGTCTGGCTTTTTGTTACACATCCGTTTAACCCCAGCTGGCGACTAAACACCACACAGCTGCTTGCCTCTCCTCCACCCCCTCAAGGTGCAATAGGGGGGGGCGAATTGAATGAAAATGTAAAACTCTTGGGTTGAGATAAAGACAGCCTAAAAGGACAGCAAAGGAAGAGGAAATAATAAAAAATATGAACAACAAGTATTGCACAGTGCTCACCACCCACTGACCCATACCCAGCCCGTCCCCAAGCAGTGATCCCAGCCCCCCAGGCAACTCTCCCCAGTTTATATACCAAGCATGACATCATATGGTATGGATCATCCCTTTGGCCAGTTTGTGTCACCTGTCCTGGCTATACTTCTTCCCAGCTTCTTGTGCACTTCCTTGCTGGCAGAGCATGGAAAGCTGAAAAGTCCTTGACTTAGGTTAAGCACTACTTCACAACAACTAAAACATTAGCACATTATCAACATTATTCTCATACTAAATCCAAACACAGCACTATACCAGATACTAGAAAGAAAATCAACTCTATCCTAGCCAAAACCGGGATGATCTCTTAATCAAATAGACTTCTATGATCATGATATTCTGAAGCTCTGACACGTAGCGAAATAATTCTTAATGCCTTGGTTTTACTGCACATAGATCACAGGCTTGTAAGAGGTTCAGGCATCTTTTCTAATGAAGTCAGCAATGCAGTCCAGTCATAAACCCCTAGTCCTTGCTAAGCTTTTGTTGAGACAACAGTTAGTAAAGACTCATCCTCTGAGATTAAGATACTCTTGGCATGAATTTACCCATGTCACATAAAACAAACTATGCATCTGAGATGGACAGCTGGATGCGTGCCACCCGTGAATGGAAAAGGTCAGCTAACTCTTATGGCTTGTGGAAGGGATAGACACAGAGCAAGCAGAGTTTTGTTCTGTAATTTATTGCATACACGTTGTGAAATTGACTGGAGAAAGCTGGGGTTAGAATCAACAGAGGGGCTAGCATGCACGGGTCATCTTAGCTCCTTGTAATCATTAACATCTGTATTATGTATGTAGGGATCTAACATTTTTGCTAATAAAATTCCCACTTTACTAATTGCTGCAGGCCAGATCTCGTAATGGATTCAAGTCACCTGAGCTAACCACAGCTTTGTCTGCCGTAGGTGCTCAGATTACGGTGCAGTAAATTCTGTTAGGCACCAAGTTATCCTTTATGTGACAAGTTAAACTCCTCAAACAACATCCAAAATCCAAAAGTTGGAAGGTGCTGGAATCTAGTAAATAAAGAAAGGCTCTTGACAGAAGCAACTGCACAGAGGGCAAGAGACAGGAGAAGAAAGCCTTCACGTAGTGCTACAAGAAATCACACCTTCTCCTTGGAAGCTCTGCCTACCCTGCCCTATGGACAGGAGCATACATTTTTCTTCCAAAACATTAAGCAAACCTTACTAAATATAGTTCTGTCCTGAGAAGTCATGGATTTTCAATCCTCATGGCAGACAAGAAAAACAAATTCAAATCTCCCATTTCCTGGTGAAACCCTCTACCCACTACAGCATTACCTGGTCTAGTTGAGGGTGTCCCTGCTGACTGGAAGGGGGTCAGACTAGATGACCTTTGAAGATCCCTTCCAGCCCAGATGATTCTATGATTATGTGGAAAGAGGGTGGCAGTTCTTCTTTAGGGTAAAAATTAAAGAAGGAGCTGCTGGAGCTGAAGTCTGTGGTCCTTTACTAGATGCGCACTGAGAACCTTCACCACGAAAGCTCCATGGGGATTTAAGCAGGGCACTGGATGAATTTCTGGCTAAGCATCCCCAAGAAATGTGAATTAGTTCTCAGCATGACTGTAGACATACTGAGAACTAAGTGGGAAGCTGCTTTAGGCATCTGCAGATACAGTTATACCATGGCGTACAGGATCATGTCTTTGCAATTAAGTACATTAATTCTGCCAAAGTCTCGTTGTCGATGTGGCTTATCTTCTGGGTGTCTCTTTCATGAAACAGGATATATGTTGATATACTTCTGGCTTGGTCACAGTATTGAAGTGGAACTTGCATTTTAACCGACTAACATTTTTACTTACGAAACTGTGACTCTTCATATGATAGCATGTAATAACACTGAATTTTAAAAAGTACCTAATTAATATCATTGGGTTAAATGTAATAATTAAAATAATTATCATATTATTTACCACAACTAATTATAAACTTAATTATTTTCCACAATCCGTATCAGTGTTTCAATTGCTCAAGAGACATAGTCAGGTAGTTTAATTTGACAACATCTTTGCTGTTTTGTTTCACTCATAGTAATTAACCTCTTAACATCTGTAGCTGTTTCCTCTTGTGTGGTTAATGCACATCTAAAGTGTCCAACATGCACCATTTCCCCAAAGTGCTATGTTACTTCACCTTGGCCACGGGCCAACTTTTTAATATCCACCTTTAGCTTTTGTTTAGCATTTCTGGTTGCTACTGCAAGAGAGCTAAGGTTGTAAGCAACTCCACCTGGGAGAATTAAAAAAGCGACACTGCACAGCCCACTTCTGGATACTTCCAAGGGTGTTAAAAATAATAGAGCTTTGAAAATTGTCCAGGGAAAACCTGGCCCAGCAAAACCTCTGAAAACCTTGACCTTTAATATTCTTTAGGAATTGCTATTAAGTTATTTCAGTTCTATCTTACATTCTATGCTGTAAAAAAGGGATAGTCTGTTCATCAGTTTAAATACTTAATTTCTCAAAAAAGGGTCTAATCCAAAACCCGCATCAAGGTTAAAGGAAGCCTTTTTAATTATTTCACTAGTCTTTGGATTGAGTTCTCTTACTTTCAGGAGGATTTTAAAATTGAAATGGATTATTCCTCTTTGCCCAGGGGTTAGGTTATATGAGGATGAAGCATGGCATGATAACTGATTACTAGAGCAGTCTAGGAGTGAAATATGAAGTGTTAGCTGGATTAGTTGATGAGTTCTTCATTGCTTCTTTTTTATGCAAAGCAAAAAAGATTTTTTTTTCTGAAATTATATCCAGTTAGGTTTTACAAATGATAATGGTGACAAAACTTTTCAGTGATCTGTGATACCTTAATCATCTCCTGATTAGTCAGGGAATATTTATGTTAAATAAAATAACCTAGCAATAAAAGAAATCAGACTTCCATTCCCCTTAGACTCTCTACTTCTTTCTACATTACCTTTGCTGCTGTGAAGCTGTACCCATCTTCAGAATCAGGGGAAAAAGAAAGGGTCTACTGATGCTTCTAAAAGCTCAAGGGATTTCCTGTTCTAAAGTTTGAGAAGAGGCCTCATGAAGTCACTACTGAAGCTATTAAAAAGCAAAACACTTTTAAAACATTTGAACTGCAATTTAGTTTTCTGCTGAGGTTTCACTGAACAAATTCTTTCACCTCCCTGAATGTATCACAGCATCATACCCTCTTCTCAGGATAATGCAATTTGACAGGCACCTCTGTGAAGCCTCGCCTAGACCAGTCCATCTTGGTGCACAATGATACATGAGGGGAAGAAAACCACCAGAAAACAAGATCTAAATCACTCTGCATTCCTGTCTAAGAATCAATGTAGATGAGTAATTACAAGGATGCGCACAATAAGAAATGAGCTCCTAAACCCAGCATTCACAAGTGGATTGTCTTGCCTATGGACCACACACTCTCTTCAAAACGATCCCTATGCTCTTCCTGAATACAAGCAATAACTCTAAAGAACCCTGTGCACAAATACACACACTTTAGAATTTAACCTCATGTCAGTCCCACTAGCATTAAGGGCATAAAGGATGAGATATCCGCTGCTAAAAATAAGCAAGTGAACAAGGGGCAGGTCATATTAATAAAGCACACAGATTTTTAAGCATGAAACATATAAACTCTCAGAAGCTACCTAAAATTAAGAAATTGACAGTCTAGGAAAAAAAAAAGTGTGATTAGAATGATCTTTACTGAAAATCTACAAAAGCCTGAATACTATCAGTGGCACAACTTTTCCCTTCATTCTGCCCAACTCTGTCAAAGGCTTAACTTTCAGGGGCAGTGAGCACGGTAAACATTCATCAAAGACTACACGGTGCTTAAGATTTTAAGGAACTTATAAATTTAAGGCCACAGGGGACTGCCATGGTTAGTGTTTGACTTGCCACTTAACAGACCACTTAATTTCACCTAGCCACCTCTCCACTGAAGAAAATTCTCTGCAACATATAGTTGAAGCTAGAGATCTTAAAAACTAAGACCAAGGTTCTCCTATTCAGGTTTTTATATCAAGAAATTTGAAGGTTCCACATTTTTCAGCGTGGTTTCATTTCTCATGTGGGAATAGATAAACTTTAAATTTGAAAGGGAAAATCTGCAAACCTACCCCTAGAGCAACAATTAAGAACAACCTTATGTTCTATTACATGGTAAAGGACAGAGACATCAGAATTTAATTCCACAGCAAAATACAATGCAGGGTTATAGCAAATAAGGATTCTCAGAAGCAATTTTAGATGAATCTAGGTCTTTTAGGCTTAGTTAATGAACTGATTTTGCACTATTTCTAAGAGCTGTGAAAAAAGCTGCCCCAAGGTTACTTTCCCTCCTTGTTCTTGTTTCTCTTCCTCAGTGAGAACTTTAGGTGTTTTTAAGGCAAAAATATGAGCTGCTGCCAGATCTGCCATCCTGTTATGCTCTCAGAGGAACACATCTATATATCCTTCAATATGTCACTAATCATAAATCTGAGTAGCTGAAGATCAGATTGCCGTGACAGAATACATTAAACAGGGCATTTTTGTTGTACATGTGTGTGTTTATATACATATACATAATAGGTATACATAAATATATAATTGGTATAGGGGTGTGTGTGTGTATATATATAAATACAGGTATATACATATAGAGAGAGGTATGGGGCCAAGATAGTTCTAGACATAAAACATTTATCCTCTGAGAAGGGATAAATTTGAGTATGACCTTTCATTTTCATTTGACCTTTCAAAAGACATGATTAAACTCTATCTTCTGGCACTGTAATTGATTTTCCCCAAAGGACCATTTATCAGAGAATAAACTGGGTTTGGACCTTGAAGTGTATATTTTGTGGCTTTTACATATCAATTGGTATTTTAAAAGAAGTCCTCCATTCCAAAAGAACTTCTGAGATTACCAGAAAAAGAAATATAAAAAAAAAAAAAAAATAACTTGGGCTTTTGGTCAATATAGCATTCCAGCAAAGCTTGTCAGTTGAAAGATTAACTTTTGAGAAGAGCTAGAGTCAACTAATAAGCAGACTTAAATACAACTAACAGGTTATCTCAGCAAAGAAGAGACCCAAGAATACCTTGTTTAAATCACTGCAGAAGGAAAAGACAGTTCATGTAAAGTTTGGGCTTTAGCAACCAAGGTACAAACCCTCTTTCCCCTCTGTCAGAGCAGGTGGAAGACACTTCACAGTATCCTATCAAGCTCACTGATGCACCGAAACCTCTTCTTTCCCTCCAACACACAATGCCATAACACAAATAAAAGCCATATTCCAGTTAAAAGTCTCTAATACCATAAAATGTTTGATTTTAACTGGTATCTGGAGATTTCCATGCATACCAACCTAGCGGTGGGGACACTTACACCTGTTCTTAGCTCCAGTGGGAGTAACTCCCCAAATGCTGTGAGATTCCTTGTGTTTAGAGTTGTAGACATCCTGTTTACGGACAGGGAAAAGTGTTCATAGATTCCAACCTTGAGCCGTAATTCCTTAACTCTGAATGTTTTAATTCATTCATTTTAACACCGTTTTTAAACAGAGTACTTCCAGGGAAGGGAATCACATCAATTTCATAAGCAGTCCAAAGTTAGAATGTACAGAGTCATACACGGGATTCACTAGTCCTACAAACAAGATTTAGTACTCTAGATGCACTAATAACTTCAGTGTTGCAACTACAAAGGAATTTAAGTTAACCAGAAAGTAATTACCTTTGCGGTGCAGCAGAGGTAAAGTGATATCTAGATTTAACATTAATGTTAATTGAATTATACATCTGCCGTGGGAAAAAAATAACTCCCTTAAACTCAAATTATGTTCTCCCAAATGTGATTATACATAACACATTTGTGTATTCTCAGGCAGTTGTAAAGCAAATATTGTTTCATCAGCATCAGAAGGCAGAGTTACTAGGAATATTTACTGTAATGAAATACAAGAACATACAGATAAACAAAAGACTGGGGGACAAATGCCAACCCTCTGTAGTGACCTTTACTTGATTCCAAGACAAACAAGAGGACTCGGGAAGTGAGCCAACACAACATTTGAGTACATCCTTAGCCCTGAGCTTATGAGCTGTCTCAGTGTCATCATGCTTAAGAGTTTTGGCAGAGCCAGGCATTATATAAACTGTAAATTCTCCTTTGGAGATAGGCGATATCAAGGTATCAGTTTGATAAATCATTCACTTAAGAAGCTTTCATGGCAATAATAAATACACGTTTTGTGTCTGATCCTCTCTTTTGGAGGAGGCTACTTATATCCATCGATTTCTGGGGAATAGAAGAACCAGAGCTTCATCTCATGCCAGGACTCCAGATTAGCACTGATGGCTGCCTGTCAGGAACTACTCGTAGCTTCTTGCAGTTTTCTCAGATATAGGAGAACAAAATCAGAGTGTAGAAAGAAAGATGTAATACAGATGGATTTGTGTAGATGTGTATCATGCCAGATTAGAGAACATTCCATTGTTAAATAAAATTTCAGTTTTCTCCAGGAGATCTTACAGCAGTGTCAGCTTTGCTACTCTCATTAACAGAAGGAAGACCCAAGTTGCTGGAGTACAAGTGACCTGCTTATGGCCATCCAGCAGACTTGAGGCAAAGCCTGGAGCAGGCTGCGCAAGAGTGCAATAAACTATTCTGAATCTCTGACAAGCGGACTAAAGGGGGAAGGTTATAAACCAAGGAGAAAATCTCAAAAGACTCTACTTACAGAACAACATTAGTTTGAGGCAGATTAGTTTTCAAACCACACAGCAAGAGAGATGAAAAACACACTTTAAAACTTGCCTTGCTTTCCAAATGAATGATGGGTATAATTTACTGTTCAAATGCACATGGGAAGGGATTACTTTATTGGGTACACTGGCCTGCCACCTATGCATTTCATTGGTAGGAGCCCTTAGGCGCTGCTCAGAGTTGGGAACAGCTTTGATTTAGCAGTCACCAACTGTCAATAGGGACAGCCGCACCAGAGCTGATTCTCAAGCACAAACGTTTGTCCCGATTAAGCTAATTGAGGTTAACTTCTTCTAACTCAGTATGCAAAAAGCTCTATCTTGCCTGGCTTTGGCCAGGGGATATCATGGCAACAGCTAGCCCTGTAAGCTGGCACTAAAATTAAGCAAGAGAAATGAACTGGGTGGAAGATAGGACGGCAGGATGATTTGATCCCTAGAGATGTACAAATAAATTTGAAAGAATGTCAAAAAAATACCTATTTGAAGGGAATGTGTTTAAGGAGCCCCTTGTTCCAATAAATTCAAACCTTAACTCTGTTCCTCCATCTGGCACAGTAATTTACGGGGTGATTTGAGAATTAATGTGCAGATTTTAAAGTGTTTAGAAAAGTCAACATTTTGACATAAGAGTTTTTCAACTAACTGTTGCAGAACTGGATCTCTACTATAATTTAATGTCCCTGATGAAAGGAAAACATAAAACACCGTCTTCAAAGTCAGAGTGATACGAGGTTATCAGTAATGTACACCGTACCTTTCCACTTTGGATGAGAACAACAGTTTTTTTCTAAGCACTCTGTGGCCTCTTAACTAAAACAGTCTGACATCAACTATTCGTCTAAACAAGGAAGTGCTCTTCAAACCATATCTTCATGGATGTCATATCACTATTCTCACTATGCACACCCACCAAAAAAAGAGTATGAAATAATTCCCAGAAAATGAAAAATTAATATAGAAGTATGACAGAAGCACTGGCAAGATACTCACACTTGCAGTGCAGTAAGGAACCCAGAAAAAATAGGAGATAATCAGTAACAATTCTATATTGAGATTTGATTATGAATGAATTGAGGTTGCTCATTCTAACAAGTGTGCTAAATGCACACTTGAAAAAGTGTGCAAAACTATACTAATTCTTAGAGAAAAACTTAACCAAATTTCACATCTGATCGGAGAAAGTAATATCTAAAAAGGGGACCATATATTCAGCTGGTTCAAGTTAGTAGGGCCCTGACAAGATCAGTGCAGCTGCAGTGATTTATACCAGCCGAGCATCAGTCCAGCATATAATCTAAACCAGCATATGGAATCTTTGCAGAGACCCACCAGCATTTCAATAAGACTGATAACATGTTTCATGCTTTCCACACCTCAAAATAGGAATCCTGAGAGTATAAGCACAAGACGATAGTAGAGACCTTGAAAATACAAGGCACAGGATGAAGCCAAAGGCCTCCAGCATCTAAATGCAAATGGTCAATTACTAACGGAATGTAACTTTGGCAGTTGGCTAGAACTGGTTTTAGGGCATAACAAAGAGAAAAAAGAAGCAGTATCCAGCATATGTAAAATTACTCATATTGTAAAAATACAAAGGTGATAACAAGAAGGTATAAATGTGAGTCACAACCTTCATACGAACAGAAATGAAGTATTCCAGCACCAACCCCCACAGTTAAGGACACCACAACTGATCAGTTCTGCTGCCTATCTGCAGAAGGTGGAGAAAATGCTGCTTTCCGATTTTCCAATCACCATATTTTCCTACTTCAACTTTTCATATGTAATGTATTATATTTACTAAGTAATTTTGTAAATTAGGATTTTAGAGGATAGTGTGTGTATATGGATACGTGTGCTTTCTGCTCCAAACTTATCACATGACAATGTGATTAATATTGGCACACTAAGTCAGAGTAAGCCTTGTAAATATTTAATCTTTGTCCTTATAAAAGCATTAATAAAGTATCAATAATAGGTGTAAGAATGGTGCAACACCACCTCTCTACTATTATTATTTTAGATTATTTTTGTAAAATCATGTATTGCATAAAATATTTTTTAGCACATGTTGTAGAGAAAGCAAATAATAGATAAATTCTGGGAAAATTCAAAGCAACCAGCAGCAAACTCATAATAGGATTCCCCTGCACCAGAGGGCAGGAATCTGAACTCTATGATCTGTGAAGTTCTTTATGTGCAGACAATCTCTTATAGAGTCCTAGCTTAAAGTTCCCTTTTCCAATCCTCCACAGGCTTGTATTTCCACTCTTAATTAGTATGCTGCTGTTTGACATGTGAGCAAGGATGTTTAACTAGTGGGCTAAGGTGAGAACAGACTGCAACCGGCAAAAGAACCCTGGACCAGAGTGAGACAAATGCAGCTCCATAATTTAAGCGTAAAGACGTACAGCAAACATCTTCAGCAGCATTTTGACTTTTAGCTCCTTTTAGCTAAATTGGCTTCAAAGGGAGTTGTTCTTCTAAACACCTTTGTGAACCCGGGCCTTTCACTGGGAGCTGCACTTGTCCCCACCGAGATGCCTAAGCTGGTCAGCAATAGAGCAAACTGGTGTAGACTCCCCAGGTCAGTGAGCAGCAAGTGAACCAAACTGGAAAACTTCACCTTCTGTTCTTCTCCTTCAGCCCAAACACAAACCGACAGAAAAACCTTCTTTCATTTTGCTTCTAAGCTGTACATTGCAGCCATTCAGTACAAGAGAAAACCTTCTATCCTTTCAAACTTAAAAACACACTACCTTTTGTTAGCCTATTATCTTCTGCATATGTCACACTTCAATGAAAATGGTTTAGTCTTATAGAGGCTGATGGGACATAGCGAGCCTGCTGATTTCAATACTAACATATTGATGACAGCAATACAAGCATGAATATCCCTAAAAGTGCTCTGGTGCTTGTTTTAGACGTTAGCAAGTTGTGCAAGTTAGCTGTTCACTGCAGCTGTGAAAAATCTGTGGTTTTTTTTCTTAAATATTCTTGTTCTGCATCAGGCACTCTTCTCTTAGGAGAAACACACAGGGGAGGAAACAAAACCCTGCACACTTTGGTATTGAGAAGTAGCAGGGAATGTTCAGCAGTTGTACTGCTCACTTGGTTTCACATTTTTGTACTTGCTTTCCTCCAAAGAGGGAGATTCTTTGGCGCTAGAGGATTTGATACATCGTTCTGCGCTGCTGCACTCTGGATAGGGAGGAATGCTTTAAAACTATCGACTAATGTCCATTGGCAGCTGGGGAGCCATCCTTCCCTTTACAGAATCTTTGCACATAGATCCCGTTTGGGGAAGACGTGTGGCACAACCCTCAATGCTGCCAGTATGCATAACCCTCCTGCGACGTATAATCAAAGCACCAGTGTCCCTCAGCAAATATTATACGCTGCCTTAGTGTTCCAGGTTCTGAAATTCAGCTTTAAGTCTGACATCTCCTCTCCCCTGAGCTGGCTTGATACAGCACTTGAGTCACACAGAGGCAGACAAAATGACCTTGTGAATTAGAATCTACTATGCAAACTTTCTAGTTAGAAAAACTCCACTGCCATTTGCCTCCCAACCCAAATATTACTCCACGATTTCCCGCTGTGGCTGAACCTGCACTCAAAACTCTTGCCCAGCAGGCAGACTGATCTGCACAGAGTCAGTGGGACTTCCCCATGCGCAGCAGGGTAGGGAACTGCCTTCAGGTGCCAGTGGTTCCTCTGGCATCATGAAGCAGCAGACGGGGAGATTCTCCCTCTGACCTCGAGAACTCTGTTCTTCACCTTATCCTACCTTCATTCTGCCTCCAGTAAACTGACTACTGTGCTGATTCAAAAAATAAATGCAGTAGGTATAGTGACTGTGTTGTCATTCTGCAAAATAAGAGTTAAATGCATTCATTCTAGCCTGCATACGAACTTTTTATGATGTGAACAGCAGGAAGGCATGTGATATTCAAAGCATTAGACACAACAAATAGTGCATTTTTAGAGGATTAAGTCTATTCTTCAGGTATGTTGTCACATGGGACTGAAGGTCAAGTATATACAACCACCTGATCAGTGAAATAATCCTCCAGAAGTACCTTGCCTGCAGAGACTTCATATTATTCTGAAACAGAAATTACTAAGGAAAAAAAAAATAAGGAAAAAAAAAATAATCAGAGCCCTCACTTTTTCAGAGATTAATTCTATAAATATAACATCATTCAAAGCCAATCAGGAAAGTAAAATATTTCAGCTATTCTGAACATATTCTATTTCTGGATTTCAGATATTATTCATATCACTAGGGTAGCGCTGTGGATTTGTTTTAGCTGATTACATTAAACCAATATTGTTTAAAAATTCAAAAGACTGTAAAAGCCTGCATGTGTCTGCTGCCTGCGCAAACGAGTTTGAGGTTGCTACAGCGGAATGACTGCTGGAGTTGACAGTTCTGTCTGGAAACTGAAGATACTGTGCCATGGTCTGCCTTTCACATCCTTGAGGAATACTGTGTGAAGCAAGCTTGCTGAAAGTTAAGGAGATGAGGGATCATTTTGCATACGTGCTTCTTGATCTTGCATGATTTCTGGACGCCCAAGTTGCTTTAGTGAAAAATTCTGCTTAACTGAACTTCTATGGCACTGCAGCTGCACACATGATGGAACTGTCCTTCAGGGCAGCTCCCAGTCAGGAGTAACCCCAGCTGTCCTACAATACCAAGACTTGGCAGAAAAACACTTAAGCTTCTAATCATGTGGTAGGCAGACCCAAGCCTACTGCACAAGTATCAGTTAAATCAAAGAGGACACAATTCTCATTGTCTGATACAAAAATTCCTACAGAATTGCTGTCAGAGCCCCATCATTTTCTATAACATTGCTAAACCACCACCAAGATAAAAAGCACTAGAAAAAATGTGAAGGATGCAACATTCATCTCATAAATTTCTCTACAGTTCTTATAAGGCTTTTTTTTTTTTTTTCCTCATAGCACAAATCAAATAAAAGGGGCACTGAAGTTAGAAAAGAACATTCACTTGGTTTTCTGATTTCCCGAGAACAGCATCTGACAAGAAAAGTGGCTGCATCACCCTTTTTGAAACAGGACGATCAAAAGCTTTATCCAAATTCACTGAGTTTCTCCAGGGCTTACCGAAGGGCCAAAGAGTATGGAGAAGAGAAACCAAATGGAGATTCTGGATATTTGTGCAATTCTTTTCAGCAAATCCTCACTGCATTTTTTGATGAAGCTGTCAATTACCAGGAGTACAAGTACATCAGAAGATGTGGCAACATCTATTTAAAATGACATGTTGTAAGGTATAAACAAGGTGATTCAGATTGAGTGGCTTTACATTACCAAACAACTGGCACCAGCTGAGGATCAAGTTCAAAAAATGTGACTCACAGTCAATTAAGAAATTAAATTAGAAATTACCATCATTTCATCATCAGTATTTAACACCTTCTCAAGTATGCCAAGCAGCAATCCAATTTCCAGAAATACAATTTTTTGGATTTCTGTATTCCAGGAATATTACACAGGCAACGCCTCCCATCACATATGGAAACCTTTTCAGGTAAGAGATTTTACCATCATTACAAACCAAACCACTCCCAACTCAGGAAGGCATGACCTTTTAAAAGGCTACCTGCATGTCACCTCACTATAAAGTACTATATCCATAATCTGCCCACCATTCTGCAATCTAAAAATATTGCCCTAAGGCATTTGTTTCCTTTTCTAGTCTCATAATTGCAGTCAATTTTTGCAGCAGATTCTGACATTCTCTTGTTTGCTGGCTGAACTCATTCTGTCATGAAAGGTCAGAAAGCAAACTGCTTCAGAATGTCAATAGGTGTTTAAAGTATTCCACCTCTGCCCGAATTCCTCATGTGCTAAACTATCAAGTGTTGATTTAGAGGTCATTCACTTCAAAGGCACTTTACAAATATAGTTCAGGATCATTATTTCTAGTAAGAAAGAAGAAGAAACCTGTCAAAAGCCATCAAGCTTGCTAGTACTGAAGACAGGAACGTTTCCAGTGCATTTCCAGTGCATGGGGTCAAACGGACTCAGTTGCCCAAGAGAAGACTAATATAGGCCAAACAAGTGATGAATGCAGAACTGCAACCTGGTAGGAAACCAGTGAATTTTGTGAGGAAATCACAAGAAAAGGAAGTATTTGTGATTCTCAGAGCTACAACCATGTAATTTTTAAAAAAAATTAGTTTCTGCAAATCACTCTTTTCTTTATTTGATATAATGAAAATTAAGAGGAAAATTAATGTTAAATTTAGACCATAACTGAAACTTAATATTTATTAAATTAACCCTGCGCTACCCAAGTTAAAATTCTTTGTTGACTGAGATTTCTTAAGCTTTTGTTTGCATATTATATTAGGTTTCCTTTTTTCCTTGAAAAAGCCAAGAACAATGAGAAACAATGTTATTTTTCCCATAGTTTTAGACTGGTTAGAGTGTTGTCTTTAACATGACTTTGAAGTTCAATAATCTTTGATGGAATGCAGTTTTGAGAGCTCATTTTGAATCTACTCCATTCATCAGAATAGCTGCACAAAAATATACCATGTAGCAGATCACCTATAAACTCCATACATTTAAAAATTAGTTGAAAAAGAAATCTACCAGAAAAATTCCCCAGAGAATATCATGAGAGAATGGAGGAGCGGAATACATATTATTTTAAAGCTTGTGAGCTAATTTTCTATAAAAATAGCAAGCTCTACATTGTTCCTCTTTTTTCCATTATGATTGAATAACAAAATGGAACACTTGTTTTCATGTTCTTAATCACTTAGTGCATGTTTGTTTTTAAACATTAGCTTCAAAAAGGCTGAATAAGACCCAGTTTTGCAGAAACAAACAAGCACCGAAATGTCATGATCAAACAGAGGAAATTTCAACTCAAGAGGACTTCTTGTTTGCAAAGTGAGGAGCAACTGAAAATGGAGTTTACAGTGAACTGCATTTCCAGCACAACTTTTTATTTGATAGAGAAATGATAGATCTCTCAATGTACACCACAGTACTTTAATTGAAAACAAACAAAAAAGCCAGCTAGTGTCTGAAAAGCAAACCGGAGAATGAATAATGAAGTAATCTCTGAACACTGCTTCAGTTTGCCATGCAGTGTCTGGTGCTTTTATCCAGCAGCATGCAATTTAAACATTTTTGCTTATTTCCTGTTTCTTTTCTTTGCAAGAAGAGATAGACAGAACTGACTATTAGCCTCCTTCTCTATCAGTATGCCATATGCATGCTGTGCTCCAGCTGTCATGTTAAAAATGCATAAGGCTAAATTAAAAACTGCTGCAAAGACTTTTGGTGGTAATCAGATAACTCTCTATGTAAAATATGATTTAAAATGATAATATTTTCCACACATTTCATATCAGCAATACAGCTGAAGGATAAAAGAATACTATATTTTGATAATTATCCTTTATGGACATTCTGTGTCGTGCTATAAATGAACTGTATTTCTCAATAGCATTTAAAAGTGCAAGTACTGAGTCATAGCTTCAGCTGGTCCAAACAGTAGTGAATCCAGCAATTTTCACCAGCTTGAGTGTCATGATCAAATGAGAACAGCTTTTCTCTTTGGAAGGAAAACAAACCCTTGAAAAATAGTTATCAGAGTACTCAATAAATGCAGTGAACTAAACTATGATGTTCAGCCAAAATCAGACCAATTACCAAATGGAAACAGTGGAGTAAAACCCTCAGTAGTTTTTGGGAGAACACGATGCCAGGACAGATTGCTGCTTTGGTCACAAGAAGGGAAGAGCAGAAGGAAATGGAAGCTGGCAAATTTAACGGTACATCATACTTGATATGGCCACAAATTCCAGAAAGTTCTCAGTCCAAAAGTGTTTCTGGAGCTACTTGACCTTAGAGGGATGATGAATCTTAAATCTGAGATGGTATAAGAAGACTCTCCTACATGCATTATGTTCCTTCAGGCAAATGCAGTTTAACTGGCTTAGTCACCAGCTTAGCCTTCTGTCTACAGCAGGGGGACACTGAAAGGAGTATGTCATGGTTGTTGGAATCCTTTTTCCATATCTCCCCAATGTCTCACTGAGGGCACGCGTGGTTGCCTCACTTTCTGCGTGTGGCCTTGTCTGAAATACCCCGACGCTGCTTCTCAGCATCCCTAGGATGTTTAGTGGGAATGTCCTAGAAGCAGTGCTAGTGACACTTGAGTTTATCCTTTTCAGGTGACATAACAGCAGAAGTTGCATTCTTCTTCCACGGTCAGTAATGTAAGTTTTCAAAGAAGCACTTATGTCACACTGCTGTAAATGCAGGAAAGAACAGCAATAAGGATCAGAGCCTGCACAGACCCACTACTGCACACAGCAACGGCTTCCACCTGCTCCCAACTGACTGTACAGGGCTTTGTGCTTAGCAATCTGCAGACACTGAATGTCACTTCTTTACTATCATTGGATCCCAAAGACCAATAGTGGACTTGGGACAACCGATCTTGTAAACCAGTACTTTTTGAGGGATTTATAGAAAACTTCCTTTGCAGATAAGGAGACTACAACCTAATCCATCATATCCCAGTCTTTCTTTGGCTTTGTTTTTACACATGGGAAAGAAAACCATAAAACCCACTGTTCAGCCAAACAGATTTATTTTTAAAGCAAAAACTTATTATTATGGACCATCTCTACATCTGCAGAGGTTAATAACTGTCAAGCCAGAAAATAATGGGCATATTTAGATAATAATTTTAATCAAAAAAATTTTTGCACTACTGCGTAGTAAAGTCTAACAATTCTTCACTCCAACTACAGGAAGTAAATTTCTACATATATGATTATTCAATTTATTATAAGAAAAGATAAGTATTGTGGATCAACCAGTTATCAGAAATGGATTAGAATCAAGAAATTCCTGTGCCGTGCATAATGAAAGATTACTATGTAATTTTAAAAAGACATATGAAATTAATTTTATATTGAGTAATAGGGTAGCTTCATTATGCATTTTATAATAGCAGATATTAAAATATCTATCTTGTCCATAAGCTGCAGTTTCAGACTCAAGAAAAAAGTCCACATCATTCTGAAAACCACACATACATAATGCAAATAGAAACTAAACCAGAGTTGTTTTAAATTTGTGAACATAATAAAACAGCGTTAGCACACTAATCACTTTTAAGACACGAATGCACCAGTACATCAATGTGTGGCAAATGTGTGGCATTTCAACACAAGAGCTACTTCCTATTATCAGGTTGCCAGGGCACATCTAACCTAGGGCACAGCACTGGTGCAACAGAATGAACTGAACAGTGCATTGCCAAAAAAAATATATATATAAAATACCTCCATTGCACATAATACTGTGGGAATTCTCTATTATTGCTATCTAATGCTTTGTATGGCACTGTAAATAGTATGAGCACTAAACATGTCCAATTTAAAACAAGGATACGTTGACCTTTCTGCCTATCCACTCTCCTCAGACAACAGACAATATTGAGATAAATGAGCTTCCTCAGAATCTGCTTTTCCTTCTTGGATTGAACCCTATGATCAAGAATGAAATTTTAAATCCTTTTACTTAAATGCATTGATTCAATGCCTGGTGATAAGTTCCACAAGACTCGAGCTGAGCCTTCAATGCTAATGCAGACTGAATTTGTACCGTATGGGATGGATAGCTGACATACATGAGGAATGTAGCTAGTGGAACTACACAGCATATGCAGACATGGACAACATTATACCAAATGGTCATTTAGCAATAGCTTCGAGACTTCTAAAAAATCACTGGCTCAGCACTGAAAGTGACTCCCTTGCTGCTGCTAAATCACTAAACACAGTGGGTTAATGAATCTGTAATGAAATAGAAGATCAGCATTTTATATTAAACAGAAAACATTTAAATTTGCCTTGAAAGCAACAGCCAGGAGTATGTGGGACATAAAATGAGTACTTCACAGTAATTTTTACCCAAGCAATTAATCTGGACAAACACAACTCCACCATTCAGAACTGAAAATTTCAAAATGGTCAGACAGTCTTTTATTTCACTACTAGTTAAAGTAACCTTGCTAAGTGTTTGGAGGAATCATTATATGTCTATTATGTATGGCAATCTTGCTTCTAAACTATGTTAAGTATGTAATTTCCTTGACATGACTGACTTTGGCAGTTTTTTTCAGGGGAAAGACCAATTCAGGGAAGTCTCCTGAGCAAAGGAACACAGCTGTTTTCTGCAATAGGAACTCGGATTGCATAGGAACATGGCATCAATCCTACAAGCAAACCTGTCCCTTTCACATCAGTGACTGACATTGCAATTCCCAGGTCTCAAGGCACCCACTGATTTGCTCCCTTGTACTCTGGTGGTTTGTTTTGTTTTGGGATGGTTTTTTTGACATTTCTATTCACCAGAAAATAAAATCAATCATTGCAATAATATGCTTCTCCTTTTCTTTTCTCTAGGTGCACTCCTAGGTTTCTTTCTGCAACATGTCCTAGAATCACCCTATAATTACATTTCTAATGGAAATTTTACTTTCTTATTCACCTGTGTGATACAACATGCAGCATGACATAGCCATATACATTATACATCCTAGAGAGTACATTAGCCCTCAGTGGTATCTGAAGCAGTCCAGTCCAGGCAAATTTGCGCAGCTTCTTAGCCAGATCCTAAACTGTATGTAGTCCTTCAGCTCTTTTTTTCACATGGGACTTAAGCTCAGACCTGTTCTTTCAGATCCATCAAGGTTTCTTGCCTTCTTTTGTTGCATAGAAGGAAAAAAATGAGAATTCTAGGAACAATGTTCCCTTTTCCTCTTCACACAGGAATCTACATTTAGCAAGATGACAAAAAGAGCCTGCAGCTGCCTTGCACTTGGTGGCTAGTCAAGGGATCTACATCATCAACAAAAAGGAAGGAGTTCCTAGAACTTCAAATTGCCTTTCCTTATAGAGCGTAAGGAGGAATTACCTCAACCAAAATATCATCAGAAATAAAAAGCTTCAGAACAAATCAATAAAATGAATGATAACAAATTGCTTTTACTGTTTGAACAGTTCCATCTGTTTTCTAAACTCTCCCGAATTTACCACAGTGTGCTACATATGGGGACTACCTTTCATTTTAGTTCCCTTTCTACATCCAGGATCTTCTTTCTAATACAAATATCAGACCTTTTTCCTGTCTCCTATCATTTCCTCTGATGCTCTGTAACTTCTTCCATCCTGTGAAACCACTTGTCATTTTCAGCCTTCAGTTAATCATATAAGTAGTAGCAGCAACTATTTTATTCATAGAATCATTCTGGTTGGAAGAGACCTTTAAGATCATCAAGTCTAACCGTTAACCTCGCACTCCCAAGTTACTGCTAAACCATGTCCCTCAGCAGCACATCTAGACATCTATTAAGTACCTCCAGGGATGGTGACTCAACCACTTCCCTGGGCATCCTGTTCCAATACTCAATAACCCTTTTGGTGAAGAAATTTTTTCCTAATATCCAATCTAAACCTCCCCTGGCACAAACTGAGGCCATTTCCACTTGTCCTGTTGTCTGTTACTTGGGAAAAGAGACCAATCCTCACCTCACTACAGTCGCCTTTCAGGTAGTTGTAGAGAATAAGTTCTCCCCTCAGCCTCCTTTTCTCCAGGCTGAACAACCCAGCTCCCTCAGCCGTTCTTCATAAAACTTGTTCTCCAGTCCCCTCACCAGCTTTGTTGCCCTTCTCTGGACATGCTCATATGTCTGGACATACCTCAATGTCTTGCTTGTAGTGAGGGGCTCAAAACTGGACACAGTATTTGAGGTGTGGCCTCATCAGTGCCGAATACAGGGGGACGATCACTTCCCTAAGTCCTGCTGGCCACACTATTCCTGACACAGACCAGGATGCTGTTGGCAAAGTTGGCCACCTGGGTACACTGCTGGCTCATATTCAACCAGTTCTCAACCAACACTCCCAGGTCCTTTTCTGCCAGGCAGCTTTCCAGCTGCTCTTCCTCAAGCCTGTAACACTGCATGGTGGTGTTGCGACTCAAGTACAGGACCCACTACTTGGCCTTGTTGAACCTCATCCCATTGACATCATCCCATCGATCCAGCCTGCCCAGATCCCTCTGTAGAGCCTTCCTGCCCTCAAGCAGATTCGTTTTGCTTGAAAAGACAAATAATGGAATACAATGATGCTGATTTTTTTTTTAATTAAAAATAAGAAGCTTGGGAAACAGTGCATAGCCATAGTAGTGCAGTACTGAAAGTTGTACGTAATTTAATTTTTCCTGCTGTTTGTTCTACTGTTGCTACATAAGTATTCTTTCCAGACATCAGCTCTCATATCTAAATTCTAATTCCAGTGGTATAATTAGAAGCCACAGAAATGCAGCTGAATTACTGAATTACTTCATCTCTAGAAAAGATAAGTAATATGATTACATTGTATGTATGTATAATTATTAAGCAAATAGTTGTATGGTGTAAGACCAAGAACCAGAAAATTACCCAAAGTATCTCATTACACAGTATGATTTCTCCAGATGCCTGATTCAAATTCCATAAAATGTTGTCCATTTTCTCGGTCTTCTATGTTTCATATACAGATTGTTATTAATTGAATAAACAAGTTTGCATTTTCTCTGTCTTTTCACTTTTCGATGCAAACTTCTTAAAACTAGAAGCAAAGGAAGTATATTAAAACTTGTGCTTTGTTGAATGAAGACTCACTTTGCAGATTTTTCAGTAGCTCTATTGCTTTTTTAAAATCTTGGAAAACAAACAAAATCTTTGCATTTCAATAGAGCTTGATGAAGTAACATTTCTAAAAGATCTGACTGACAGATTTATGCAAGAACTTCATAAAAAATATATATGGATAATGTATGTAATAGGAAATAAAGTAATTAAATAGGCTGCAGAGACAAATTAAAATATATTCTGCATTGCTTACAATGGAAACAATGACAGAGAAATACATACTTTGCTGCATTTCATGAAACCTCCTGTTACAGGCATTTTTATATTTATTAAATCCACACAAAATCAACAAATATATATTGAATTATTTAAGAAAAACAGTTGTTTTATAGCAAGGAGAGTCTACTGAAGAAAATTAAAAATATAAAAGACAAATTAAAATGAAGAGAAGAATTTCTGCTGTACTCTTCATTTTTTTGAACCAAAAAAACCCATTAACACTTCTACAAAGAAATTTCAAGCCAAGAACTCGTTTTTCCCAAGGCAGCACTTAGTATGTCACATTATTTTTAGCAAGTTCTTCATGGAAAGCATTTTTCCAGGATGGAAGATAACCAAAACTAACATTAACAGAGCTTCATCCTGGTGTCTAACTCATGACCTACCAAACCATTCACTTCAACATATTCAGGTTTGAGCACAAGCAGTTCCATGAAGTTTAGTGACTTCCTGTATAAGAACCTAATGCCAAATTCAGGGATTTTTTCTGGCTCTTTCAGCTAATGTCTCAGAATTACTTCAAATCAGAGCAATGTGTACTTTTTGGAACAAGTGCTAGATCCCCCATTTCACTAGATCACATGTTATTCCACTAAGTAAAAGCTATAAAGATATAATCTCTGTCACAGTCACAATAAGACCGCAGTACAAGATGATCCATTTCCAAACATAAGACTGGATGGCAAACAAATGTATGTAGCTGTTACGTAGATATATCAATTTCCCAATATTATGAATAGTAGTTTCATCTATTATTAATCATCTGACGTTCTCCTTAATCATTGGCTAATTCTTTACGAGCATTTTGCAGAAATGTTGCTTTTTTTAAAAGATGTTCAAAAGAGGTGTCTCTTATGGACATCACAACCTTTGTCTTGGGGAACTGCACAGGGAATAGCATGGTCATTCATACACAGGAAAGGCTATTTTTAAATTAGCATCATCAAAAACCAGAAATGGAACAAAGTGTCTGACTTTGAGGTTCTACTTTATGGGACTCTTTGTAACAACAAAAATATATGAGAGACTATAAAATATTCATTGAGTATTCAAGTTTCTCAAAGCCAAAAGGATGTTGTGAAACTGAACAGTCAGGCACACATCAATAATCATAGAATTCATGAGATACTGTCGAGTGTTTCTAATGTTAAAGGTTGTGTGTCTTAAATTTATTGGTAGTGAAATAATTACATTTATTGCAATTAATGTATCTTGTTGATTCATAACTTGGGCAAAGACTTCTTCAGTAAACACATTAATTTGGCTGTTCTTACATAAAGGTATCTCAAACAAAATACGTGAAAAAACCAAGCAATTAGAACACATAAATAAATTTGGCGGGGGAAGAATTTTCATCAGTTTCCAGCATGCTCGAGTTACTGCTTTGGTGCTCGGCATGAAATATTGAAATATGAGATTTAACAATTCACTGAGATAAAAGGGTAATTCACAGTTCCTAGAATTACCTCCATTATAAAACACCACCACCCTACTTATTTCTGAACATAATCTCTTCTTAAGGTTTGCTACCAACATGATAGGTATTTATGTCTTCCTGTAGGTAGATAATACTCAGCTGACAAAAGGATGAAGTATTACTGAGAGTTTGCTCATAAACAGCTATAATTCTGGTAAATAGGCCTTATGGGTGTTGTGGACAGCCCAATAATTCTGATAATTTTCTTATTACCAGCTGTTCCTTGCCTTCACACTAGCTGGATCACTAACATTCATTTTCTGTCTTCAGAAGTGACAAAGAAAAGGAAAGACTATACTGACAAATGACAGAAATGACTATGATAATAAAGGTAAATTAATATATCAGATAAAATAAGAGCACTGTTGTTATTGATATGATACATTTTTCTACTTTAAATAACAGGACAGATACCATTCTGAGGGCACTCTGAACACCCAGAACATTAATAAGGATAGACAAGAAGTTGCAGGGTTCCGACATTTTCATTTATAATCGTATTTCATGGTCTGACATTAGGATTTGGTTACACTCATTCAGAATCTTATTTGAAACCAGCCCTATTTTCAAGAAAGAGCAGGATAATCTACAAGACAGAAGTGGTGGTGTGGTTTAAACCCAGCTGGAAGCTAGAACCTCTCTCCAGAGAGAACACTCTCCCCAGTTCGGATGATGGAGAGAATCAAAAGGGTAAAAGTGAGGAAAAACTATTGGGTTAAGACAAAGACAGCTTAATAGGTAAAGCAAAAGCCACACCTGCAAGCAAAGCAAAACAAGGAATTCATTCACTGCTTCTCATTGTCAGGCAGCTGTTCAGCCATCCCCAGGAAAGTACGGCTCCATACACATAATGATTACTTGGGAAGACAAAACACCATAAGCCCAAACAACCTTCCATACCCTTCTTCTTCTCCAACTTTATACACTGAGCTGGTATGGAATGTACCTTTTGTCAGCTGGGGTCAGCTGTCCCATCTGTATCTCCTCCCAGCTTCTTGTTAACCCCCAGGCAGCACTAGCAGGGTGGTGTGAGGAGCAGAAAAGGCCTTGAGAATTTAGCAACAATCAAAAACAGTGTCCTGTCACACTATTCCCATCCCAAATCCAAAACACACTATTACACTAGCTGCTAGCAAAAAATTAACTCCATCCCAGCTGAAACCGTGACAAGTGGAAACTGTGGGATGTGCAATTTGAATTAATTTTGAACAAACCTTGGGATGCTGGATATACCAATGGCCTTGGCCTATTAAATGCTAAGCCTAAAGTTGATTTAAGCAAAAAACCCATAGTCAGTGAGTACACAGACAACATTTCAACATAGTCAGAGGAAACAAGAAAAGCTTAATACCATCTTCTAGAGACCGGCTGGAAATTTATGAGTATACTACTAAATAAAAAGAGTCAGCAGATGAGGAATTGCTTCAAACAGGCAAGAATTTTACATGGGACATATTGGGAACACTTCAAAGAGGGAAATCATGGCCTGGAAACTATCCCAGTACACTAAAAGAGGACACTGAAATTAGTTCTCCCCCATTACTATTATCAGCATGGGATCTTCTGTTATCTTTTCCTTATCTGTAGTAGTCTGTGTGTCTCCTGAATGACAGAAAATATTTCTCTAATGAGACCCCACCCATAACCTAGTGACGCCAGTAGAAAATTTCCAGTTAACTTTAACAGGCTGCAGATCCAGCCCTGTCTGTAGAAAGGTTTATTCCGAACTGAGAGTTCCAAAATACACCGAGACTTATTGTGATTATTCTTCATTTTGCCAAGGCTTCAGATTTCCTATAATGGGCCCAAGCAGGCCTTAAAGTCAACTTTATGAGGCCAAATCTACTTCCCATTTGGAACAGTAAGAAAAAAAGCACAAACAGCCACAGCTGGCTTGTACCTCTCATCCCATTGATCGTACTAATTTCAACTACTGAGGGATCTTTTCCTCATGTCATGCTGCTGCTTAGGGCACATGCATAATGTTTTCTTTTATTTTAGTTAATGCTTATTACTAATGTATGTGACATGTGGTAGCCTGCTATAAATTCAATTAAAAGTTAATGTAAACATCTGCTCAACTTCATTTGTATACTGATATATCACACCAAGAACTAAAATTGTTACCCTATGAGTTGCTTTTCCATTATGTGCCCCTCCAAGGAGAAAGAACCAAGGAAAAGGAACCTGTTAAATTGACACTGGGCAGCTATAAACTTCTCTAAATAATTGACATTATAAAAGATATTTATCTGTATCAAAGCAATTGAAATTAAAGGTACAACAGTTAAAACATTTATTGTATGGCTCAGGAGTACCAATGACTGTTAAAAGCATAAATAATAACCTCAAAGAGAGTGCAATCAGAAGTATCACAGTATGTGTAAACAGGAGAGTGAAGCCATTTGTACAGGCAGGACTGTTTACACTCACTGGACATGTTCAACTTGTCAAGAAATGACATGATTCTCAGACACAATCACAGGTCATTCACAGAAGAGTCACCCTCAGGAAGCAGCATCTGAGAAAGGCACATAAATAATAGTTTAAGCTGTTACAGCACAAATAAGCAGAGACAGAGATGGCCAAACAAGCAACAGCAATCTTGGCCTGTGAAGCATTTTTTAAATATGTCCCTCAATTCTAGATAAGCTAGAAATTGTTAGAGAAAATGTGCCGTGTTTTACCATGCACCAAAGCAATTATCACCTTCCTCTGAATATAATTTCAACGCTTGAATTCAGCCAAACCATCTAAAAATTAAACAGAACTTTAGAAAGTAGAAAAATATTCATCTGGACTAGTCATAGAGGGATGCTAAGAATATCATTACTCACATCAAACACAAGAGCCACCCACAACTACCTGGCATGCTGGAAAGCAAGAAGGATTTCCACTACACAGTATAGTCTGTGAAAGGAACAAGTTGAAAATTAAGTTACTGACAGATGCTGACATGCATCCACACTGGCTGATTTACCTGATGGATGTAACCCTACAGCTCCCATGGAGGCACCACCCTTCTGTTGGGTGGACAGCTGTGGGACACAGAGGTACAGGGCTCTCTAGCAATTCCAGACTGCTCAGTGCAACACTGCCTCAGCATTCCCCACTCTAGCTCAGAGGCAGCTGAACACCTACGTGACACTGTAAAGAATCACTAACGCACCCCCGAAGCGTTATAACCACAAGCATTGTAACACTGCGTTGAACTCTAAAGCTCCACAAGTCTTGCTATCAAAAAGGCATGTGTGTGAGGTTTGCTCCTCCTCACTGCCTGACTAAGCGGCTGGAAGGTCTGACAGCAAAAGTCAGCTCAGACACTCATTTTTCCCTCCTTCTCCAATACTGTGCCTTTGATTGGCGATCTCAAATAGAAGTGGTGACATGTAGTTCTACTAATTATTGCTCTGCCTAATTCTTGTTAAGTCTGATATAAGAATCAAAAGAATCTGTGGGTTGTCATGGTATCTGCTGACCCATTGTCACTGGAGCATGTAGACTAACAAGACAGAACAGGCCATGGTAATGGACAGCAAACTAAAATAAGCATTTTAAGTTTCATGGAGTATAACGTATAGAACACTATCATAACTGTACTAATTGTCTCACTCTTGGGAATTTAAAATGGAGCATCAGTGGTCTCTAAAGGCAGTACTATAGAGGTTGGTGAAAATGTTGGTGGAATGTCTTGAGGATTTCTAAATTAATTGGATTAGTACTTATATAATTAATAGGGTTACTTTGACTCTGCAAATTAATAGGATTTTTCCTTATCAATTCCACACTTAAATGTTGTGAAACTGCATGTGTCTATATACCTCCCCCAAGAACTGCATGAATCACAACAGTACCCAGACTCATAATCGCAAAGTGGTTTCTCTGAAAGCTCCTTCCTGAATATATTTACCTGGTATTTTGCAACTTCCTCTGGATAGAAATATACATTCAAACACATAAATGTTTTCCAATGTCTTATGTAAATCTTTATGCATTCTAAAATGAATTTTCCAACCACATACATACTTTACTGAAAAAGGGTTTTCACTGAACACATAATACCAAGTTCTCTCAAAGGCTGCATTTAAGATTACTCAATTTTTTTGCCCTTCAACCAATTTCCAATCCATTAAGCTGCCCTACTTTTCTCTTTTCTGCAACTGTTTAACTTGGACATTAACCTTTGTGGCTGGCCACAGTCTCTTAAATGTATTTCTTTGCAATATACTTTCCTAGGTTGTCAGAAACAGTTTTCTTAGAGAAATATGGAGGGGAAATTAATAAGCCTTAGTACGGCATCTTTGCCATTTTTAGCTATTGACTTCCCATGAAGCTCTCATATGAAATCTCTGCTAAAATAAAAAAATATTTTAGACAAAGTGCATTATTAAATCAATGGAAATAAATGCATATCGGTGCATGACTTTATTTACGGTATCTACTTACATGGCAATTTATACAGACCAAGCAGACCAACGCACACATCCTTGACACAGTACAGTAACTGCCTCTACTTCCTCAGTGGAACCATCACCAAAGTCTTTCAAATGGATGGCTGCTTTAGGAACCTATGTCCTCTGCCAATGTGTCCAGGGACAAAGCAAAACCATCAGTATGAGGCTACTCTTTTTCCACCAGATCTGAGTCTGTACTCCTCATCCACTCCCCATCCTGCCCAAACCTTCTAGAGATCCTTACAGAGCCTCCTTTAGAAACACTTCCTATGGCCCAAACAGGTCTGCTCTTCTTTTTTGTCATTCCATACCCAAGCAGCAATTTATGACTGTATCTTCATGATAAAGATGCATGATTTACTATGGGAGTTCAAAACCTGAGAATGAATTAACCCAGAGATTGTGCAAAACTTGTAAAAGTTAAGAAAGGATGAAACAGAAAATCTTTGAAACAGAAAATCTTTGTTTTTCTTAAAAAAAAAAACAAAGCCAAAACCAATTACTGAGGTATCCAGTTACACCTTCTTGATCATAACTGTGGAGGAGAAAATGTTAAAGGCACTTTGATTCAACATATATGCTGTTTGTCTTTCTTTTTTGTTAGTTTAAATCATATTATTTATTCACACTTTGTTAATTCCATACTTTCTTCTTGTTATCTAAAACTAATAATGGATATTCAGGCAATATCACCTTAATTAATGTCATGACTGTTACTAATTATTCAGATTTTTCATGTAGAATTGTTTTCTGCTAAAAGTTTTGTACTTTTCATATTCCTCTGCATAGAAAAAAAATATCCTTAGCCATTTAAGCTATGTTATACCAAGAACACTACTAACCAAACACAGACACTCCAGGTTATGGAGATCATTCTGTCTCCAGTACACTGAAGTGTTTCAGCCGGTTTATCTTTCTTAGTCTACGGTCTTGCACTTTCACTGACTGCTAACTTGGCATCTGCAGTTTCAGGAACTTTGAAATCCTACCAAAGGTGGTCAAATACAACTCTATGGATGTGTCTGAGGCTTCTGTCTCCCCCAAATTCAGCACATACAAAAAGTGAATACGTTGGCATTCATAAGAAGGTGATTTTCTCTTTCAGTGATGAAAACAGTTTTGCAGATGTTGAATTGCAAGCAAATGAGTAGTTTTACTATAGCCACTAAGAGTGTTTATGTGAACCTGATTCATTTTTTTTCCTGGTTAGAACTGACTTTGTTAAAACATTCAATTTAGAATTCAAATTAGAATTATGGTGGCACATACTGTTAGGTATTTAGTCAAGTTGTTTACGAATATTAGCTAAAAGTCTGAAACACCAGAAACATCAAACTAGTTCTACAAAGCTCAAACTGATAATAGAAAATATTTCAGAATGATTTAAGACATTTTCCTTTATAACATTTGTTTAAAAAGCTTTGCTGGACTCCTGGGAAAAATAGAAAAAAGTTAATAAGCCCATACTTATAATTTCAGATCCGTCTCAAGCAGCTTAAAAGCTGAAGTGCCAGGGCAGTCAGCCATCTCATCTTATTCCTGCAGAATACGTCTTGTTAATTGTCTAGAAGAGCAATGAATGCAGTGAGGAAATTCTCTTATTCTCTTTTCTTTTTTTTTTTAATTCTGTCAATAGTAGCATCAATTCTTCCAATCTTTCAAGAATAGTTGTAAGACACTCATAGTGAGAAATCACATAAAGCAACTCATCTGTGCTTCTGCTAAGAATATGTTTCTTCTTTAACTTGATCCTTATACTTTTTACATTGTGGCTGAATACTTTTAATCACAGAGACCCAAGCATGATCATGAAGTTAAGTCATGTACGTTTTTCCACCTCAACTAATCGCTACTGAAGTGATTCCAAAGTTCTTGTCCCTTTTTTTTTCTCCTCTTGGGCTCTGTTGCAGAAATTTTCCAAAGATTTAAATCTGAACTCTACAGTGTCTTTTAGAAACAACCCTTTTTCAATTTGCAATGTTGTAGCAGCCACAATTTCTGATAAAAGGGAGGCATAAAAATGGTTTCTTAAAGGCTGCTTGGCCTCAGCAATAAGACCACCATAGAAATGAAAACCTGCTGGCAGAGCTGAGTGACACTGGACAATCTCTGCTATGCTTTGGTTGTGGCCTTAAAAGCAAGAAGAATGTGATCCAATCATTCAAATAACATAAACAGCAGCTGAAGTTTGTTTGATATTTTCTCATTTGGAATTAATTAGGCTCCAAAGCTCATAATTTATGCCATAGTTAAGATCCAAAATGCACTGCTATGAACATTTGATGTGAAATTAATGACTGAATAGGCAAAATCCCAACCCCAAACTCTCAGAAAAGCGCACTCCCTGGAGTTTTTCTTTATTAAGCACCAATGAAGCATAAATCTCAACTTAAGTTTTTTCTGTGCTTTTCATGTTCCTTGGGTTTCTCCAAAGTATAATTTAAGACTTGAGTAAACAGCATGTGGAGAGGTTTAGAGGCTGCTGCTCAGGTTAGCAAAGGTTGAGCAGGTGCCCAGATTCAATTCAGCAGAGGGTGTTTGTGGGAAAATAATGGAAGATTGGTGGGGAGGATTGTAAACACACTCAAGTGACTTGCACTAATCATTGCTTAGTCTTGTGTGCTTGACAAGTAGATCTGTGCTTAGATAACAGGCCAGTGATAGACTCAGAGGCAGCCTATCAAACATGCTGGAGGTTTCTGTCCTGCTGTCAGAAGGATCAAAGCACGGTGGAAAACTGCACCCATGTGATTCCCTGATATACAGGCAAGAACGGCAGGTTCAAGAAACACTCTCTGGCAAGGACTGAGCTCCACAATGGCTGTGTTCCTATTTGCGTGCCTCTGCCTGGATGCTGTTGTGGAGATCCCCCATTTCATAAGGTGTCAAGATTACATTTACTCTTTGCATTTGATCTGTGATTTTGTGGTTGTTCCTGTCCCCTGCTTGTGTCAGCTCACACAGTGTCTATATACCTTGTATGGGACAGATACTCTTTTTTTCATTAGAGTATCTGCATGAGTCTCAATAATTACTAGTTGGAAAAACGTACTCTCCCACAGAAAGGGACAAAGGAAAAAGGAAAAACTTTATTTCAATACAGGAAGATGAGGTAACTACCCAAAAATTCAGAAAAAAAAAAAAAAATCAACGTTAGGGAGAAATTTTACAGCTTGTTCTTTGCAAGCCATGTTTCCAGGTAGCTGCTGCTTTGCTTTAGCCAGCTGCTCACACAGCTTGGAGAGTTGGAAATTTATTAAAAGTAGACAATTAGCAACTCTGGCTTTTTCATTAGCTTAGGGTTCCAGCTTGCTCCTCCACTTCCTGGATGGTTCACAACGACTATATATTCTGTATAATCACAGGCAAGGCAACAAGCTCTCCAGTCAGAAAGCTAAGGCTCAATGAGACTCCCTTACATTTAATTTTCACTGCTAATTGCAGTTAGAGGTACCTGGCTTGAGCATAAGCTGGAACATAGGAAGTTCTCAAATATGAGTTTCCTCAAATATGAGGAAAAACTTCTTTACAGTGAGGGTGACAGAGCCCTGGAACAGGCTGCCGAGAGAGGTCGCGGAGTCCACTTCTCTGGAGATTTTCAAGACCCGCCTGGATGCAGTCCTGAATAATGTGCTCTGGGCAATCCTGCTTGGCAGGGGAGTTGGACTAGATGATCTCTAGAGGTCCCTTCCAACTCTGTCAAATCCGTGAATCCGTGAATCTTGGCTTTGTGAATAGGAACCAGCAGCTGAGCAGTTACCAAAGGCAATATAGTAACAGTCTCCAAGTGAGAACAGGATGCCAGGAACCAGAGCTGACAAGACTGTTTGTCAGATCTCTAAGAAACAAGGTTTCAGTTCAAACAATATGTCCCATAACAATCTTCTCAATTCAGCACGCTATTCAGGAGAACCCTGCTGAGAAAAGGTCTTGATCAGCTCCAGCTTTTAATGTTCAATATTTAGAAGTATAACAGTCTTCTTGTGGTTTAGGAACAGCATTCCCAGATGAGCAGGTTTACAGCATACAGACAATACAAAGAAGCAAATGCCTGAACTGGGAGGGGTGGCTGACACCCCAGAAGGCTGTGCCGCCATCCAGCGAGACCTGGACAGGCTGGACAGATGGGCAGAGAGAAACCTAATGAAATTTAACAAGGGCAAGTGTAGGGTGCTGCAC
>JAOXNO010000063.1:6523720-6584499 GCA_028565335.1 Limnodromus scolopaceus | reverse complement strand
CTAAAATGCATGAAACTTTCAAGAAATAAAATAAAATTTAATAGCACTTCCAACTCAAATATATCCCTCCTCAGCAAGAGAAAAATGAAACGAAGAAAATACTCAAGAAAATGCTGGTTTCTTTTGACTAATCCCTTGAATTCTCATGTTTAAAAAAAATTCACAAAAGAAGTAAACCATAGGAATCACGAATGACTGAAATATCAAAGTTCACAAAGGCAAAACCAATACATTTCACGTAACAAAATAGGATATAGATTTCACTATTATTACAAATTAACAATAATTCAAGTTGCCTTTTTTTTTTCCCTTCTTTTTTACTAGTCGAGAATTTTTAAAGCATGGAGTGATCTGACAGAACGATAATCAATACTTTCCAAAGTTCAGTACTTGAAAGAATATTTAGTGAGGGAAAAGGCTAATACGGTTACCAACTTTGCCATCTAGTGCTGTTCCCAGCAGAATGCACGCAAAATAGAAGCAACAAACAATTCATCCTAATAAACTTTGGGTGAGAAGTATTGTTGATGGTTTTAAAGCAGCTTTCAATTACAGCTTTCAGGCAAATCTCCTATGAGGGTGTGCCGTGATGCCTGAAGCAGAAGGCCATGATGAGTTGCTCTACCTTTTCCTTCCAGAAGAACTACATCTAGTTTGATTCTACTTAATTTTTGGCACCTACTACAATGCCTAAAATAAAGCACAGTTCTTCTTCAGTTCTTATTTAGTCAGGAGTGAGAAACAATCATCTCTGAAAAGCAATTCAAATCTTTTTGGATTGGAATGGTGAGCTTTCAACCGAAGGACTTGGGGTATGGGGTCCAAAATGGCAATGCTCATGCCATCACCTCCAACTGGGGAATAAGCCAGGCCAACCAGAGTGCTGACAAATGCTCCTTAGCTGCCTCCCAAGACAAGAACCAGAAGGTCAACCACCTCAAGGGGGTGTGTGGCTATGGCGGATCCTCCTGCTCCTCTCCAGGGAAACCTGCGTGCTTGATTACCTCTCTGAAATGTCTATACACCAATGCACGCAGCATGGGGAATAAGCAGGAAGAACTAGGAATCTGCGTGCAGTCATTGGCCATGATGTCATTACAGTCACAGAAACATGTGGGATAGCTCACATGACTAGAATGCTGTCATGGATGGCTACATACCTTTTAGGAAAGACAGGCCAGCAGGGTGAAGTGGTGGAGTCACTCTCTATGTGAGAGAGCAACTGGAATGTATCGAGCTCTGCCTAGGGGTGGATGAAGAATGAGTTGAGAGCTTATTGGTAAAAATCAAGGGCCAGGTTAATACAGGTGACACTGTTGTGGTCGTTTACTACAGTCCACCTGATCAGGAAGAGGAAGTTGATGAGGTCTTCTACTAACAGCTGAAAGTAGCCTCACAACCACAAGCCCTGGATCTTGTGGGGGACTCCAACCACTCTGGTATTTGCTGGAAAGGCAACATAGCCAGGCACAGTCAGCCTCACCTCCATCCCTGGAAAGGTGATGCAACGACTCATCCTGGATGTCATCTCTTGGCATCTGGAAGAAAAGAAGGTTATTGGGAGTGGTCAATATAGATTTACCAAGGGGAAATCATGATTGACCAATCTCATAGCCATCTATGATGGAATGATTGGTTGGGCAGATGAGGAGAGAGCAATGGATGTTGTCTACCTCAACTTTAGCAAGGCTTTTCGCACTGTTTCCTATAACATCCTCACAGGTAAGCTTAGGAAATGGGGGTTAGATGAGTGGACGGTGAGGTGGATTGAGAACTGGCTGAATGGCAGAGCTCAGAGGGCTGTGATCAGTGGTGCAGAGTCCAGTTGGAGGCATGTAACTAGTGGTGTTCCCCAGGGGTCAGTACTGGATCTGGTCTTGTTCAGTATATTCATCAACGACCTGGATGAGGGGACAGAGTGTACCGTCAGCAAATTTGCTGATGACACAAAACTGGGAGGAGTGGCTGACAGAGCGACTGTACAGTGAGACCTAGACAGGCTGGAGAGCTGGGCAGACGGGAACCTAATGAAGTTCAACAAGGGCAAGTGTAGGGTCCTGCAACTAGGGACAAATAAACCAATGCACCAGTACAGGTTAGGGGCTGACCTGCTGGAGAGTAGCTCTGTGGAGAAGGATCCAGGAGTCCTGGTGGACAAGAAGTTGACCATAAGCCAGCAATGTGCCCTTGTGGCTGAAAAGGCTAATGGTATCCTGGGGTGCATTAAAAAGACCATGGCCAGCAGGTTGATGGAGGCCATCTTCTTCCTCTTCTCTGCCCTAGTGAGGCCACATCTGGCCAGTACTGTGTCTAGTTCTGGGCCTCAGAGTTGAAGAAACACAAGGAACTACTAGAGAGAGTCCAGTGGAGCCTATGAAGATGATCAGGTGACTGGACAATCTCTCTTATGAGGAAAAGCTGAGAGACCTGGGTCTGTTTAGCCTGGAGAAGAGAAGACTGAGAAGGGATCTCATCAATGTTTATCAATATCTAAAGGACGGGTGTCAAGAGGATGGGGCCAGGCTCTTTTTAGTGGTGCCCAGTGAAAGGTACACAGCAATGGGCACAAACTGGAACACAGGAAGTTCCATCTGAACATGAGGAAAAACTTCTTTACTTTGAGGGTGACAGAGCACTAGAACAGGCTGCCCAGAGAGGTTGTGGAGCCCCCTTCTCTGGAGATATTCCAAACCCACCTGGATGCGTTCCTGTGCAACGTGCTCTAAGTGACCTGCTTTGCCAGGGGGGTTGGACTAGATGATCTTCAGATGTTCCTTGCAACCCCCACAATTCTGTAGATTCAGTCACTTTCTGGAGTGTCTTTTCTGTTTCTTTTCTAAAGGATGGGTCAGTACTTTTGCCTGACATTATGAGCACTTCGTGTCAACACACACCTTCATCTAACAGAGGTGGAAACGACTGAAAGGCATTTGTAAAATACTCTTTAATAAATTTTAGACATTCATTAGAAACTCTCTCCCCTCTTAAATCATATTGTCAAAAGTGAACTTAAACATTTAGAAAACTAAGAGTTACTGTAGATATGCTGGAAGCAGTAACTGAATTTCTTTGGAAGAAAATGGAAAGACCGTTCTCTCTGTTTAAGCCACACCGACCCATTTCATTGCATTACTTATTTACTTTAAGGGGCTTAGGGACAAGACTTAAATATTACTTTAAAAATCTTTAGCTATGCTCTCAGCTACATAATTACCAGCTTTCACCACACTGGAGAGAGTGATAATGGCTAACACATATGATTCATGAGCCGAAGTGCCATCACACCCATAAGGGGGTTCATTTACAAGAAAGAGTTTTCAGTAGCAGTCAGAAACCATCAGGCCTGCACATGATGATCAGCAAGGACATGATCCAGCTCCCACTGGATCCCACTGTGAATGTTTCCATTTGGTTTAGCAAGTTTTGAAACAGAGAATACTCTGCTGGAGTAATGCTAACTCTAAAAATACACAACTGACAGTGACTACTGTATCATTGAAGAGCCTGCAAAATATATTTCTTGATAAGGTTGGGAAATCTTGTGAATTACCTCAAACTCTTGTGAACTGATTCCTTACCTGGGCTCTAGGGAAAATCAGAAAATAAGTTTAGATCCTTATCATCTCCAGCATCTTGATTGCCAATACTTCATATGCAAGAACAGCAAGTCAAATGAATGTTTTCTCTATGTAGTGAGTCTGGTGTGGAAAGTAAGCGGTGGTAGGGTTGCCACTGTTTTATAGCATTGTGCTTATAGAAGCCAAAAACCTCAGCAGGGTTGTGGTTTGTTGCATACAGCTTCATTCCCAGTGCAACAGAGATCTTTCATAAACTAAGCTACTATTAATCCTGCCAGCATTTTAGAGGAATCATACCATCTACAATGGAGACAGAGTGACTCCAATGGTCCTGTCCAATTACAGCTCCACTTAGACTTAGATGAGGTAGGTGCACAAATTATGTAGTCCTCTGTCTACTGGAGACTCTGGTAGGCAAAAATGTCACTTCAGGAATTGTCAGGTTCTCCTTGGCTTGCAATTTTGCATGTTTTGCTCTTCCATATTTCACAGAAGATGAAATTCCTTAACTTAGCAACCAAACAACACAGGAATGAGAGAATAATAATTCTGTAACTACTTCAGAAACAGAATAGGGAGGTTTGCTGCCCCTGTATGTCTTCAACATCTAGTCAGAAAGCTTAGCATACTGAGATAACTTCGGCTGTTTGTGAGTTGAAATAAGGTACAGAACAGTAAGACAACAGAACAGACTAGAAGAGGTAACTGCAGATCTTAGAGAAACTAGTAACAGTATCTGTGTTACCCATATTATAATGCAAGGAAATTCTCTGCTATCCAGAATGAAATGTCAGCTAAGAACTCAAAATAAAAAAGTAAATGCCAAGTATGAAAAATGGAGAAGCAGCTTACATATGGAAATCATCTCCTCAGAAATAGGAACTTATACCAGATGAACATAAAACATTTGTAGAGATGGATGCAATAAAACAACAAGAAGAAGCCCTGGTGAAATCTCCCATCAGTTTTTTTTATTTAAGGATTCTGAGCTCTCAGTTTTGTACATGAGAATTTTTTGAAGGACAACAAATTTTAATTTACACTGAAACCCAGAGGACATAAAATGGTATCTAGCTCATTTCACCCCTGAAATGCTGTTGTATTACTAGTGTTGTGTCAGTAGATAGGAGAATTAAGAGAAAGGAGGAAAAGGGTTGTATTAAATGGAAAAGTGAGAATGATAATTTGGTTCCAAATCCTAATTTTTACTATTACTAATTTTACTATATTAAACACTAGGATTATAACAAGCCATAGTAAGGGCAAACAGAAGACTTCTCCTAATAAATTGTATTTAACTGAAGAAAACAATGTAGAAGTAATAGGAAAATGCCAATGAGAAAAGAGTATTTTTTAGTCCAGTATATTATTTCCAACAGAAGCAATGTCATCAACTTCAGAAGGAATTAGAATGTGAAATCATTAGTATGAAAAAGAAACATGAATAGGAAAAGCTATTTAGCCTCGGAGGTTGGCTTATGCCTTGGGGTATGAGGGGTTTGACTTCCTACCCTTTTTGAAACTGTTTACTCCTTCATAAAATAACTGAATACATACTAGACACAGAAATTTGTAATCTATTCTGCACATTTATTCAAAATGACTTTGATCACAAAATCATAGATATACGAGGCTGACAGAAATTTCCTGAGACTCAGCTACAGTTACTCCTTTCACTAAGGAGGATTCAAGGACAACTAAACCATTCTCAAACAGTGTCTAACTTGTCTTTAAGTTTTCCACAAAGTCCCTAATGGTCTGTTCCAATGGTTTGTCACTCAAAATTTTTCCTAGTATTTAAAAAAAATGTTTGCTGCAAATTAAGATGACTTCTTTCTCTTCTGCTGCTATGAACCCTGTTTACTTAATTACCTTATGAACATTTCTTTCCCTCAAATGGATCAGCTACAAAATCAAAAGAATATAAAAATCAAATTACTAACAACCAGTTCTACCATGACACTGTTTTAGCCCTTTGACATAGTGGTTTGTTTTATCACTAAAAGGGTTATTTTCAATTGGCTATTAAATTATTATGATTGATCTAGATTTTGTATATGCTTGCTATGTATCAGTCAACAATTTTGCTGCCTTGTTGAGTTAACTTTAAAGACCAAATGAAAAGGGTAACAATTCTAAGCAAAGTTGGGCTCAAATCAGAAGAATGGTACTTCTATATCAAAGTACCTTAAGGAACTGAGTCATAGAAAATTAGCAGTAGCTGGTTTCCTCAAAGAAAAGTATTATTTCATTTTACTTTGAATTCCACTTAAGAATTGTGTTCTGCAATATTCTTTCTTCATGTTCAAGAAGTTACCAAAAATCATTATTTCAAAGCATATAATTCTGGAAATTTTAAAGTAATGTTACTAATTTTCTGACTATGTTCTATGAAATATTGAGTTAAATAATTATTACAGGCATACAAGAGTCTGGTCTGTAAGCAGTCAATATTGTTTTGGAGTGATAACTATTACCATTTTAGTCTAGGAAACCCAGAAGTCTATTAATGAATGAGTTAGAGAATGTCAATCTCTAATTGGATGCAACAACTGGACAAAAAACTCATTTTCTCATCTCAAAAAAAAAAAATATGTATTCAATAGAAATTTATAGCATTTTTTATTCTATGGTGTAAGAAACATTGCTGATAAGATACATAAAGGAAATCTCTTTGCCTTAATTCCAGAAAGCAAGTCATATATATTTTCTCATTTACTAAAACTTCTTTGTAAACTTGTGATATTAAGGCTGATGCTGTACTAAGATAACAAGTGTGATAAATTTAACGAAGGCCTACATTTCATTTGACAAAAATAAACAGGGATAACATAATCTAGTCTGCTCATAATTTAGACAAATGTATGACAAATTAGAAATAATTGCCTTTAAGTTACTATGATGCTTCTCTAATCAAAATTTAGAATATAGCTATCCATAATGAGAGAAGTACACTGCATTATATAAAAAAAAAATTCTAAGAACTCCTCCCTCTTAATTACTGCATGTATAACTTTTGCCTTTCTATTGTCTTAATTGAATGCTAATTCACCGTCTACTTTGCATCTTAATGAAGAGTGGTTTGCTTGATTGTAGATAGGCAGGTTGTAAGGTTTGTTCTAGAAACTCCAAACTTCTAGAAGATCTTCACCACAATTTCACAAGCTTTTTCCCCTCTGATATTCTTGTCAGCTTTTAGTCCTTATTCCATTTTATATAAACACACACAACTTTGCCTCCTTTCACATAATGTGCAGGAACGCTGACAGAAATTTACTTGTCATAGGACATTTTTTAACCTCACTCAGAAGAGCCTCATAATACTTAGAGAACAAGTAGAACAGCAGCAGCGAACACATATTTACCAAGCTAAATGGCATGTTAAGTCTTAAAAGTCAGATAAGGTGTAGGACAGATCAAACTTCTGTGATTCTCCAAGCAGCTAATCACTATGCTTACATGCATGTTGTGGTCCTCTCCTTTCAATACTAAGCTGAAAGATGTCTTTGAAAATTCTTTAAAAGAACCAGAATTTTTTCCAGATTCTTTAATAACTTTTTATTCCCAGTCTTCCAGAAACCTTTTCAAAGTCAGTGAATATTTGTAGTTGAAGAAATAGTTTATTTGTTGAGCACTGCTGATGACGGACACCATCACTTACACCTTTTCATTATATTGTCTATTCTATACAAGACCAGCCTATTCCTTCCTTGTCTTTATGTCAACAACTGTTCAAGCTTACATTGCATCTTTCCTGTACTTGACTCTCCAGACGCATTCATTTAATAGTCCCTCATGGGTATATCCTTTAAAACTCTCGTCTGCTGTAAGATGTATTTGGCAGGGCAAGCAGACTGCACCCTACTGTGTTGTGTAAAATATTAAATCCCAGTGATACTTTTCAGTGGAATCTCTGCAGTATGGCAACTAGCAGAGGATCATAAGCAAAAGGGATAAAATAATTTTCATTTCATATTTCAAAGTAGTGGGTTTCTTTTACATTCTAGACAAGCTACTTTATTTTTAATAACACAGTATAGAAATACAATGCAAACTTGAAATGGAATGAAGATCAGGTAAGCATTAGTGTGGCTCATTAACAAATCTGATTTAGAACTAAGAACATACCTTCTTGCTAGCACTGATTTCTTAGAATGACTCATGAGATATACACAGAACCTTAAAGGACGGTTTGGTCAGCACACCCAGAACCCACAATGCAACAAGGGGTCTAGACTGACATTCCTGGACAGAAGTACGTTAAAACTATGTTGTAATTAAAAACTATGTTGCTGTTTACGTGTTGTCTAAAATCTCAGCAGGATACAGATTCACTTTCTGTCTTCCATTACCTATTTGAAGGACTCTTCCAGCAGGATTTCAAGGCTCAGAAAATTCCACTAGATGGTATTTAGCTTATAATAATGGCTAGAGACAGAATTATTCCCGACTACTGCCCAATGTAAGAGCCAGTTCCTTTGCCAAAGACCTCTTTAACTAGAGAAGATAAACTGCTGGGAAAGAAACAGGAACAGACAAAGGAGAAAACTTTCTTGAAGTTCCAAGGCAAACTTTCAGTTTTCTTGCAAGAAAAGCTACATAGCATTGAGAAAGGAAATCAAAGTCTTGCCTTAATTTACATCATGTATTCTACAATGTACAAATTCTCTAGACCCACCATTTTCCCTTTGTTTCCCTGTTCAGAGCTCTCCCATGCTCTACAGGAAGTTCTGTACCCTTGATTGAAATTGAAGAAGTATATTCTGGAGGAGAAAAAAATCTGCCATAATTGTGAACCAACCAATGCACAATTCAGCTCTCTTTTACAAGTGCACAGAAGACGAGTAATATGAGAGATAAACAAAGGTGATTCTAAGAACTGTCAGAACCATCATTTATTACTCGTAGCCACTGACAGATCTGACTGGTACAATTTCTTGCAGCACTTATCTTTATTGCAAGAACAGAGAACAGAAGAAACGTTCTCCCCAAACTCACCACAACTTTTGGACACACGGCTCTTGGTGAATGCTGTATGAAGCAATGATAGACAGGGACACTAAGAGGACAAGCAGAAAAAAACCCCAAAACCCAAGAGTCACCATTCCTACGAAACTAGGTTCTTACTGGTCATAACAAAAGTCTCCTTTTTGCTGCCAAGGTGATATTGATTTATGATACAGACAATGTTTACAGAACTCAAAGGATAAAACCATTTGTCAAGAAATCATTACCAATAGAAAGTTTCCTAAGTAGCCCACTGAATGGCTTTGAAATACTATTATTATCCACCTCAGTTTCCAGTTGTGAATCTCCATCTTCCAGGCCCCTGCAACATTAACACCCTCACCTCTGAGTCACTGATGCACTTTCTTTTGGTCACTCGAAAGCCAATACTTTTTTTCTTTTCCTTACACACCAGCATACAGTCATACACACAGAAAGACAACATGATCACATATGCCATATTTACATGGGATACTTCAACTTGGCTTGGGAGAGCTTTCCTGCTGATGATGAATATTCCAAATAAAGAGACATTCTCTCTGTTGTTAAGACTGATGAATTTTTGCTTTCTAATTATTAAATGGCATGGAAGGAGAAAATAAAAAAAAAAACCCACTGGAAGAATTCTATCTTTTATGTCTTGATAATAGGAAACAAGTAGGCAGAAGTAAAATAGCTTGGTATTACGCTGACATGAAGACCTTGGACTCAAAGAAAACACTCACTTGCACTTTGAAAGACAACAGAAGTCACTGCTTAAGTGACAAAATACCACCTGCTACAGAAGGACTTAACTTATGTCATCTGTTTAATATTTTCTGTGTTATTGCTTCATGCTCTCCCTACATGATGCCAGGAAACATGGCTTGTTAGCCCTGCCTACTCCATTTTTTCCTCTCTTGAGGGAAAAAGAAAAAAGACTGCTTTTATTTTTTCTTTTCTCTTCTTTTCTCAGTTCAGACAAGTAATCAAGTGTTCTAAGATTAAACAAGAGTAGGGCGTGAAAGCATTCTAATGGTGCAAATTATCTTGAGTCTGAAAAGACAAGAGCTAATCTGACAGTCTTTTATGCGCATATACAGACAGCAATTTTCATAATACCAAAGATTATTCAAAAGCTATCTAAATAAATTATACAAATATCACAGTCAGTTTCCACTATTAAAAGAATATACTTCCATCTCCCAGTGCATCCTATTAAGATATCGAAATCAAGAGAATTACCTTTTATTTTGCAGGTAAATAGTAAGTAGAGGTCAGGAAGCATCCTCCAAATACAGTAGCAGTAGGAAATGTTTGGTTCAAGGAAGAAATTTCTATTTGGATCCTAAAAATAAAATTATTTAAATTATATTAAAGAGTACTATCACATTACATTTTGGTTCAAACTCATAATAAACATTAAAATATTTTTTAAAAATATTTAAAATAGGGTTTTGAAAAGGTAACTGTTGGGAAACAATTTAAACAATCTACAAATTAGGGAGGGCAGTGAGATCTGCTTTGTTTTTACCAAACTGTTTCAATTTCTGTGAGTTCACAAGAGTGACTGTACCTAAAGTAAGAACATTTTGAGCATTCTGTTTAATGCTGGTGACTGTAACACATTTATTAGAAAAACCCTAAAAATATCCTGCCTTCCCAGGATTGAAACAATCAAGCTGGCAAACAGCTCCATCCAAGAGCTTTAAGTGTAATGGATGAAAAGCCGAAGTATATCAATTGGACGAATGCAAACAAAGTAAACAGTGTTTGGTTTTTTTTATCTTAGCCATTTCAAGGTAACAGAAATCTATAAGGGACCTTTTAATGTACAGATGGGGACACCTGAAATGGCTTCTGTACACTTACAAGTAATCCACCAAGCTACTTTTCAAAAGAAGTACTACAGATGATTTATTTATTCTTTGATATGTATTTGATACATTTAACATTTGCTTTGTGCACAGCCAGCATGAGTACCATTCTCAGCACATGCTCTCCAGGAAACCCTCCAGAAAACTCATCTAAATAATAATCTCTAAACCTACAGAAGGAAAACTGTCTGGAATAGCTATAACAATCAGACACAGGGAGGGATGCACACAGACAAAAGCAAAGGGAGGAAACTGAGTCAGAAAATAGTTTTTGAGAAGTTAAAAATAAATCACCTTAATAAAAACAATTAATTAGATAAAATTTTGTAAAATGCTATTTAACACAACTATATCACTTTGAAACAAATATAAGGTTTTCTTATTCCTTTCAATGTTGAATAAAGCAACAATAGCAAGTAATTCTTTTAAGGCATTAAATCACAGAATCACAGAATCTTCTAGGTTGGCAGGGACCTTAAAGATCATCTTGTCCAACCGTCAACCTAACTGTAAAAAATATATTTTACAAAACCAAATTTAACTAAAGTGCAGCATGTAAATGCAGTAAGACATTCCTGATGAGTTACTGCAGTATTGGTATCACATACTGACACCAATGCTGCTCCTGTAGTTGATTTTGCAACTGTCTTCAGCAAATTCCCCCATTCCCTAATTGACAAACACCTTCAGGTCTGAAGAACACCTGTATATACTTTCAGGTAGCTGTAATTCTGTTATCTGTTATTTCCACACGCGGATGATGGTATGGAGTAAATTGTAGAGATCCGCAATTGTGGGAATTCAAAGGCTGAGCATGGATCTTATGCAAAACACTACACAAAGAGATGTGCCAATTTATAATCCATCCTTAGCCAACCCCCCTTTATTGCCCCCTTACGTCTTTGTCTAAGGAGCTGTGTGACAGATGAAAGCATTGCTTAATGTGCAGCTTAAAGCCAAAATCATATTGCAATGGAGCTTGTTGCATTCTCCTGAGGATTTTGCTGGGGACAGAAAGCCTACCAATATCACCAGAGGAAAGCAATTGAGAGCCTGACATCAATTATGGAGTTAATGTATGTAAGCAGCAACTGAGAATATGTGTCTTTGTAACTGCACCTTATCCACAGGTTCACCAACCTCATCTAGCATTTATTGAGCTGCTATATATACTAAGTGTCGCTTCAGTATCCCTGTAAGCATGCCTGGTAGGTTGGAATCTATGTAAACTGACCTGAAATGATACTAGCCGTTTCCTGTGAACATGCAGCTGAATAAACTTTCCTTCAAACTTGCCCTGAGGCTCTTCTACATTACACTTCCTGCAGGGGCAATCAGAAGACAAAAAGAGGAAAAAGGAACAGAAAATGGAAGATTAAAGCCTTTAACCTCTTTTTACTTCTTTTTCTGAATTCACAATTGCTTTCTTATTTCTATTCCATTCTGATTACCTCTCTTTGGCACCTTTGGTACCCACATCCTCACATATCCTTTTCTATTTGCTGTTTCCTCATCCTCACCCCTTCATGAACATCATCTGTTCCACAACTGTGCCTAGATTTCTGCCTTTGTGAGGGCTACAGTATGAGAGAGTTCCTGACTCATCAAGGTCACAACTGCAGAGAAAGAAGGTCATTACCCTAATATAAGTTACCTGATTGAGTAGGACAAAGTGGCTGTCCCCAGTCAGACAACAGATCACCAGCAGAGTCAGAAATAAAAGCCAGAGCTCTGAAGGCCAGGGCTTTATCCAGTTGCAATCTAAGTCATATTTAGATCATTTCTTCTTCTTTTTCTTTTTCTTCTCTACCATATGAATCTACAATTAAAGAACACTTCAGTATTTCAGGCAATTACACATCAACCTTATTTTTAACAGCAGTCAGTAGACAGGCAGATGTGATGCTCAAACATAAGTTTAATGTCTGGCGTACAATAGGCAAGTCAGACTCAATCTGCTATAATAAGTAACTTTATTGTGGCCTAAAGGCTTTGGGGATCTTAATATGGAGCAGATGTTGAGGACTTCCCTAGTAATTATGAGAAGAACTCATTCTGTCCTCACCGACAGATATACTTTACAAGATCTGCTTTACTGCTTTTCTGGTTACTTGACCGATTTATTCACAATTTTCACAAATTTGCCACATTCACAACCTTTTAAAGTGAACATTACACAGAAAACATTTAATGTATATTTTACTTATGTTGATAAACAGGATTATTCATGTGCCTAAAATTAAGCACCAATGGAAGAATGGAAGAATTAGATGTTTACCCTAATCTCTTCTAATAAATCAATAAAATTAAGGTGCCTACAGAAATGATAAGAAGTTTGCTCACATTGAACTTCCCGACTACAGTGCAGAGACTCACCACATGGAAAAGAAAAGGAATGAGGAAACAAAACTCACAATAGAGTAAAGAAGTGTAAAGATGTCTCAGCTGAGAATGAGGATTTATTCTGGACAATGAGGTTGTCTTAAAGAGAGAGGTAAAACATCAAGAGATGGCGAAAGCATTAGTGTGGCAAATGCCAGCCAGCCAGCATCAGCCAAATTAACACAGTAAATTAAAAATCTGCCCAGCAAGCTCCATTTGAGAGCTAATTGGCGGGCACAATCCTCAGCAAGAACAACAACAGTTTTAGGCAAAAAATGAGAGTTACTGTCACATCTCTTTAATATCAAACCAGCATACTGTAGACAGGCTGCCAAACTTAAACAACTGCACCATTAACAAGAAGAACACAGGACTGTGGACAGGACCATTGGAATGTAATGGACTTGGAAACACACCTACATTCATTTGCCAGAAAAAGCATCAAAAATAGAAAAATCTGGTGGCTTTTTACCTAAATCTCCAGGATAAATCAGCTAATTTTTATTTTTGTCAGAGTATCTTACTTGAAGTGGAAGTTATTAATACTCTAGAGGAAAATAATGCATAGGAAATGGATCCTGAGCTTGTAACAATGCCACTAATGTTATCTCATTAAAATAAACTTTTCTGCCGATTTTAATGTGTGTGGATCTTAAGTTCGTTTATAAAATCAGATGAAGTAGCAGATCCTTTGTACAGGTCCGATGTCAGCAGACAGAGGCACACCCCAGTTTCTTAATGACAACAATCATTAACAACTAGCAGCAATTTTAACAAGATCCTGATACAGAATTCCCTTTACCCTCATCTGCCATAAATAACAACAAATGCATTAGCTGCGGACAATAAGTAGTGAAAGGCTAATTATATATTAATCTTTTGGAAGCTTTCAGTAGCAAATATTTAAAACACATAATCTTAAATTGATTGCTTCTGTCATATTTGGAAAATGTGCATATGTGTTCTAGACTAAGGAAGAAAACTGTAGATTTAAAATTTCCATCTGAGCCAGGGTGTAATGAAACCATTGTATTTACTATATGTAAATGTATTTATTTGTTGTCACTGTGAATTATGGTTTTGTATAAAACCAGGTAAAATTTCATGCCAGGCTACTGCCCACCATCCTACAGTACTTTCATTGTTTGCAATGAAGCATCATAACCAGCTCATTTCTGACAGGTATCAGTAGCAGTGAACATCAGTGTAATCCAACAGCAAGATGAAATCCACTACGTACTTAGTATCTTTGATGTAATTCTTGAAAAAAAGAATCTGCCATGAAAATAGCACTTGGATATACTAATGACTAGGGTCATCTCCAATTTTCTGCTATGAAATGGTGAGACACACTAGCTTATAAGATATATCTAGAATAGTCCCATGAGTTTTGTTCACATTGCAAAATTTCTCTTACTCATGCACTGCTTCAGAGTTCATATGAAAAGCACATCTTCTTTCTGGAAACTCCAAATCAATGACTTACTCTAGTGCTCAATATAAGAATTTATTTTTTTTTTCTAAATTGTTTAGCAGAGACCTGGCTGAAACACTATTCCATAAGGATGTCCTAGATGGACAAATACAAGGTTGCTTCTGTTATTTGATCTCAAGTCTTTCTTGACTCTGAAAGGCCCTTGCTGCTAACCTCCTACCAGAATTGTAATCATCCCTTTCTGTGAAACAGTCCAAAATGATTTTTTGGGCATTTTCTATTTTGCTGTCTTTGCAACCAACCAACAACCAAATTCAGCATAATTTGTTTTTAGCTTAGCAGAAACATTCGATAAAGCTGTTTACCAACAAGACTTCAACCTGGCAAGTGTGCAAGAGCCACCTGAGATGTAAAACTAGCCCTGTCTGGGCAGTTGCAGGCTTTGCTTCCTGCTGCATGGCAACAGAGCACTGCATTCCAGCTGGAGAACTCCAGCTGACTGATGTGCGGCTCTACGTGATCATGCTTATCACACCACACATCTACTCTCTGGCTGCCAGTGCCCAATGATATGGACCTGCTGTGTATTCTCTATTAACCGTTTTATCTCTACCTCATCGTCAAAAACTCTCCTGAACTCTGACGTGTACAGACAGCTTTGATTTCCTCTGAACTACCTTTGCTGCTGTAACTTGCCATAAAATGACCGAACCCTATGGACTATCCTCTTTCAGCAGCCAAATCCATCCAGCTGTTTCTAGATGCTTCTCAGTTCCACACTGGAATGAAGGGCAATGCTACTAGACATAGGTAATGTTGATTTTTTAAACAATCAAAGCATCAGATGTGACTGGATGCATGATACAGATATGAAGGACTGCTCTGTCTATGAATTTTATGGGGTCAAAGCACACTGGATTTATTGTGAATGCTTTCGCTTGGCAAAATCTGCAAATGATAGTAACAGTATACTGTCAGTTAATCTGATCATGTCTGGGATCAAAAGTGGCCACTTAAGCAATCTTTTATACTGCCATTATAAAAGAAGTGAGTTCTTACTCATATGCTGCTTGAAGACATAAAAGTCCATTAAGGCATTCTTATTAGTGATGTAGGGCAGAAAATCCAAAATTGTAACATAACCTTAACTCTGCTATGAAGCCAAATCCAGCTAAATTCCCCACATATTCATCAACTGATGGCAGGTAATGAAACAAAAGTAAGATCAACAGTTGGGAAAAAAAATCACAAGCTTCTTAATATTTTATGCTAATATATTGAAATTGATTAAAATGAGTCTTTTTTTTTAAAACTGCCACTGATATTACTTATGCATAGAATATTTTAGCAAGAATTATATTATGGAGTCAGTTAATTACCTACCTGCTGCACATGAAGCATTCATTCAGTTAAATTAATTTACAGATTAAAGAAGCCCCAAAATCTACAAACACAAAAGTAGGGCGTTTTTCTTATGTGGCCACTTTAAATAGCTGAATATTTGGGGTTTTTCCTCTTTTGACCATAAAGAAAATGCTGGAAAATATATTGCCATGATGAATTTCAACCCTGTGAAAGGGAAACTCAGACTCAATTTATTACCTAGTGCTTTTACTTTATTGTGCAGGTGGACTCAATAAATTAGAATGCTCATTAAATTGAATGGAACTTGTGGCATCATCTAGATTCAGGCTTTCAGCCAAATTCTACTCTTCTGTAAAAGCTGGAGCTTTAGCTTCAGAGGATGTATATATGGTTCAAAGAGGGCACAGATGTGCTCAACATGCTACTGATGCTTGTTCTTTATCTCCCTCATACACGTTATCTGGGTGTAGTTCATGGAGTTTCCTGGAGTATTTATCAGATTGGCTTTTTTCAACTTTGCTTTTTGACCTAAGAAATACTTCTTCTTTTGTTTATTACATTACATAGCTTTCAATGGGCATTATAAAAAGAGGACTTGGGTAACTCTTTCTTTATAAACCCCAGCAAATCCCACTGTGGTAGTGAATAGCTCATTCTGGGGCCTCACATGGATGGTCTTTATTCTATGCCCAGAAGCTGAAACAACAGTGCCCTTCCTATCCCTGTGCCCATTTATCTTAGTGCAAGAACCTGAGTTTGCAGGGGAAACTCAATGATTTTACCACTTCTTACTACATCTGTTTTGTCATCAGCATGCACTATAGAGATCTATGAAAAAAAACTTCGTAGGCCAAACAACTTTTCTTATTAGATCCAGACGCTCAAACCTCTATACAGAGCTGTGACAGGAGGGGGGAGACATGAGGATGTATGAAAGAAAAGAATAGGTACATCCAGGTCCCACTTTCCTGCAGCTTTCTCAATTAAAGGGGTTTTTTTTTCTGCAGACTTTGCAAGTGATAGCAATCTCCTTTCCTGGGGCTGACCTGTACTTCCTAGGCTTAGGCTATCTGGAGGCATGCGGACTCACAGCACAAAGAATAAACAGGCTTTCACTACAGTGACTGTCAGCGGTCCACCTAAGGATAGCAAGAAATATCTTAGAGTTGCTTCTTGTGCTGCTTTTTAAAAGTATAACACACGGGTAATTTAGTAGTTTCAGACCACTATCCCAAAACATCTTACTGCATATAAAAAGAATTGTGAACTGTTGTAGCTCAGTTTGTCATAATGCTGGCTAAACAAGATGCTTAGTTAAATCACTTACAGAAAACACCTGTAGGCACCAACCATTTCTTTAAAAGATTCCAGATCATTGCTCTCTGCTTCTGTCTTCAGTTACAGGTGCTATTACTGCAATGTCATGTATATTTATTCCTTCACATCTTCCTCCACTTTCACATCTTGTCCTTCTAGTAATTGCATGAGAGAATCTGTGGAACCAGCGATTTATCCTGCTGGCTTTGGTACCACTCTCAAATTTACTCTCTTACAACATAAAAACATACTGACATTTCAGTGATGCAGCTACTTCAAATTGCCCAACTACTTTTCTCTGAATGTTGTGCTCTTCTGTGCACCTGTGTCTTTCTGTGTAGGGCAAAACATTAGAGAACATTTTAAAGCATTTATCTGTTTGGTACTAACCAGTCAGTCCTGCTTTTCTCTACAACCCCAACAGAGCTAGCTCTCATGCACGTTACCAGAAGAGAAATATATAATTTTAAGAAGCCACAGATCTACCTGCAGCCAAACTAAATCTGTCTCCCAGAAAGGGCATATTCCCAAGTCCTTTCACTACTTTGACAGGAAAGCCAAGTTTTTTAGAAGCTTATTACTTCCCTGTATCTTTTTGCTCCATTATCTGATTACTAAATTGATTTTGTAACAGAACCAAGGTACTACATGTTTCTTTTGCCTCTGAATATCTTTTTTCCTTTTTGGACAGTCAATCCATGTAGGAGCCTGCTGTGATCACAAATGATTTTTTTCTTCCACTGCTACAACTATTAGGGTAAATGGTTTTCAATTATTAACCTTGTGACTGTATCAGCTTCAGAAGAACTATGCTGGAATAACTTTGCTCCAAAAAAATCAACATATAAACCACGATGAGATCTAAGTCAAACAGTGTCACTATGGACCTCCATGTTTATTTCCCTGCCTACTTATGTTAACGTATACAAGAGTTTAGAAAAAAAAATCCAACACAACTGAAAAAGGAAACTGCGAGGGTTTTTTTCTGTTGTAAAGATCTCAAAAATCTTCATTTTTTCAGTTAGTGAGTAGTCTTTTCAAAATCCAGATTCAATTTTCACATTAGTATAGGTCTTTCCAAACATTTAGTTGTGCTCTGGATCCGTATCCTTAACCAACATATTAAGGTGCTTACGTGTACACTAATATTTTTTGTACCTAGTAGACACTATAAAACAATGCAGTTCATAATGTAATTCTAATACATAATACCATGCATTGAATCTTTTGTTATAAATCTGAAATTAATGGCTCAATTACATTATATGGCAGGCTTTGTTTTGTTTGTTGTTTTTATTTTAATGAGGCTTCCATTGTGGTTTGATGTATTGGAAATTCACAAATTTTTTTTGAACAGTCTTTCGTGAATGAGTATGCACTAGTTATCACCACTACTTTGATAACAAAAAGTGTCTATCTCTAGTAATATAAATAATTTAGTGTATAAATTAACATTGATTTTTTAATTCTTCTCATTTCTTTTAATGTTTCAGTAAGGCACAATTTCAGTTCATATTTTCCTTTTATAAAATTATTCCTACAAATGGTTTTATGTGCCATTAAATGTCATTTCCATTACAATAATTTTCTGTTGATTTTCAATTCCATATGCATAAATGCACTGCAATAATAAAAGTTAGCTGTCAGTGCTTCCACATTTTCATTTCAACTTTTTAACAAATAGCTCAATAAACATGTAAATGCCTGCCATATTATTTACATTTACAGTAAACATACCAATCCTATTTGAAGTCTAGCCTTATACTCAAAATTTATTCATTTGTATAGGACAACGCTTCATATAGGCTGATTACAGTTATGGCCGCACCTATAGTAAAGAATTGTTCCTCCAAGCAGTTTTATACGAATCCACTTGCACCAATACTAAGGTGGTTTGTGATGTTTTGCGTTCTGCATAAACAATTAATAGTAAACTTTTATTAACTCTATTTATTTTTTAAATTATCTCTTTGTGAGAAACAAATAATTTTGCCACAGCTGCAAATAGTTCAATAATAACGGCATTCGTTCTTTGATCAAAAATTACAGAAAGATACCTCCTTTGCAAAAATACAGAAGTACCAGAAACATGCATGGAATAATATTCACAATACCAAAATGGTCACAATGGAGGAAGATTTATGAGGATGTAAACTATTGATTGGCTCCATGCAACATATAGATGAGTAAAATTTACAACCTCATTGTGAAATATTTTGACTTGTTGCTATCTATTGATACAGAATATCCATTCTGGCAAAAAAAAAAAAAAAAAAGTGAAATTTTCCCCTGCTCTGAAAAAAAGCCATTAGTTGTTGTCCAGAAAAGGCAAGATCTCTCTTTTAGTGCTTAAAAAAAACAAAACAAAAAAACCCAAGCAGAAACAAAATAAAAAACCACCACCACCACCAACAACAACAAAAAAACCCCACCCCAAAACCCTCTAGGTAGGTGAATTTTTAGTTATACAGACATACAAATCTCATAGATGTTGACAGGTTTTTTGCTCAAATAACACGTCATATAAGACTCAACATTCATAGTTCTCTGAGAATACATTTTATTTTGAATCAAATAAACAATAGTTACCCTTTCTTAGCTGGAGCTGCTACTGAAATAGTATTTCCCCAAAATAGCACAATCTGATACGTGATGTGCAGCTAAAACATACAGTGTGTCATCTGAAAAGCCTGGAAAACAGGAAGCTGTTTGCCTTACTCATAAGAATCACCAATCTACTAAGAAGAGAAGATTCATACTTGTGTACTGCATACTTTTACATAAGAAATATTAACTAACATCAGCTGTCAAATTGGCTCTCCGTTTTGGCATTGTTTTTGTTTGTGTTCTACTATTCATATTTATTAACAGTAACATTTTTTCCATTGTAAATCACATCAGCTTATATTAAGGGCTTCTGCAACAACATAGGTTATACACTATGTTATATTGACATTTATTGTCAGTTTTATTTGCAGTTTTATGCATGTCATTTCAAATGCTTGGTGTATTTCTACTTTTTTTCCAATACAGTATGTTTATGTGATGGTGCACTTGCCAAAACAATTCCTATTCTAAAAATGGGAATTTTTTCTATCTGATTTATGCCAGTCAGATGTGACTGATGGAGGCTCTAATGACAGGTAATATTTCATATGATGCTGTGCATCTCTTATAAACACAGCACACGTTGCCTTCACACTACGTACTGTCAAAAGTGCCAAATAAAATTTGTTAGACTTGTCAGTGAAGAATGAAATAAAATTCCTCAGTGATGGCAGCTCAAATATTCTATTTATATAGTAAGCACTACTTTTTTGGGAGCTATTTAGCCATATTTACTTGTGATATGGAGCAGGAATCAAGAAACTTTGAAGTTATTCGTTAGCTTCACAGCAACACACCCAAACTAGAAGACCTAATCAGCAAAGCCTTATGGGAGGTAAATACCTAAGTATATCCCAGCATTTAGGCTGCAGTGTTCCCATTTTCACCAATCAGTAACTATTCTCCATTCCTAGCAGTAGTTAAGAATTGGCAACAACTAGTACTGTATTTATAAATGCTTCACATTTCTTTATTATGCGCTTAATGAACTGAGTGAGAGCAGGACGTCTTGAGAATATGAGCCTAAATACTTGATACAACCCTCAGAAAAGTTTGTCCAACATTAAATGATCGTGCTGTACTAGAACAAGAGAGGGGTTTTGCCCTGAGCAGACTGGTTTTCTTCCAGCACCTCCATGAGTGCCGATGTTTGTTTCCTAAAAATTATAACCGTTTAAACAAAGCTGTACTTAAAATGGAGAAAGCACTAAACTTGAAAGATGTAGAAAAAGAAGTAAATAAAGAATGTGATATCATTCACTAATGATACTAAAGTATTCAGAGTATGAAAAGCAAGGGGTCGCTGAAAAGAACTGCAAAAGGACCTCAAAGTACTGAGAAATCTGATGACAAAATAGCAGGTGAACCTGAACGGTGATAAATATTAAAAGTAATGCACTGAAGGGCAAAAGACTCCTAACTGCAACTCCTCAGGAAAGAGGAAATATCTGTAACTCAAAATATACCCAGTAGTTCTCAAAAACCCAATGAATCCAACACTTCAGGAAGGAACAGAAAACCAAACAGAATCCTTATGAGGGACCTGCAGTATGCCTGCAATCACCGCTATAGACTTTCTAGCATGAAAGAGAAATGGCTGCAGAGGTATATGATAGATATCTTCATCAGTAACAACGTGAAATAGCTAAATGAAAATCTCAGATGACAGGTTCAAAATAAAGAAATGGTGGAACTTAATCACACTTACTGTAGTTAAATGTTGGAATTAATTGCCTCAAGAGTGGGGCAGATATCAACAGTTTATCTAGGTTCAAAAAGTGATTAGACAGACTCACAGAAGAAAAACTTCCCTTTAGGTTTATTAAACTCAAATATGACATATCTGGTTGAGAAAATTTAACAAAGTTTCCATCAGACTCCCATTAGCCTGAGAAAAACTAGAAAAGATAGTGATAAGTTGGAAAGAAAGTAAAAAAGCTACGCAAAATCATATGACAACTATAATCTTAATGGGAATACAGTCCTAAGAAATTCAAGAGAAAAAACATAGGACACTAACACCAGAAGATGTTTTGACATAGCGGATGTCTACAAAACATATTAAAATATATTAAAGACATTATAATATAGAGGCATATTCAGACTCTATCTGTTTCAAGATGATCAACTTTGTCAAGAGAGTTGATCTTTTTTTCTGAAGAAAGATTTCAGTAGTATTTAGTTAGTCAGATAAGATATTCACTACCTTAATTTGCTGTGCTTTGAAAATTATAACTGCAGCAACAATGTAATAAAGCATAGATTATACTTTAATTTCCTAAAATGAGTAAACAATAGTTATAGCTGAATGTCAGGAATTCAAGAAAAAGCTGTTTGAAGAACAGACCATTTTATCAGTTCCTACTCATTTAAGCCATTGGGTTCCTTAGAAATAGCTATCAGTTGTGTTAATCAGTCCATGAGAGTTATCACAACACTCTCTCAGCTGAACACTACAATAATCAATGAAAACCAAACATCACCTTCCTAAAGCCTTATCCTATTAAAGGCAATAGGCTCTCCTCAACTGCCACTTCTGTGGTCGGAAACCACTTAGACTACAATATCTTTCTAAAAAATGACTTGTACCTTGGCTTTAAGAAGCTACCACGTTACTTCAGTTATTCACTTTGAATAGCTCATCTAGTGAAGTTTATAATTTCTCCTTTTCTTCTCTACAGATTCTTTCTCTAGTTATATATTCCATAGAACAATTTACAGTTTCTAGATGGTACGGGAAGTGGTTGGCATTCCCTAATCTTTTACACCTTCTCAGAGACACTGTGAAGGACGATTCTCAGAGACAGGACTGATCTGTGTGTGACACAGCACAGCTACTCTCATATCATATAGTCAATTTTCAGTTTTATACAACTTTTCTGCATGGTCTTGGCTGATAACTTTTAGTCTTTACATTAACAAGCAAAAAACCACCACCTCTTCACACCCCAACATTATTAGTGAAATTACTTTGCAAGGGTATCTCAAACAGCACTACTTCGGAGAAGGACATGTGGGAGGGAGGAATACAGGCTTCGCTTTCCTTAAAACCCCACTGCAGCTGAAATATTCCAGAATATCCCTACAATTGCTTTTACTGTTAACATTGCAGTTACTCTTTCTTCCTCCTTTGTTTTTATATCTCCTTTAAAACCCTCTTTTGGATCTCCCAGTGCTCTGTGAACAGGGTTTCTATACCTGTTTATGGTGAGTGAAACTGTACCAGGTAATCCATGCAAGGTACTTCAATTTGCTTTTCACATCTCAGGCCACTAAAGTCAGTGGGTGATGTTGTTTTCCTGTGTAAAATATAAAAGTGCACAAAGATTAATGAGTGCTATGACATGAGTGCTGAAGCACTTTAGAAACCTTATATAGTCTAAATGGAGCACAGCAGACTATCCAAAGGACCACCACTCAATTGTCCTGCATGCAGTGTTTCACAATTACTACTGAAGGACTTCACTCTGAATCACCAACTCTTTGGTTGATTTCAATATTCCTATTCTACCATTTTGAACAGACACAGGTGTGGGTTTTTTACACAGAGAATCAAAGAGAATCTTGCATTGATTTTCCAAATGGGTAAGGGTAAGGCAGTGGAATTATCCAGTAGTAGAGATGATCTTTTTAACAAATAATACAGTTACATATTCTGGTGTTCTGCAACAGGTCCAAACACATACACTTACTGAAATTAAAGTAATTCATCACATTGATCTAAATGACAGTGATACATTAAAGAAAAAAGAAATCTTTACATCTTCCTGGAAAAAGCAAACCAGAAACTAATCCTAAAGATAAAGCACTGATCAATATAATTTGTGGGAGGCTAAGATATCTGACTTTCTGGTCTATATTTCTATGAGTATTAAAGAGGAATTTTTTGTGGCTTGCATGTATACAAACTGTAATTATAGGCAAGAGGCTGACACCATACTTTTTAGAGCAAAGCATGTTAGCATTCAAGTACCTTTAAAAGTGAAAAAATGTGTTTATATTCAAGCTTATTTCCAACAAGCCACACATATTGCAATCCATTCCATTGTTAAATGAAGTTCAATTTTAAACACGCCAGCCAGTGGCAAACCATCACTTGTTAAAAGCAGAAAAGCTATCACCCAGCTTGAGTGACATGAGGATCTACATCCTTAATTGTTTTGTTTAACCCACTAACTACATGGTGGCAACTCTTTGAGAATCATTTTAGTGATATACTCCTGGGGCAGGGTGCTAATCACCTCTTCAAAGAAGTCAGGCAGGTCATGGATGAGGCTATCCATCTCGTAACAGCCAATAAATACTGTTTATCCTTCATATTCAGATGACATTCTTGACAATTCAGAAACCTGCCTCTGAGCAATCTTCTCACCCTCCTTCTCAGACAGCAGACACAGACAGTGACATGAAAAATTGGGATCTAAGACATACAAGTTTCATCAATGCCCAATGCATTGCTTTGCTGTGAATTTTATTCTTCTTAATGGCAAAAATTGGATTTTAAAAGTCTTATTTTCTGTGTATCCATGCATACAAAATATGCACAGACAATATCTCGGTGAGCTTGGATATGTGTGAATCCATAGTACTGTTAGTCCACAGACTAGATAGTCAATTGATTAGTAGGACAGGAATGATGTATGTTAATGCTGTATGGATGTAGTTTTGACACAGATAGATAGCCATAATCACTAGCTGACAATAGGCTTTCATCAAATCCTGTAGTGTAAATAATGTTCACTGAAATTCCCCGTTTTTAATTAAAAGGAAGGCAATTATTCATTACAGATTTTGGGAAGGTAATTTTATATGTAGATGACATATTTAATGAAACATTAATTTCTTCTGCCTAATTGAAACAATGCTATCAACACATAAGAAAACTGTGCTAGCTAAATCTAAGAGAAAATTTGTGCTTTGCATTTAAGAAGAGTGAATAAAATAAATCCCTTTTTCCTGTGAATCAAATCTCATTAGAAATTATTGAACTGTTTACATTTGGAAACTAAACAGATAATTTATACATATCCATATAGCTCATAGTATGGATACGTCACTGTACCAATGAGACAATAAATTAAATGGCACAAAGGTCTAAAGACCTTCTTCACATGCATCTGTTACCTACTTTGGCATTTTTAACTGTTCATAGATATATACTGTTGGGGAACCTTTTCATCGGCACAAAGAGAGTGTAAATATCTGGGAAATATCTGTGCTCATGAATCATAGAATCATTTAGGTTGGAAAAGATTATCAAGTCCAACCGTAAACCTAGCACTGCCAAGTCCACGACTAAACCATGTCCCTCAGTGCCACACATGTCTTTTAAACAGCTCCACCAATGGTCACTCAATTACTTCCCTGGGCAGTCTGTTCCAGTGTTTGATAACCCTTTTGCTGAAGAATTTTTTCCTAATATCCAATCTAAACCTCTCCTGGCGCAACTTGAGGCCACTTCCTCCTGTCCTATCACTTGATACTTGGGAGAAGAGACTGAGCCCCACCTCGCTACAACCTCCTTTCAGGTATGAAAAATCTTATCTTCTCTGTAAGTCTTCTATGAAACATCTGTGAGGTGTTTACAGTGCAGCACACACACAAAAAACCTTGGCTTTTTAACATCTTGACTTTCATAGAATAGAAATTTAATCACATACCTAATTTGAAGCCAGTTGTATAGTAACATTGCAACTATTCAACATCTAAAGAGTAATCCCTGGGATTCTCTCCCAGATAAAGCTTCAGTACTTACTAAGCTGTTCCAGTCTTGCCTACTTCCCATTTAGTATTTCTCAATCACCTAATAGAATTCTGATTAGTGTTCTGATGCAAGCTACCTAAGAATTGCTAAAAATTTGAAGATGAACGTTGTTACTACAGTCTCTGCATTACTATAAGGAAAGGGGAACTTAGCACCATGGTTTTATAATAAGTTCTATTTCATTTCTGATTTGACTAGAAAACTTGAGTCAACCAATTCCCACCCACTTTTTTTTTAATATTATTATTATTGCAAACAGCAGATTAGCTAGAAGGAAAAAGTATGTATGTGATTTAAGGAAATTATGCTGGCAATGAACGTAATGTAAAATATTCCGCAACATCTATTCTGTCCTTTCAGCATTAAGTGTAATGTATTGGTTTAAGAGCCGCCTGTAACATGGATAGCTTATTTAAAAATGAATTTTAACAGTGTTGTATGTTGCAGATAGGAAGCAAACCTAAGTTGTAGTCTTTTGTCTCTGAAACTTTGCCTGTATTGCTAGCTAATAAAGCAAGACTTAAATGAGTTAGTTTAACAAACCATTTTTTATTTCTCAAATCAAAAATATCTAATTGACTCTTCATTGTGTTGCAGACCAAGATTAAACTGCTAATAATAGAGAAGAAAAAAGTTAGAATTATCTTAGAACCTGGTAGCTTTAGTGTGATTTGGGGTTTTCTGGAATCTCTTTGGGCACTGGATCTTGGCTTGTAAGGAGTTGATATTTTATTCACTGCCTCATCAGAAGTAAATATTCCTCTGCATGTTTTTCTACTTTTAAATATTTATACATATATTTTTCTTACAAACTTGGAATATTTCTCTAAATGACAGCAGTGAGACTACTGACATATGGTTAGAGAACAGATGCCTATTTTTTTAACTCAAGGTATTAGCTAGTCAACAAGTTTTAGTTATAAATGATTTACAGGGTTATTTCTAACAGCAGATTACTATATCTACCTGAGAATATATCCCGTACAGTGACATTCACATACTCTATAAACTCCAGAAGGATGCCATGTCATAACTGTGCTGTGAGTAATACAGATGATTTATTGTCTCTGTGAATTCCCAGATGAATGGTAGGCCGGTGACATGTGAAGAGATCATCACCTTGTTCCTTTCAGTTCCTTTAGAGCAGAAACTCCCAAAAAGAGTATTCCTCTCCCACAATCTGATGTGTGACACTGTGGAAATGCTGAGGGTACTAGATTTCCACTGACTTGCTGATCCATTCAAAGACTATTGTCTATCACAATTCTATTTCATGCAATTGTTGTGGGGTTCAAAGAACCCCACAGAGAAGTCTGGGGTTTTATGTGCTCCTGAAGTGCTGTGGTTATTGTACAATAGAAAAGGCCATACCTGCCCCTGCATTGTGGCAGAGAAGAAGATAATCAGATATACCTTCATATTGTCCTTTCCAGAGATAACGTTGAAGCTATTAATAGCTATGTTTTACAATCCATATTTCAAAAACACACCCTCAAAAGCAAACGTTCAAGCATGACCTTTAATTCTCCTTATTTCAGCAGCAAAGGACCTTTCCAGAAATATTTAGCCCAATGGCACTCATTTGGTATTAGCCCTTGCTCACTCAAGCTTCTTGAACACGTCTGGAGGGTCCTTAAACAAATTTTTTGACACTATCGATGGAACCTTTCCGACAGCTCATTAGGCAAATGGCAGAGAATTCACAAGCTTTTCCAAACATGCCTAGAGACTTGTGTTCATCAGAGTTCAGCGCTAACTAACAGATTGCTGCAGCTCTAATTAAAATGTAAAGTAATTCTAAGCACACAACCTTTGGTAAATCAAATGCACCAACTGATTAAAAAAAATTGTTTCAATTGTAATAATAGTTTACCAAAAGAGAATATTATGTTTGCATAATGAAAACGAGGAACAATTTTATATCACAGAGAATCTAAAAGCTGAGTGGAAAAAGACCATTTTAAACACGTGACATTATATGAAGGAGACTCCTTGTTGTGATGAAGAGATTATTAAGACACATTTTTAACGCAAACTGCCATGATCTCTGAATGCAATTTCTAATGAAGCACACATTATACCCTCCTGATAATATTATTGTTGTTAAAAGTGTTTCAATAAAAACCCAAAGTATGGTAATAATTACAGTGCTTCACAGGGAAGTGATTTCCAAATCTCAAATCGAGGTCAAAGGCCAACAACATTCCCATTAATGGCAAAAACTTCTCTTGATATTATTTCAATATAACTCATAGTTATACATTTCATGTCCAATAGAAGGAGAGAGTGTAATTTCACTATATATTAACTTATATTGGTATGGTTGTTTTGTAAATGTTTGTTGCCCCAAAGAGGTTGAAAGAAGCAAACAGAATACAGAGTTTTCAGGAAAGGTTTATACATTGTAGAATAAGGCAATGTTGTTGTTATTATTACTGAGAGCAATAAGAAACTCATGCTCATATCTCGAGTACCATGCTCACTTGCATTCCCCAAGTCACATACTGTGAGACTAATATGCCAACAGTGAGTAACAGTGCAGAGCTCTATACGGGTACTTCTCTACAGCATAAGTATCAAAGAGCATTTACATTAAAAAAAAAAAAAACCTGTATAAAACATGTACAGAAGCAGGCGTAACAGAGAATAAAATGATGAGCAACAAACAAAAATATTGGAAGATTCTCTTCAGAGGCTCTGTAGAAACGCATAGAAACATATCTGCCTCACAGGCTACTTTTAAAACAGCATGAACCTAAAAGCTGTCTCATACACTGACTTGGCCATTAAGGAAATACATGCACATGACTGATTCATTCTTGTAAAGTGCAAGTCCTTTTAAGAAAGCAAATACATCATTGTAAACTCCCACTTTTGCTAGAAAAAGTGCAAAAATATGCCACATATTTTAGAGCACCTGAAACTTTTTTGCTAGCAAAAGAGTAACTTATTGTTTGTGATCTTCCTTCACTGCTTCCGTTTCTTTTCTCCTTCTCCAGCAACAGAGGAGACTTACAAGATCGGTGCTGTCAAGCAAGCAGCAGAATTTAGTCACTTTCTGCACCAGTGGCTCCCTCTCTTGAGGACTCAATGAATTAGGGCCTCATCAACTCACAAATATGAAGATACAGAGGGTGACCAATGATGCATCACCTAAAGGCCTGTAGCAGCATTTCATAGCAGCTGATGTGGAGAACAGCTTTGCCTTATCACAGCAATAATGAAATCTACAGGATTAGACTTCTGCATGTCTCCTGTGCAAAGGTTCACAGCCAAACTTCTCTCTCATATGTATGCGTCAATAAACACAATGTAAAGCACCTTTTCCCTTCCAAAAGCTTGTGATACAGTAACTTCTAGACAGAGAACTGCTCTTATATAGCGAATGCATGGCCCAAATGCCAGCTGCTCAGCAGAATATGCTTCAACTAACGAGTCAAATCCGTATTCTTAGTCTTATATCCAGCAAACCAGCTGACAAATTATGTCTGATTCAAGGGCCTCACTCTCTCAGAATTGATGCCTTGAAACACATTGATCCTCAGACTTTTAAGCACATGTTTAACTTTCAATGTGGCATTAAAATACATCAACTTCAACGGGACAAAACTGAGGCTGTAGCCAGGAAAACTGCCTTGCAGCTATACATCTCCGAGTGAACAGAGGGAATCAGTCCTGGAGGTGGAAAGTGCAACAACATTCACCAGCACAAACACAACACAAACTGTGTTCCTAACTGTACTCTCTAGCTGTTAACTCCCTTGTTAACTGGCTTGTAAAAATAAGATGAGGGAGAAATATCTGTTATCAGGACAAAATTTGTAAGTCAGAGCTTCTGCATGGAGAAACCCAAGGTTGCGTCTTGGCACTTCAATGACCAGCTGGTGGTCTGTCCCAACCCTAACTACTGTCACTGCCTCACACAGACAGATAAAACCTGCTGTTTGTGTTATTTAAAAACAAAAGAACAAACTCTTCTCTCAAAATATAAACTAAAAATAAACCTCTTTGAATTTTCTGGTCGATGGTGTTAACATTCTCCCCCCTGTCTGCCTGCCTTCCCTTGTTTTTTAAGATCTCCCACAAAAATGCAAACCCGTGTATAACTGTGGATTCTGAAAATACGCTCCACTGGGTGTTTAACCATCCTGCCTCTGCAGCCCTGAAACTGTGACTCGTCAGCATATTCTTACAGCCTTGAACTCACTGATGTTCCTCAGCTCAGCAAATATTTTATTTTTCACCAGTGCCAGAAAAAAAGTGAACATGACAAGAAGTTGAAAAGAGTTTCAATGTAAGTGGCTTTTTTCCTCCCACCCCTTTTTCTTATATTTTTTTTCCATGTGTTATATAATCAGGAGACAAAGTCTTACAGCCTGTAACTAAACATTCCTGCATTAATTTTTCTGAAGAGTGCTTTTCAGGGTCTCATACTGGTTTTTTGCTGGCTTTGTATTTCAATTGATCTTTGTGAATGCTAGGAAAAGATTGAAACTTGGGTTTGAGATGTTATATTTCTTTTCATTCCTGCATTGTCCTTCCCTTCTTTAGGGCTTTCATATGTTCACATAGTACAGAGAGGGGCTAAGAGGACAAAATTCTGTTCAGGCAGGTGATGATGAAGGAGAGCTGATAAATTGCATGAAAATGAAATTGCTGTATCTTCCCTGCACATCTCTCCCGTTCTGCCACACTGATCTCAAAGGCTCTTGTGTTTTTCTCTCATGTAATCCATGGCTTCCTTTTCAGTCATATTTTACTTGGATTCTCCTTTTGGTGAATCACAGGGATAGGAGGGCATCTGAATCCCAGGTTCAGATTCATTTGTTTCATTACCATCAGAGAAAATTCTCCATTACTATGACAAGGCTTTGTTAGGAGCTCAGATGTGTAAGACAAGAGGGAAACAGGGTTTCAGTGTGTGCTACCAAGAAAGAGTATTCAGTTCTCGGAGAAACTAGATGGATTTGAGGGAAAGGTTGGATAATATATGGAGGGGCCACATATAACTATAGTTCATGACTGCTGCCAGGGACTTGACTGAGGATTTGGATATTTTCATGCCTTCTACATATTTGGGACCACAGGCCATCCTGAAACTACTTCATTCTACATCCAGAAGCAGCACAGTGGCTTTGGATCTATGCTTCTGTGCCTTTATAAGCACAAAGGCCTGGGCAAGAGGAAAGTTATAATTAACCCAGAACTCTAAAGAAATTTATAGCTTGAAATTATAAGAGGCTAATTATCTAGCCTTTGTTTGTTGTTCAGCTTTTCAGCATTATCTCACAAACTGAAATGAGGGCAGGATTATGGTGCTCATTCACTTATTCCATGCTTTTTATATCTTAAAAAAAAAAAAAAAGAAAAAAGAAACAAAAATCAGGCTGAATTTTTCTTTTAAAAACCTTCCAAAAGATCCTCTTTTTAGATTCTTGTTGCTCTGCTTTCATTGCTCACAACAGGACATCAAAAATGGCTGAAACGCAGTATACTACTAGATAATCCCTTGCTGGTACAGAGTATCAATTAATTCCTGCTCTACAGAGCAGTCCCTGGGTGTGTCTAACCTTAGTTCAGGGCTAGAGCTAGGGCAGGGAATCCAGTAAACTACATCTAATAGAGTACCTGACCCCTAGAGCTGCAAATGCTCTCATTCCTTTTCCTCCCTTCTTTTATTTTTAAAAAGTTCACAGGAACATTTATTTCAGCCTCTGAACATAATCACGGAGTTTCATAAAGAACAAGATTCCCACAAGGCCTCATAAAAGTTATTCTCGGTGTTACAGCTCTACTTCAAAGGGCAAAAAAAAGCCATTTTGCAATAACCTTGCTGTCATAGAGTGCCTACAGCCAGGGCGTTAACTGGGAATAATCCATAATAAAAAGGAACCCTTTGGGACTATCTGTCCAATTGCCATATATAAAACAAAGCAGAAAATAGAGTGTTGGATGCTTAGCTGTACATTAAGCTACTGATACCCGCAGTGTCAAAATAAAGGAAGGAATAAAAAGATGGGCTAATTGGGTAGCAATATCTGAAGTATCTGAAGTGCTGCTCTTTGTGAGTTTTATTTTGCCCAAAAATATTTTTTTTTATTTATCACATCTTTTAGTTCCAATTTTTTCTTTCAGGTTCTTTTCCCCCCTTTTTTTTTTTTTTAACGTTTTAGCTCAAGCTATCGGTACTTTCAATGCACTCTGAATAACTTTGCACAAGTACAGGTCCTTTGAACTCTATGTGGACTAGAATTTGGCACATGCAAATGCTGGGGGGGAGAGGAGCCTTAAACACTGAAGTGATGGGCCTAAAATTAAACCCTACAGTTCTAACCCTCTCAAAAATAATGGCTGCTGTACACCTGAAGAGAAATATCATGCCATTTTATGTAGATTTGGTGCTTTTTAAAAGTAGGTATGTATCTAAAGATCTTGGTGTTAAGATATGGATCTTCAAAAGCCAAATCCATGGAGGATACAAAGGAAAAATCCATAAAACAGTATTAAATTTTTCACACCAGCTAGCAGCTTCACCTTAGGTCCACCTCACTCCAACACTGCATTTTGCTCTTAAAATCAGATACTTTTATTAATTTACATAATGGGAAGCCTCTTTGCTGTTAGAAGATACCTGTCCTGCCTCCTGGGAACCTTTAGGGGCTGCCCTCTTCTGCCTCCTCTGTGAGCACATCCATAGTGAAAAGGTCATGATTCATCTGGCTAAACCACATTCTGTTAATCATCGAATTTCACAAGTTTCTTCCAGTATCAAATATGTTTTGGGTGCAGAGTCAGAATGTCTATGCTCTAGGAACTTCTCAGCAAGCAGCTGGTCCAGAGAGGATCAATCTAATGCCAGTGTAACTAGCATTTAACCTAACTTTGGCCTTTTCCTCGTCACCTACCCTGACATCTTGAGACCAAGCGTAGGGTATGCATTACAACAAAGATTATGTACCATGACTATTTTAGGAAAGATCTATTAATGAAAAAGGATAGCAGGGCTAGTGAGATAGGAAGAAATAAGAGGATAAATAAGCCTTTGGAAAGATATGAAATGCACATATCTTCACTCTTAACACATTTATATTTCTTATATGGAGGTTCTGGCTCATCACTTCATTGTGAAAAGGTCACCAGATCAGAGAGAGGTGCTTTATACAGTGCATTGCTTAAATGAAAGATGGAGATTATTTTCCATTTAGAAGACTTGCGATTACACAATTACCACATTTCAAATTTAGAGCTTTGGTGCATTCAGTCAATTTTCGTGTCGGGTTTTTCCAAGCAGTTTCAGTTCAGTCAAAAAGATATCTTCTTCGTTCCTGTTCTATTCTTACTTTTACTTAAAAGTAATAACCTAGATTGGTAATATTTATCTCTCAGCACTTTTATAAAAGGAGAGAAACTTATATAAGAAGCAAACATGCCACAAAACTTTTGATCAAAGTCTTACACAGATCTAATCTTACACAGATTAGTTTCAGGAGTAGTCTTGACCAAAATAGAGATCTCCTACTTCAAGAACTCCTGTTCTAGCCTCTTTCATCTACACTCTCTTTCATCATCTCTTTTTCTTTTTTGTCGGGGGTTTTTTAATAGAATAAAGATCCTTACCACTTTATTAAATATGTAATTTCTAAGGATTAATAAGAATTCCTTAATACCATCCTTCTCTCCCTCATCCTTGTACACTGAAAGCAGAACCTTTTCTCATCACTTCACCTTTATTGGCAACTAAAATCTTTAAAGTGAAATCATGGTTTCAGTGAAACCAATGGGGCAAGGATTTACTTTCTTCTAATTACTCATACTTTGCCTACAAACGCCATGTATTAACCGTAGTACCTGACGTCTAAATACCTGTATCACTTAGGCTAGAGCCTCCCACAGAGATAACAAGTAAGTGCAGCTGAATAATCTTATTTAATTTTTGTAGACACATGCAAATGACAAGGAGCCCACCTTTAATTACAAACCAAACACATGGCTATGTAATTTCAGTGACTGCAGAAAAGTTACTCGTCACTTATGCCCATGCTCCTGCTCTGTCATCTCTGCAGTTATTATTCAAATACACTTGCAAGAAGAAAACTTTTCAGTTAAGATCTTCCATCACATCTTAATTTAAAACACATGCAAGATCCCATGCACCAATGGCCATCATCAAATGCTGCAAGGTCATAAATTTGCTGGGGACATTTTTTCCTTGACATTTTCTAAACTGTGTAGTTAATCTTCCCTTTAGGTCTTTAAAAATCTCTGCCAGACACACCCTCATTTTAACACAGTTCAGCTTGAAGTTAACACCTGATAGTTATTGTACCAACTAAAAAAGAAAATTCACTGATATTTCCTACATTTATTTTTCAGGCTCTTCCTGAAGCGGGACTGAGTTCATACCTACTTGAAACAGGAGGAGGAATCTTAGCTTCCTTGGAATTGTTTGAAAAATATTTTGAACCTTTCAACAAAAGCAAATGCACAGGAGACTCACTACTCCTTAAATCAAAGAGAGGATGACTGAATTTTCATTCACCTCCGGGGAAACAGAATCTAGCTCAGGATGTGTAAAGAAGGAAGATACAACAACTCAAAGCTGCTTGCTATTAGCATCTGGAGCAGTGGACAAAAGGAACACTTCAGAGCCATGGAGAAAAATCACACCAGTAGAAGAGAGTGTTTCCCAACCTAATCAAGAAAGAAACAGAAGCAAATATATTGGGACAAAAGAAATACACAAAGTGTTTTAAGGAATTTTTTTAAATGTCTGAATTGTCTTCATAAAAACCGCGTTTGCTCTCACAGAATGTGCAATGCAAAGAAATGGATATCACTTCAAAGCAAAATCTATAGGTCCTGCCTAAGTTAATGACAAAAGGGATAAAGTTTAGACTGAAATGAATGAGAATTTTCTATTCTCTCAGCCGCTTTGGTCGCTTCTTGAACAGCTCTGATAAGAACCACTGAAGTACTTTTAATCAGCAGTTAAAAAAAACATTTGTAACACAGAGGTCCGTGCCTGTTAACACACAGATTTTCTTAGATATTTGTCTGAAGTAGCCATGCACCTTGCTGTTTTATTGTTATTGGGCCTATCTACTCATTACTACAAATGAGCCTGCTAAAATTTAAAAGTGATGATACTTTCACAGGTTTTCATTCTTTGTTCAAATTCTGAATCTTTCTCCTCTCTCAATGGAAAACAATCACGTGAGTTGATGATTTCCAGAAATGCGGAAATTCCTCAAGCACTGTGTAATTTAATCTTCAGAAATAAACTTTATTTCCATAGTGCAAGAGAATGTAGTAGAATGCATATTTCCATGTGCATTATGTTTTTAAAAAGAAACTAATTACATTGATGAATATGCTTTTCATCCTTTTTAATAATCATATTATGAGCACACAAGTGGCTTCAGAGTTTGAATGACGATGCAATAATTCAGCCATGGCACTGTTGATGACACTTGGCTTTTGGCCTCACACTTAAACAATGTTAGCTATAAATTATTCTTTTATAATTCAAGCCTTGTTGATTAGAGCATAATAACTGCAAGGCTTTTATTCAACCAGCTAAGTAAGTATTTTCAGTACTCTTTACATTAATGCTTGGATTAAAAAATTAAGGTGATAATATATACTTGAAATTCTGAATACCAGCTATCATTGTCTTCTTAGAGATCAGAGAACAATAGAATAGAGAGAAATAGAATGAGACAGGATTTATGGAAGTGTTACATGAAAAAAAAAAATCATCATTATCTAGAATACACATCAACCAAAAGATGATAATTAACAGTCTGAGGTGACTTGCTATAGAAAGCTTTTTGTAGTGCTTGGGAAATAAAGACTGTCGGGAAACTGTTAACTTCACAATACGTCTGACCATATCAAGTAAGAAAACAAATCAAAATTGCTGTGAAAACATTTATGTTACAGCAGCCTTGTAAACTAACTTGGGTTGTTTAGCTTAAGTAAACCATTCCAAATCATTTGCTGCAGTGGTTTTATGCCTGTAAGACATGGTAACTGCTCACTGTCTGAGGTTCTTCATTCATAATTCTATGGCCCATATTTGCCATTTGGAAAAATTCTGTGCTAGAAACAATGTTCCACAGATAAATATGGTAATATGGTATGCTACATGGCCTTTTTTGAAGCTAGCTCAAATCATTGCTGGTTTAATCTAAAAGGTATAATTGATTTGTCCCTTAAAGGCCTGATAGGTATTCACTGAGTTATATAAACTTACTATCTCTCAAAGGTTAATTTTAGACAAAAATTCTAAGAGCACAGGGCACAGAATAAAAGATAAAACTAGTGACTGGCAATTACGGTAATAAGCTAGCAATATTCTCTAATGGAGACTAGCAATTTTGTCAGGACCTGATAGAATGATCATTGAAGCAATTGCTGAGGCCATTACATCAATTCTTAGTAAGCATTTTGAAGAAAAGTGAAAAATGAGAATTTCAAGATGGGTTACTGTTGGCTGTATACAATATTCATACATTTAATTATGTCTGTTTGCAGATAATTATTTTTTTCTCTTGAAGATTCTAGAGACATGAAAAATCATAAGCACAATCTACTGTATTGCACTGCTTTAAATATGGAAGGACATTGTCAACAATCCAAAACATCTTTTTCCCTTATCTTCCCCCAGAGTTACAATTGAGCAACTACAATCAACTTATGATACCTGAATACTGTATATAGAGCCTTTAAAGGCAACATTATGTTTTAAAAACAGACTTTTTTTTATTGCTAAACAGATCCTAGTGCTAGCAATAGACACGTTTACCATTTGCCTATATTGGACCTTGTTTGGACTAAATACTAGCAAAGTATCAAGCTGCTACACCTAGGTTTTTAACAAGGGAAGAGGACTCACAATATGGCACTGGCTGCCCCCTGCTATCATTTCCATTTCTGCTGAAACACACACAAAGATAATGTGGAAAATCTTAAGTCATGGGAAAAGAAAGAAAAGAAAAAATAAAACATCATCAAATGATGGCAAAATATGAGGAGAAAGAGTTTACAATTTGTACAGATCCAGAAGGAACAAGAAATCACCCTGTACCCATTTGGTATGGATATGCATAAGAAATTAATGCTCTGAAGCTCCTATTTGGGTGTGAGGGTGACTTCCCGCCACCTTTCTCCAAGTACCTGTTCATTACTATAAAACACTGTCCCCTTCAATTAAGAGGCACAGAATATAGAGGATGTTTTCCAGACACTGATGGAAGCTCTGATGAGCAGATCAGTCTGCTCTTCTTGGTCTCTTACTTTGGGAATTCAGTACTAAAGTTTAGCAGGTTGCCTTCAAACTCATGTACTTCAATGAATTTTTCCTCTTGGAAGACATAATCCTGCTCATAGATGTTTCGCTTTTCATAGCATGCCATCGTTCTTTTCTCTTTCAGCAGGAGTTAAAAATGTTTAGCACCATTTCAAGCAGCCTGTAGATTATTCCCACCTTAATTATATCAGCAAATTATTGCAGCTATCAGAAGATAAGAAATTGTGAAATTAAAGTAACTCAGTTGCCCTGCATACATACACTGAAAAATTTAAAATGCAAAAGACAAATGATGTTCTCAAAACACAGTTCACAGCAGTACCTCTATTATCTTTTGTATATCTGCCTAAGAAATCCATTGCTACTGTCTGCAAGTGACAGTGGTAATATTAAACCCGAGAATTTGAAAAGATGAAAATGAAAATGAAAATGAAGAGGAAAATAAGGCAGAACTGCAATTGCAAGTAAAACAGAAATCATTTGTTCAGTGTTTGACTGAAGTCTTCTGATATCTAGCCATAGTAACACGACTTAGCAATGCAGCTAAACATTTAGGGGTAGACAGTGTAGAACAAGGCACCACTGTTTATATTCAGGGGGTCTGGATTAATGACTCTTCTTCTCCAAATCTGAACTGGAACAGAACTTAAGCAAAATTCAGTGATTTTGTACAAAAGTAGGTTCTGTTGCTTAGGTGGTGAGGAGGAACTCTGAGTCTGAACTAATAATTTATTTACCAAAATCAGAATTTAGCATCAATGATTAAACAAAGATCAGAAGAACATAGTACAGAGAGAAGGAGAAGAACCTTGCCTCTATATCTGGGACTGATGACAAACTCACCCTAACAAATTCACAAGTACATTGTGTTTCATTCCAAACCTCTTACAGGGTTGGCACCCTTACAGATGTTCATCTTTATTCCTTACAGTGTTGATACATTATCAAACAAAAACCATAGAAAGCTATAAACACATTTTTAAAAAAAATTCCAATTTGCACATAAGCAAAAAAATTCCCAAACAAACAAAAACAAAGCAAACCAACCGACCAACCAAGCAAAAAAACCCAAACAACCCAAAACACAAAAAATCCCAACCCACAAGCTTGGACACTGGAGAATAATAAGAGGCCAAATTTCTTCTCTTAAAGCAATCAAGTATTTTTTCTTAGAGAAATTGAGAATTGCTCTTCAGATAAAAATTTCTTTCAAGCTAGGTTAAAGGACTTAGGTAGAAGATACCTACATAGAGGATATTTAATCTTATAATTAATATAACTAGACTCATGGTAATGTTTTATGTCTCAGAGGATGATATGTCAAATAAGTTCCTGTTATTCCAGCGCCACTTGTTATTCTGTAGAATGTTGTGGTTTCATTAATCACACTGAAGTGCAGCAATTATTTTTTAAATGTTTCCTGTGCAGTAAAATTGTTTTTACTATATCTTGGTATTTGCTTCTCTTATGCTTTAACTATTTTCTGTTTTCATACTCGGAGCTTTGCCTTCATTCTCACAGCTTTTGTCAGCCTTTGTTCACAATTGCAAAGCAGCCTAATCATTTCCCAGCTATAGCTCTGACACTGAGTGATCATTCGTATCACAGTGTATTGAGTTTATTTACACGTAATTGTACCATACGAAGCTTTCCATTATACTACACCAGTGATCCCAACTGAATCACACACAGTTGATAATGATGCTATCCAGAGAGTTTTCCCCCTATTTCACAACACAAAATTCCTTTTTTGCAGCATACTGAAACCATCCAAGGCAGTATCAAGGTTTCTGCATCACAGACAAGTAATGTCTTGATTCCTCTTCTCATCAAAGCATGAAAGAAAATTCTGTCTATGCAACCTATCACCATGAGGTGCTAGCGACTGACTCACAAGAGATCATGCTGGAAATACTGTATTTTACTTTGCTTGAAAATAAGAAATACCAGTTGATCCCCAGGAAATTACTTCCATTATAACACAAGGATATATCAAGTCCTACATCCACAGCTAGACCACTGACTTCACTAAGGGTCTCTTTTGGCTCTATTCGTTCAATTCGTATAACAGCATGATGAGAATCGACTCACAAAACTACTTCTGGAAAATTGGAAGCCTGAAGTGAACAGCAACTCCGCATCAGAAAAGATTAAGTGCTACTCTGACTGTAGAAAGTTGTGCTAGTAGTGTAGAAAGATAAAGACAGCAAGGGTTTCAAATTTGAATAGTCCTATTTGAATAGGCAATAGGAGAGTCCCAGCTCCTGATTTTGGAGAACAAGGCAACTGTGTCAGAGCACCTGGTAGGATAACAGAAAACATGTGAAAATTTGACTTGAACTCACCTGCACTACAGATCTGCTCAGGGGTGAACTCCCCCACCACACAACTTCCCCGTGCCCTGTCTGGATTCAGGGACACAGACCAAGTGATGTAATATTTTTCATCTAAGAGTAAACAGCTGGAGAAAAGGAATAAAAACCATAAGCTTTAGTAGGCTAAGGTGACTAAAGCAGAAATAAGCGACCCAACAGCCAGCTACAACTCTCCTACTTTGAGGATGGCATTAAATGCCTGCAGTGGAGTGTGCTAGATGCAAAGTAAATTGGAAAAAACTTTCTCTATGCCACTGTAAGCTCACAATCTCCACGTACCTCTTGAACACTGACCCAGCAATTATTGTTTTTTCTGTTTTCTATTAATTTGCATAAATATATCTCATTACCATTTCTTGACTATTACATTAATTAGCTCAGTAACATATTCCACAATTTTTCAAACAGGAAGGACTGACCTTTCTTTACACAAGAACCAAACAGAATCACAAATTCTGCCTGAGGCAGAAATGTTGGGTGTATGTTTTACATTAAGGATGTAACAAATGAGATGATAATCAGAGCAATATCACTTTATTAAATATATCTGGAGCTACAGGAAAGATGTGGGCCTGTTGGAATGGGTCCAGATGAGGGCCACAAAGATGATCAGAGGGAGGGAACACCTCTTCTATGAGATCAGGCTGGGAGAGTAGGGGTTGTTCAGCCTGGAGAAGGCTCCAGGGAGAGCTTATTGCAACATTTCAATACTTAAGAGGGACTTATAAGAAAGATGAGGACAGACTTATAAGTAGGGCCTGTTTTGCTAGGACAAGGAGTAATGGTTTTAAACTAAAAGAGGGGAGATTTAGACTAGATATAAGTAAGAAATTTTTTATGCTGAGGGTGGTGAAACACTGGCACAGGTTGCCCAGAGAGGTGGTAGGTGCTCCGTGACTGGAAACACTCAAGGTCAGGTTGGATGGGGCTCCAAGCAACTTGATCTAGTTGATTCACCCCTCCAACCACATCTTTTCATCCTTTTCTAAAATACCAAATACGTCTGGACTACATCACAATTCCTTCCTCCATCCTTTCTCTGATATTTCTATTGTCTTTTTTTTTTTTTTTAATAAAAATGTATACACTGCCAAAGAAATCAAAATTCACCATTGCAGCTTGACTGCGGTTAGAGCTATAGAAGCGTTTTTGCAGCATTATGTTTGTGTCATTATTCCCAAGGCCATTGACCCAGGAATTCTCTGCTCCCATTTTTTTCTGCATATCTGCCTTCCAGAGTGCAGATTAAGCCAAGCTCTCTGTCTTCTGTGACCAAAGTGCAATAAAAAGCAACAACTGAATTTGAAATATTTATTAGAAGTGTAGAAAACGAGAAGAGAAAAGCAACCAAGGGAAAAAAAGCAGCAAAAGAGCATTGGACAAGGTTACTTTAACTGCCAATTAATGTTCAAAAATAACCTTAGCAACAGGCACAAACATGACAGTCATGAAAAAGAATAAGGCTGCAGTGTTAATAAATACTTCATATCAAGTGCAGAAATCAGGAAGTAGCTTTTGCCTGGGATTTCCTATATCGAACAATGCATTTCTCACATCGGAACAGACACTAAATGTCCCAGGCAAAGGTTCAAAGCTCAAAGGACCCATCAATTTTGAATTCCCAGTCAGTGCACTCAGAGCAAGGCCTGTATCTGGCAGCCTGTGTCTGTCAGTGTGGGGACAAACTAAACAAAGCAGTATATACTAGTTGCGATGAGGATCTATCTATAGCCTGAAGTTTACAACTCGCTCTGCCACAGTTCTGCTGCATCCCCTTGGCCCCTTGTGCCCCTTCAACATCTTGTCTGTTCAGATGGGAAGTTCTTTGAGTAAGTATTTTGCAAACACACAACAATAAAAAGTACCTAGTCCAACAGGGCTTATGGGACCTGAGGTAGAAAAATCTATAAAAACAACAGAAACAACAACACTTCTGTGGGATCGTTTCTGTACCACTGCTGTGTTGAACTGTTCTGAAATGACTCTTGCATCGTGTGGTTTTCACAAACCACGCTCCTCTCCAAACAGAATAAGAGGGAGCCAATGCTTCCATTGCCAAACTTTTACACAGTCAACTTTAGGTCTGAGTTTTAATTGTCTGACTGCTCATGTACAACCTGATTAATTACATGCCTTTTTCTCCATCAGCGTCATATGTTTGAACGCTGGGTTGAATTGTGACTTTATCTAATGAGCCATAAATGCTGTCTTTTATAATAAAGGAGTTTCTGCCTTTGGGCTTCTGTTACCTAACACAAACTTGTCCCATTATTCTTTCTGTGAAGTCCTTCCCAGTTTATAGTGCTGCCTCCTATTTTCAATAGCTTTCCTAACAGTCATATTCATAATTTAAATTCTATTTTAAAAAAAAAATTCAAGTACCATTCTGTTGAAATCTTTGTTATATAAAAAGAGAAAATTCTTAAACAGCAAAATGAGCTACAGCAGACATTAGTGCATTTCAAAAGAAAGAATGTAGTTCAAATATTAAAAAGAAAACAGTACTTTTAAAAAGTACCAAGTGATTTAGGATCTGCGTATTACCTTTTAAAAATAGACTTAAACCAATGTTTTCCACGTTCTTTTTCACTTAAAGATATAGCAACACTTACAAGAACCTTAGAAACTTGTCTCTCTTTGAAATCAGTATTGGAAAAATCTTGCCCTAGGGCTCCTAAGTCACTTTTGAAAATGTGATGGTATTGAAAAGAATACAAATTGCTTATTAAAGAGCTTGAAGTTGTTATTGGATATAGAGCTGCAATTAAAGACAAAGAGGTTAATGACATTTAATGTGTGTCTATGAGTTTGTTGCTTGGCAGCCAGATATTTTCTTGCCTAAGGAGTTTGCTAAGAACACATGAGTAATTGGATGGAAGTGATGGGAACAACAAAGAAGAACATGTTTTATTTGAAACACAATTTCATGCATATGATCCTCTCCCTTCACTCATAAATACACTATTGAATCACTGTGATTACGCTAGCAGTTATCTTGTAGTTTGGGCAATAATCCTTCTTCTTCATATATGTAAGTCTCCCAAGGTGCTTATGCAGAAGGCATAGGCTAGAAAAGCCATGGATTCTCAGAAGATGCTCCCCTTTGCTTTCCACCCAGATTAAAAAAAAATAAAAATTCTAATTTTCAGGAAGGAATGGGAGTTTTCAGAGCTGCATGTCCTTGAAACTTTGCTCTCTGAGTGAAATTTTCAGCAGTTATTTTCTTACTGTAATAATTATTGTGGCATATGTTAAAAATTGTATTTAATAAAATATTAGCTGTTAAGTGTTAAATATAGGTATTTCAATACAAAATATCTGTATTTGTTAAAATGTGTTGTAAAGACACAGTATCTCAACTTGGAATTATATTCTATATAATAGCTAGTTTATTATACAACTTTTTACTCTCCGTTAACCTTTACAAAAAGGCACAGCAGGCCCGTCTCCTGACATCTTATCCAACAATCCTCTACATAATCAGTGTGGCAGAATGAGTCCAACATTCAACAGTCACTCATGTTACATATCCAAGAACAAACTTCTAATTAGTTTAGAAAGGTGAACATTCCCTTTGTCTTGGCATAAAACAAAGTTTTCATAAATTAAAGTTTATCCCTTCTCTTCTATGAAAAAAAAAATACCAGTTTTTTGAATAAAGTAATTTAATATTTGAGTTAACACTTAAGACAAGCTAGACTAAAATAAGAATATGTTCTCTGTTTCTTTTGAGCTGTAGCTGTAGCTTTATGCTACTAGAAGGAAAAAAACTGTGGCACAAGTAACGAAAAGGCAAAGAAATAATATTATTTGAGCTAATACAGCAAGCCCTCATATTGCAGTGAAGGCTGGTGTCCAGTTTTAGAACAGAAAATATCATTACAAAAAACACATGGGAAAGGATCAATCTGGATGGCTGGATTTACTAGTAATGTTCTGTTTTCTCCCCCTGCATGCTTGTAAACCTTTATGTTAATGAAAACTACGTTTTCTAAGGAAAGCATTCCTAAATGTGATGGACAGCCTTGGTGTACACACAGACACCCAATATATGCCATTGGTCTCACTGTATTAATATTTATTTCAACTCCAGCTTATTTGCAGCAGATGAAAGGTGAAAGCAGAACTGGCACGGAGACCGTGCCAACATGAACTTACTCTAATTGGATCTTCTAAGTTGGCAATGTCAGACAAACACCTCAATGTTGCACACGAACCAATAATAACACAAATTGGCTTTTTCAAAGTTCAAGGATTAAAAAAAAGAAGTAATAAAACCAGAGGAGATCCAATCAAAACACTTAAGTTTTAGGTAATTCTATTTCTGTTTTCACTCTTAGACTTGGATTGTTTACATCCTGATTACCAAATCCCCTTGCATTTTCTGGATCCTGAATACTCCTCTTACCATTCCATTCCCCTACTATTCATTACCCATGACTGATTCAAATGGATTTGATACACAATTTATATTTTTCACATAGCAGACATGGTAAACCTGTAATTTTGCCTACTAGTACAACTGGAAATGAACAGCATGTCAACAGTGAGGAAAATTGAATTCTCTAACGGACTGCAAAGGGATAACTGGTTATTCAAACACAACTTCCTACTGCTCATTTTTCAAAGTGAGTGAGTGAACGTGGAAGGGTCTACCAGGGAGAATAAGCTCAACAAATTGCAACTAAATAAGGACCAAGTGAGAGGTAAGGATACAATTTTCAGAAGCATATTGGACCAGAGATTGATTACAGAATCACGCATCACTTTTATGTTCTAAGTCACAGAATTAAGTGAAGATGTCATACACACTGTGACTTTCCTGGATTCACATATTTAAATTTGTATTAACCTTACTACTTTCCCAAACAATGTGATAAGTGGTCAGGACACTATTTTTCTTATTAATTGTAATACAATGTGGTATGGTTTGGGGTGAATATACAGCAAGGTGAAAGATCTACTGTATTTAGATCTGCTACACTGCAGGTTGCATTGACACTCCCACTATGCAGAACATAAGTGAATTGATCTTTAGAAGTACGCAGATAATAAAAGATATGCCAGAGTTTCTTCCCATGGACAGCCTCTTTCCCACATAGAAAAGAAAGGAAACCAGTGCACTACTTATAATCTTGTAAGTACTCCTTACCTTTTAAGTAGAATATGAAATATTTTTTTAAAAAATATCAGTATTTAAATGAAAAATCTTTTAGCCTGCCATACTATTATATTAACAGGAATTCAGATATTCATACTCTTGCTCTCTTTGCAAACACATCCCTAAACATTTGTGATTCTCAATATTTTCGAGGTCTCTAACTCACAACTTAAGCATAGAAAACTGACTGCAACACTTTTCAGTACAGTTGTAAAACAGACCGCAGTAACAGCCTAAGACTGCAGTATCTCATCAGTCCTTCAGTGCTTCTATAGCCAGCATCCCCCACAGAACGCAGGGCTGCAGACAAATAAAGAGGAAATACTGACACAACCATTTCTGCCATAGTGAAATTTCACTGGAGCTAAAACATTTCTATTTCAACAGCATATATGGATGGCTTGGAAAAAATGGAAGAAAGACACTATAAAAGATAAAATATAGCCTAGGCTGGGTGAAAGCCAGGTTCAAGTTCCTTATTTAAAATGATTTAGAATGATAGGGGTGAAATATCCTGCTGTATCTCAGCCAGAGTATCCTGTTCCAGATCTTTCTGAGTCAAGACTTAAATCTGCATCACTCACATCCACAGCCAGTCGGTATCCACAGATTGGTCCAGCCAGCCACCACTTCCACAGCAAAATGTTCAGAAGGTTTTATTCTAGTTTATTGTTAATGAAAACAAAACTGCAAAGCTCCAGAACATGCTAAAAAACAGAATAACTCAGCTGTCTCAGGAAGACCTCATCTTGACCTAGTTTAATAGATACACCAGATGAACAGCTTTGATTCACAGCACAGAGGGTTCAGGGTAACCAGTGGCCTTTGCTGAATCAGCCTACAGCATACAAAAGATGCAATAAAAATTGCAAGATGTGTCTCCACAGGGGTATGTAGTCCAGAAAAAATACAGAATGGGCATTTAAGATACTGAAGTGGAATGGTTCATATCATTATTTGCATCTAAATAGTTGGTAATCACAAAAGAGGCCTTCAAAATGCCTGAGAGAACTTATCTTCTAAAATGTTACCTATAAACCTACCAATGCTATGGTTAATCCCTCCACAGCTTAGGCAGCATTATGCTGTTGGGTTTTCCACCACTAAAAGACAAAATGCAGTGAGGGGAGAGATGGCTGCATTGGTTTCTCTTCTCATGGGCCTTTCTGAGCTGTAATAAACTCTCATTTTTTCAAACAATTACACTGTACAGGTGTTCCAGGGTCAATTCAGAGCGAGAACCTTTTACCTATAAACACCCCTACAAGCACTACTTTTAAATCAGTTCTCAAAGTAACAGGGCTTAAATTCATACATGAATTGTTGCATCCCAGATGATGTATCTGTCTTAAAAACTTTAGCTAACACCCCAAAACCAAATAAGTTCTCCGCAAATTATGTTGCCTTTGCAAGCCATTGTGCAAGCAAATGTGCTCAAAACAGACAGTGATTACATATACTTTTAAAAGATGCCTCGAACTCTGCTGAGTCAGTATTGGCCACACGCAAATTGTTCTTGAGGAATTTGATTGTTCCATAAAGTACCCCTGAGACCATCAGGAACACGGCACGCTCTCCTTGCTACCATTAAACAAAATGATGCGTTGCATACTGGATGAGAAATGCTGAAAAAATTGGCTTGAGTTGAAGGGGAAGATTCTTGTACAAGTTTGGAAAATTGAGCAATTTTGAAAATCCATAGTAACAAATGGGTTGTCTAAATTGAGCAATACAGAATGCATCTGAACTAAAGAACCACACAGAGATAAAAATCCCTTTGCATATACAAAACAAAGAAAAAAATCCCCCCAAAAAAGCACATTACAAAGTACTCCCTGCTATTTGCTCTTCAAAAGTAAAACCTGTACCAAAATTTTAAAATCACTGTAAATACTGCTTACAATAAAAAATTAAAAAAAAGACCAAATGGTCAACATTTTACTAAGGTTCAAAGAGAATCCATCATTACAACTGACAGAGAATAATTCAGACATTTAAAAGCAAATGGTTTGGGTTTTGCTTGAAAAAATAAACCACCATACTCAGAATTCAACTTCTCAGTTATTCATGAAAAAGATTTGGGCATGGAGGGTATATCATCTCTCCACTTGCACTCCTGTTTAAAATGTATTGCCAGCAACTATTAAATCACATATGGATTTCAGTAGCTGAAATTCCCCCAGTAATGCAATTTCTTTGTTCCTGAGTGTAACTGTAAGATTTGAAAACCATTCAAGTCCTTGTAAAGCTCATCTTGAGGGTTTAAATTGGATGTACATTAATAACATGCATAAAATGGGATGTACATGTAAAACAGGATATTTATAATACATGCATGTAAACCTCTAAAGGAGTATATCTGTCATTGTTTCAAAAAAAAATGTGCATTAGAGCAGAATAGATGACGATTAGGCCACAGTGCTGAAAGAAGAAAAGAAAAAAAAATTGGTGAAAAAATATTCAGATAAATTAAATGCATCCAAGTTGACGGGGCCTGATGCAGTTTTCACCCAAGGGTACGCAGGAAACCAACCAATGCAATCTGTGAGTCATTAATGCTTATTTTCAAGAATTTGTTGAAGATATAAAAAGAAGTTCCTAAAGGACTGGTGAAGGGCAAACTTCATGGGTATTTCCAAAATGAGTAAAAGAGCCTGGAAAATTATATATCAGCCAGTCTAACTTCAATGTTCAGAAAGATACTAGAACAAATCACTTAAGAGTCAATTTAAAAGCACCTACAGGATAATAAAGGTGATAAAAAGCAGCCAACATGGATCTGTCAAGAACAAATCACATCAAAATGATCCAATTTCCTTCCATGACAGGATAATGGGCCTAGCAGATAAGGGGGAGGCATTAGAGACAATCTGTCTTGATTTTAGTAATGCACTTGATGCTGTCCCTCAGGACACTCTCATGAGTAAACTAGGAAATTTGGTTTTGATGAAGACAACAGAAGATGGGCACAAAACTTCACATAAGTGCAGTAATCAACAGTTTGCTGCTAACCAGAAATGCATTTTAAGCAGACTTCTAGAGGAGTCTATCCTGGGCCCAGTTCTACACATATTTACAATCATGACTTGAATGACAGGATAGAGTAAATACTTGAAACATTCACTTGTACAAACCAAGAGACTACATATAACTGAATAACCAGATAGAATCCCAAATGAATTAGAAAAAAAATAATAATCCGTTGTAGTAATTTCACAAACCACTATGGTTAGGAAGATGTCCAAAACATTATTTTGCAGCAAAACAGCAATGTAGAATAATTTTCCATAAGCTTTGAGAATGCAAGACTGGTTTCAGGACCACGAAGTCCTGCTTTATGCCTTCAGGCAAAAGTCTGTATAAAAGTTTGTATTTTTTCTTACATGTTCATATTAAATTTACCAGCTCAGTTCAATATTTATTAAATGTTTCTACAGTCCTGAAGTAATAGCCACAGCAAATGGACTCGGAGGACAGCTTGTTTTATTTTAGAACCCTTCATATAAACTTTCCTTCACTTCATGACTTCTTTCAACAATATCCTAGATTGACATGTATTTCTATTTATTTTTTTTTTTAAATTTTAAGTAGTGACTGCGCCATACTGAACCACAAAGCTGAAATATTCTAATACAGCAAAAGGAGAAATAGAACCAATCAATAATTTACCTAAGTTATTATTTATACAATCAGCCTGTACTGGCATAGCCTAAACTTCCTTCTTAACAAAGTGAATCTGGTCTATGCAGTAATTTTTGTGTTAGGTGCTCATAGATTTGAATATAGAAAACATTCGTGCTTCATAGATGGTCTGGTAAAATGACACTGGCATTGTAATAAGAAATACATTTATCAAGACTATCTTGATATATTAAGTTACTAAAATACATTGCGTCTTGAAAGGCATTATAAGCTTATTTCTCAAAAAAAAAGTTGCAAGTCCTCCTTTTACCCCAACTCATTATAGAGCTTGAGTGAGTCACTTCAGCTCTCATTCTATTTAAAAAAAGAACGATAATTCTTCCTCCATTTACCTCCCTGTGTTGAATAATTAGTTAATCTCTGTGCAATTATTTCAAGCTGTATAAACGTGCTAAATATTGTTATTAGCATAACCCAAGCTGGGTAAGATACAGAAAAAATACAAAGATACTGTTGCATATATTCTGTCATATCAAATTGTTATGCTCGTTATGCCTTGCAGTAAAAAAACTTGCTGGCTTAAAAGTGAGATGGAACAGTGAAAGGAGAAGCTGATTTAACTTCTAAAAAAAGAAATCAGAAAGGGACTAAATAGAGTTATCAACACAGAACTGACAGCTTGTCAGGACAGAGGGGAAAAATAGGCACGACCCAGTCAGCAAGAAAACCACACCTCCAAGCCAAAGACAGCCCAGCTGGAAACAGATCAAAACCTTTAACAAATGTTCAGAGTGATCTCAGTCATTCATTTAAACAGGGAATCCCCGAACTCACAATCTTAAGCTATTTGTAGGAAGTAAGGAACTTGAAAAAAACTTGGAATTTGCAGAACTGCAGAGATTCCTCTAGAACCTTTGCAGAGAGGATGATGGGGGCAGAGAGTGTAAAAGATCAAAGCAAAAACCCACACAACACAATGCAAAGATAAAACAAACATAACATTTCCACAGCTAACATTGCTCTTTACAATGTCTGTCAGGTCATCTACCTTGGCCATCCTTTACTTTTCACTGTCAAAGATGAATAGAAAGGGAAGGAGAGACATAAAGGCAAATTAAACAGCAAATATTTCTGAAAGTGAAAAACGCTACAGATTTGGATGCAACTTTAAAATCTCATTACATTAAAAATAGTATGCCAAAATGCTGCTACTGGAAACACATTGGAGTGCAAACGGTGACGTGCACTGCCTAGGCAGTCCCCACATTTGTTGCCACAGTCTATTTTTTTCTGTAATGGCACTTAGAAACCTAGGCCCTCTGTATTCAGGGAAATAGGTAACACATTTTTTGATTTACAAAGGCATGTTAATGTGTTCTGCTACTAAGTCTTATGGCCTCAGATACAGCAAGGAAGCATCCTGCTGACTGCATTAAAAAGATCAGTAATTGTTCAGCCAGCCATGGGATGAAGGATGGTCAATCATCAGAGAAGGATAGGGATTTGGAGATTACATTGCACTACATGAAATTGGTTTTCTAACCATTAGTGACAACTTCCTGTTTAACATTGCCAGAGGTGACTTTTTTCTTTTTGCGATCAATAAAATGCTAGCGCCTGTTGTCTTTTTTACCACCTTAAGTAAGCTAATTTGAAGGTATATGTTAATAATAAACAATTAGAATTTCTACAGAGACTTTGCAGATTTTTCACTGCTTGAATCATCAGTTTGACAACTTGTGTGGGGAGAATCAGTATTGGTAAGGTTGAAAAATCCTGTTCTCCAAGGGCAAGCATGAGTGACAGCAATAGAGATTTAGAAAAAAATCAGCTAAAAAGGGCCCATGGGTGACCCAAGAATAGATTGGCCATCAGTTAGCTTATTCACACACACGCACAGTGTATATTCACCCCAGGCTAGGGCTCCAAAAGACTTAAGCAGTCCAAGATAATGAGCATTCAAACCTAGGTTTGGGGTTTGAGCATCCATGGAAAGTCTGTTAGGACTTGTGTCTAGGGCTTCTGCATTCTTCCTTTTCCTTCCTCTGGTGAGTAGCTTTATCCTTTCCACCCATTCATCCCATTATAGTTCTGCTCAACACTACCTAATTTCAGCAATCTCTAGGTCATTAAGCATGTAAGGAGAAACAGGCTTATCCTTGCTCATTGCTCTTCAAGTAAAGGATCACCCTCCCCCTGAAGAAACTTCAGAATGTAAAGCCTGTCTGTCTGGGAAGGCACTCTCAGCGGTCATGGAAACGTGTTCCTACTGACATGCAGAGAGTCATTGCCTCAGTCACTGCAGCAAGAGAAGGACCACGAATTCACACCAGAGTCACTCTTCTGTGTTCAGGAGAACAGGCTGAAAACAGGTGGGAAAACTTACTCTTCTAACTTTGCTCAAAAATTTCAACTTAAAAAACATAAGGAAAAAAGAACCACTTTACAGGTCAAACACATGGATTTTCACCTAATTTTTCTGCTAGTGCTAATTTTTTCTAATGCACTGTTTATCTAAATAGACAAGAACAGATTTCTATAATAAAGTGGTGCAGCTGATACCATGCAAAACCAATAGCATGAGAAGCTCACATCTAGAACAAGCAATAATCTATGCTTAAGCCCATATATGGGTGCACACCAACTGGCTAAAGAATAGGTGTTCACATTCGCAAGATCAAGGGATCTTTCCACTGCAGTCCAAGCTAATTTACACTGATTTTATTCAGGTGACATCAGGATCAGACTATTCATCTCCAATATAAAAATAATCTCTTAAGCAATAATACAGTTTCAAAATGAGAATATAAACTGCCTAATAAATACAGAAATAAAAAAAAAATAATAATATCTAATAAAAGAGTTACAAGGAGAATCACAAACAAATCTGCTTATCCCCTGCAGTGATTTTTTTCATAAGGTAGCTAGACTAAATGCATTTGGGGGATCATTAGTTTCCACTACACATTGATAATCTTAAAAGAGAGAGAGGAAGCAAAATTCTGGGCATGGCAAGCTAAACTTAAAAATTTTATCTATTAAAAAGAATGCAGAGCCAAGGCAGATTTTATTGCATGCACCTATTTGGGTATCCATAACCAGCAGAAATCATGAAGGAAGATGCAGTGTAAAGTTGCTGTTTTTGTTATTTATTGGAAATCATATTTGGGCAAAGAAGAGGTGACTATCTGAAATCTGTTTCCCTCAAAAATTAGGAAAAATAATGGATTTTTGTTGTTATAGATGGAATTAGAAGTCAATTAATTCTGAGAAACTGTCAGGGTGAACAAAGATGTCTGTTGAAAATACTTAAACAAAAGCAGTATTCCTACATTCAGTAAAAGAAAAGGCAGAAACTATCGCTGAAACAGTGCAAGAAATGGCCAAGATTATCACTGAGGCAAATTCTTGAAGTGGAGTGTCAGGATGAGGACGGATGAGAAGCACAAGGAGAAAAAAGAAAGAAAAAAAAAGGAAAAAAAAAAAAGGTGACCAGAGTTTTGTGTGATGCTTAAAAAGCAAAACTGCTGAATGACCAAAATCAGTGGTTCAAATAGGTCATAGGAATACCATTATACCACACAACTCTATAGAATGTAGTAAGATCAATTTCTTAAGTGGGGATAAACTCATGAGAATTTCTGCAATGTAATTCCCAAATTAGACTAGCACCATTAGTACAAATTGACTAACACTGTTATACAAGTAGATTTCTGATTAGGAAAAGGATATTCTGTGCATATTGTTGAGAAAGATAAAAAAGGCAGGAGTAGGGTGAAACAGGGTTTACAGAAACAATACTTTCACAGAATAGCTGTTTCCAATACAAGAAGAATACAAGGGGGACTTACTGGATGTCTGTCATTTTACAGGAAAATAATGAGAAGATTTAGGTTCTTCAATATGCAGTTTCCCATTTACCCTTCTATATATAACAAGCCTAAAATCTTTTAATTTAAACATTAGTTTCACTGAAACTCTGAAAAAATTTCTTATCCACAGCATTTTGCAGAAGGTAATTTATCCAATAGAAACCATTTCATTCTTTAAAAAAACAGGATAAAAAAGGGGGTCATGAGGAGAAGCTAGTTCTACCAGCTCTGTTGTGTTTCTAGTTAGGCACATCTGCTGGACGTCATGTTTTGTCAGTGAAATATAAAGATATAATGCAAGTTTAAAAAAAAAAAGTTATTTTGGAGTGTGAAAAATACAAGTTTTATGTCTTTAGATAATAGCTCCTCTATTTACACCAACAATATATCAAGTTCCAACTATCTCTATGGTTTTTTCCAAGGAAAAAATTAAACATTTTCTTCTTTTTTGTTGTTATGTAATGAATTACACAAAATATCTAAGTGTTACTTAAATATGCAACAGAGCTCTGCTCTCCTAACAGTTAATTTTCCGTCTATGAAAACCTGCTGGTATTTAACAAAATAACAGCTCTTAACCTTTAAGTTTAATGGCTAGCTTGGGTCTTGATAACAAATTCACTGATAAGGTCATAAACACATCAACACTTCTACAAAAAAAATATCTTAATACTGAGACAGTACAATATTGTTCTCTAGAAAGCCGAAGACCAAATGACATATCATTAACTGTAAAATAAATCCATTTGGCCCTGTTTGACGTTGTCATGGTTTCAGTTGGGACAGAATTAAGTTTTTTACCAGCAGCTGGTATAGGGCTATGTTTTGGATTTGGGATGAGAAATAGTGTTGATAGGGCACTGCTGGTTTTAGTTGTTGCTGAGCTCTCAAGGCCTTTTCTGCTTCTCATATCACCCCACCAGCGAGCAGGCTGGGAGGGCACAAGAAGCTGAGAGGGGACACCGCTGGGACAGCTGGCCCCAATTGACCAAAGGGATATTCCGTGCCGTATGACATCATGCTCAGCAATACAAAACTGCAGGAAGGAGGAGGAAGTAGGAGGAAACGTTCAGAGTTATGGAGTTTGTCTTCCCAAGTAACCATCAGGCTTGATTGTCTCCCCCAACACAGCTGGGGGGAGTGAGCAAGTGGCTGCGTGGTTCTAGCTGCCGGCTGGGGTTAAACCGCAACAGACACAAAGAGCAGTTAAGGGATGAGACGTGGCCTGGAGGGTCTCCATTAATGCCAATGAAGTTGAATGGAGAGACCCTCCAATATTATAGCTTTTACTTGGAAATGAAAATGGAAGAGGGATCGGGTTAATTTATTATTTTTTTTACTGTAGAGAACTAACCATAATTTGTAGACATAAAACATGACACAAACACCTCTGTTGAAGGCAAAAGCAGTTTTGAAAAAGAAACGGACAGAAAACATATGTATGAAAGAAATTTCTTCTTCTTTAACTGTCCTAAGAGATTCAATATTAAAATGTATTTAGAGATGGTATCATGAATCTTCCTTGTAAGATTTACTTTGGAGTAAATCTAATTTTTAAGTTGTGAATATATTGTAAGCTGTTAAAAGCTTCTGTGTCATCACTCCTGCACAACTATTACAACAAAGCACAAGGTCCTTTTCCTCTCTTCCTTCATATGCAGATTTTGCCAGTTCTTTCCCTTCTATTCTACACCTGTAACATTTTTACTGTCCTTCACTTCAGCTTTTGCTTTTCCAGAACTTCTGGGGTGTTGTACTGTTTATTTTCTCCCTCTGAAATAGCAATAACTAAATTATATAATTATCAGGAAAGAAAATACCAGTTTACACTAAGGTATTAGAGGATAACGCATAAAACAATCTGTTTCCTTTGCAACCAGAGTTCAGCATTTTATTTTCCATTGCTGTGAACTTAGCTGAAACCTGAATTACTCTCTCCATAATGATCCTTAAATCTCGTGAGGAGAAATCTTCCTGAGAAAAAAACCCCAAACATTCAGAAAACATCCACGTAAAGGAGGAATTCAAACCTCTTCTTTCTACCTACTGGAGCTTGCCGTGTTTACATTTTGCACTGATTTCTGCTGCTCAGCTACTCAGAACTCCTGAGCTGATGAGGCTTGCTCTCCACTCCTAGGCATGAGAGCACCAGCAGGGAGAACTGCAGAATTAAGACTGCAGTCTAGAAAACACTAGAAAGACTGGTCTCTGATAAACTGATTATTTTTTTTTAGTTCCCTGTCTTTGACCCACAGCTTTCTCTTCTCTCTGCCTTCTGCTTCTCAGGCATTAATTTTAAGCAACATTTCTTCACCCCAGGAGTATAAGATTGGGTCCTCTTTCTGTTCTATAGGAAATCTGCCTTCTGTTTCTTCCATGAATTGGGGAGAACAATAATCTAGGTATGAAGAGGGTTTTGTGAGAGGGTTGGGTTGTTTGTGGTTGGTTTGGGGGCATTGGGGTGGCAGTGGTGATTTTTTGTTTGTTTGTAGGGTTTTTTAAAAGGTATTTGCACGTAATTTTCTCACAGCCCTGATCCACAGGAAATCTGTTTCCTCACCTCCTACAGTTCTCATCTCCTCACAGTATTAACACTAAAATCCCTGTACAATCAAAAATGAGAGAAAACAACCAAGTCCCAGCTGATATCGTCCATGGCAATACTTACAGAAGCTAAGAACAACAGAACTCAGATTATCTCAAACTCAATCACATTTGAAGAGACAAGAGTCTCTTCAAGCAAAACAAATCAAGACACTTCTGAACTAAAGGTGGAATAGGAAACAAAGCTCTTTACAGTCACTACTCCCTAATCTTAATTATTTTAATTAATATTTTATGGGTTGCAAATGCAAGGGGTTTTATGCTTTGCCACTTTTGTATAATCAAGCTTTTTTCACTATTAGGTGATTAATCTGTGCTTTCTCTTATAGACTGCATTTGTTCAAAGTCAGAGTTCAGCTCAAAATAACACATTGTAAGGATAAACTACTGAAAAAGCTAATCCTTGCTGGTAATTAGCTGTAATGACTTCGAAAGGGAAAAAGAAGCAGCAAGTGGGAAAAAAAAAAAAAAGAGGCTATTTTTTTTCCTCCACAATATTTGTGTCTTAAAGACATTAACCCCAAAAGTTACTGGCTTATTTATTAAATCACAGGTGTTCTGTTGTCAATATGAGACTTAAAATACTGAACATCCCTATCACTCATGACATCTAAATTCCTGAAATTAAGAAACTATAATTTACCTACATCTAAATTTTTTTAAGTTCATCTATTGCTGCTCTGCCTACTGAATTTATTCTCCATATCTTTCTATGCAGACAGTAACATATATATACTTATATAGAAACATGTAGTCTCAAACAGTGTTCTTATCCTTTCTCTTTAAGGAAATCCAAACATGACTGTGGAGTAAGGGAGAACAACAAGAGAGAAAAAATAAGAGGAAAAAGAAAGGTAATGCAACATTTGTTCCATTGCCATTACCTCATGTCTTTTTGTTAATTTTCCAGGTATTATGTGAGACTCTTGCCTCAGGTGGCAAGATTCTCTGTGGAATGAAAAGAGTTGCTTCAGAAAAAGTGATATCAAACATGTCATCAGGATAGAGGGAAGAATAACCGGGATTTCACAGACACTATTCTTACTACTTCCTGCAGTCCTTTAGGAAACTTTGTGTAAGCCAAAGTCAAGGCCTGCCATACCCACAGTGCTTGCTCTTGGTCATTTGTAGTTTAACCACACACGGCATCAAGAAGATGCCCTCCTCAAAACAAAAAAATGAAGAGCTTTTAGGAAAATGGAGTAATGGCAGATAAGGAATAAGACATATTCTCCATCCGTTTGATAGACATACACAGAAGAAAAGAAGAGGGCGGGAAAGAGAGATCAGAAGAAAACTAACTGCAAAGAATGGTAAAAGAGGCGTGTTTGAAGTTCTCACATCTCCTATTAGTAAGTTTTTAAAACTAAAATGAAACCTCTCCTCATTCTCCTCCCTCCCTTCTAGATCAAAATGAAGGTCCTTTGAGCAAGAAGCAAAACAGAATCCATAGACATAGAAGTGTAACAAATCAATAGAAAGGCCAGGGCCAGAGTGAAAAGCATAAAGAGGATCACAGGATAAAGGAAGAGTCATGGAAAAGTATCAAGGGAAAAATAAAAAAGCAAAGAAGATCAAATAAGATGGTTAAAGTTTAATGTTAAAACTGGACCTTTTCTGTCTATTCCTAGAATTGTTGTTGCTTAAAATATCTAGGAATATACTTAGTCCTGATTCCACTGTCATTAATATTCTCCATAATAGCACAAGAAAAACCCTCCAGCATTCCTGCACTCAGGGAGAAGATAGTTGTTTCCAGTTGATTTTAACATGCATTTGGTAAGTTTTGATATTTTTCATCTCAGTGTGCATCCATACGCTGTCTTTTGGTACTATGATTGTCATCTGTGTAATTGGCTTACATTTAAGTGAAATACTTGACGTATTGTAATGCCAACTCTATGGGTAAAAAGTTCCTGACAGAAAGTCAATTCAAATAAATGAAACAGTTCCTACCAGGTCTTCCTTTTCTCTGTATTTTTCATTTAATTATCAATGGCAGTGTTATCGCATCTTTGCAGATGATTTGAGTGCTGTTGGTTTTTTTAAACATTCCCAGAGATGGATATTTTCACAGTATTTCACCTCAGAAGACAGTTATGGCTAATCAAAATAGGACATGAGAAAGCAAGGTACACAATATTCGTTGTCTAATAGAGAATGACATCTATGAGAAAAGGAGAAAGAAAAAGAAATCAAACATACAGATACCCATAAAAGCAAAAGGAGCACTTACGTCTACCTGGACTTGTGCAAGGCACTTGACACTGTCGCACACGACATCCTTGTGTCTAAATTGGAGAGACATGGATTTGACAGATGGACCATTCAGAGGATTAGGAATTGGCTGGATGGCCACACTCAAAGATTTGTGGTCAACAGCTCGATGTCCAAGAGGCAAGCAGTGAGGAGTAGAGTCCTTCAGGAGTCAGTATTGCGACAAGTACTGTTTAACATCTTTGTTGGTGACACAGACAGTGAGAAAGAGTGCATCCTCAACAAGTTTGCTGACAACACCAAGCTGCATGGTGCGGTCAACAGCTGGAGGGAAAGGATGCCATTCAGAGGGACCCTGACAGGCTTGAGAGGTGCATCCATGCGAGCTTCATAAAATTCAACAAGGCCAAGTGCAAGGTCCTGCACATGGGTTGGAGCAATCCCAAGCACAAATACAGGCTGGGCAGAGAATGGATTGAGAGCAGCCCTGAGGAAAAAGACTTGGGGGTGTTGGTGGATGAGAAGCTCAACACGAGCCAGCAACGTGCTCTCACAGCCCAGAAAGCCAACTGCATCCTGGGCATCAAAAGAAGCATGGCCAACAAATATAAGAGAGGTGATTCTGCCCCTCTGCTCTGGTGAAACCCCACCTGGAGCACTACATCCAGCTCTGGGGCCCCCAGCGTAAGAAGGACATAGACCTGTTTGAGCAAGTCCAGAGGCAGGCCGTGAAGATGATCAAAGGGCTGGAGCACCTCTCCTATGAAGACAGACTGAGAGGTTGGGATTGTTCAGTATGGAGAAGGGGAGACTATGGGGAGACCTTATAGCCCCTTATAGTGGCCTACAGGAAAGATTGGAAGGGACTTTTATCAAGGACTGTAGCAATAGGACAAAGGGTAATGGTTTTAAACTGAAAGAGGGTAGATTTAAATTAGATATTAGGAAGAAATTCTTTACTGGTGGTGAGACACTGCAACAGGTTGCTCAGAAGAATTGTGGATTACCCATCCATGGAGGTGTTCAAGGCCAGGCTGAATGGGGCTTTGAACAACCTGGTCTAGCGGAAGGTGTCCCTGCCCATGGCAGAAGGGTTGGAACTAGGTGATCATTAAGGTCCCTTCCAACTTTGAGTGTTCTATGATTCTAAAATAGACTGATGATATATGCTGACCTCCACCATATGTAAAATCATCATCTTTATTGTTCAGATGTCACCTCACTGGGGATGAGGATTGGGAGAGAAGGAGGAATCAGAAGTCCTGTTGTTCATCTAGCTCAACAGAGGAGGGAAATACTACACCCTAACACACCCCTTTACTCTCTCAAACACCTCAGTGAAGACAGACGAGTCACTCATTTTACCTTTTTTCCCCAAAATGTTCAGCCTGCATTGTTAACTTCCGTTCATTCAAGTCTCTGCAAAAGATTCACATCCCTTTTGACTGTCTCCTTTCACATAGAAATCTTATTTCTCCATAAAAGAATACATTAAGTTCAGACGCTTCTGTGAGTAGAAACAAAAACTCCCTTTAAACACACCAGTGGGTGGCCCGGCCTGTTCAGTTCTATTGGCTCACCATGACAAACCAACAGTTGTTAGATAACTGACGTTTGGGATCTTGTGCCAGAAAAATGAGTTAATTTTTAATGTACACAGTCACAGAACACCTAAATATGCAACAGAAACTTGTGGGAAAAAGAAGACTATATCATAAAAGGCATTAATTTTACATTGCCTATATAAATAGCCTTTCAGGAAGCTTTCCTAATGAAGTCTCAACTTATACTTGAAAATCAATTATACCTTAGGTGATCTGACAACAGGAAATTAATACATTTAACTCTTAAGCCACTTGCTCTTCAAAATCAGCTGTTCAAATATGGTACTTTTTTTCCTGTCTGTAAAAGAACTGGACAGAATATGATAACTGCTAACTAGATTTGAGTTACACTAAGGATATTAGTGTATCATGAATTATTTCAATAGTTGATGAAATGATTTCAAAGTATGTAAACCACATAAACCACATAAGCAGAACCCTCAACTTGGACACAAATTAGTGTTGGAGTATCATGTTCTCCAGGAATTTAAATGGAGTAACACTGGTCTTTTTGCAACACTCAAGATGTAATTTTCAGAGAGTTGAGAAATGACTTGTCTTTACTGTCAATAAATATCACTTCAATGCTAATTTCTATTAGCAACCTACTTTAGAAATCTTCAGGGCCTTCAGATTTAGCAGACAAAACTAGAAACTAGATATGTCCTACTTTTGTGTGTTTTTTGTCCTGATTTGTATTTTTAGAGGGAACATGAAGCTAAGGGAGAAAAAACTATTTTCTCTTTTAGGATATCACCAAAATAAATGTATTTAATAGTATTTTTTTAAATAAAAATTATCATTATATTTCATAAATCTCTGGAACTACATTGTAATGCACCAAGACCACCCTGTTTCACAAGATCAACCATGTTCAAGTGGAATACATAAAGAGACACCATGTGAAAAGGAAAAAGCATTTCTTCTTTTTAACAGCCACTGAAAACTTTTGCAGTAAGATTTTTAATTTATAAGTATTGTGGTATATTGCCTCCTTTAGGATAGCATCTAAATATAGCTTCCAAAAATAAAACTGTAATTATTTTCTATAGCACTTCCTTGTGATTTGCATACAATGGTCGCATGTGGGTACCATGATTTTATTTCTATTTAAATAACCAACAGACATTACATCATTCTAGCACAGCCACTGCACAAACAACTGCGAGATGCTAATCAGATAATCACTAGTAGAAAAAGATAATTCAGTTTTGTGAATGGAGGAGATATCCCACACACCACCATAATCCTCAGAGGTCTTTGATTTACGTACCATCAAGGAAATGATATATGTTCAAGAGTAGTTACAGTGTGTATCTTTTGCTTGCCACTCAAATAAGTTTTATCTTTTGATCTAGTTAGACTACATGCTACACCTGCAGGACTTGCTGGGTTTGCTTTGAGGCTTCAGATTATCTTGAAAACATGATTGAGACTTATTCTTATGTGGTATTTTCTTCCCTATTGGCTTTAATCTGCACCTAGTATAATATGCATTAATAAATCATATCTGGTACTAAAGTCTGGTGATGAATCATCAAAATCACAGTCATACTTTTCATGGTTTCTACCCTAAACATCTTTGTTGTTCATCTTTTATGTTTTTACGTTTTTACTTTGCCTTAGGGTTTTCTGGTTTTTAGTTATTCTGACTGGATTATTCTGCAAATTACTGAGTTTCCCATTTTACCAGGCATCATTCACCTTCTTTTGCAGTCAGATTTGCCTAGATAGGCAATTGTTCACAGCGCAGACATGCTGTTACTTGAGTGCTTGTGTCCAAATTATTTTTCTGTGGATCATGGTGGAAGCACAGTACAGCAAGCAGTAATGATATGAATTTGCTTAACACTGTTCTTGTAGGAATGTTGGCTGAATCTCCTAAACTGTGGTGCAAATTCCAGGCTCTCTCAGTAGCATTTTTTATGCTTTTCTTCCTGTTTCCATAAAAAATTAGTTTGTTTTATTCAAAATCTTGGCACAACGCAGAAGGTGACCTCAAAAAAATATTACATAAAAAAAAAAAAAAAAGGACCATGTTGGGGCAGTTTGTCTGCAACACTACCTCTACTTGTCTTCAATAGATTTGGTTCTGCACATTGCTTGAAAAAGAATACTAAACTGCATGTGGCATTACATTTAACCAAGGAGATATTTTTATGTCTCTATAGTAAGAACCCAGATTTCTCTGTATTCAGATATGGAAGTCAGAAAAAAAATGTAGAAACCAAGTCTCATAAAAAGTACAAGGAACTTCTCCTCTGGTTTCACTACAGAAACAGAATAAGTTGCAGTGAGCCCTCATTATTTTCTATTTGTCTTTTATGATATTGAAGTTCGCATTTTATGTATTCCACATTTGTTCTCACAGATCCAACTCCATGGGTTTTAACTTCGAGAAATATAAGTCCTAGAAGGCACTTGATAGAGCAATATCCAGGCAGTGGCAAATCAATATGGCACTGCTAATAGTAGCAGAGAATCTAAGGAAGACAAAATTCTAGCAGAATAAACATTTTTAGGAATGACAGCAACTAAAACTGAAAAGATCCATGATTCTCTATGTTGCTGAAGATACACAATTGGCCTCAGCTTGGCCAAACAATATTCTGTAAGTGCTTATATCTCAGCATTCTTTTTGCCTCTTGCCCTATGGTCTGATATGTGCAATTTTAGCTCTTA
>JAOXNO010000063.1:6498668-6523620 GCA_028565335.1 Limnodromus scolopaceus | reverse complement strand
TATTCTGTAAGTGCTTATATCTCAGCATTCTTTTTGCCTCTTGCCCTATGGTCTGATATGTGCAATTTTAGCTCTTACAGACTTATCGCGACTTCAAAATATGTGAGTTCACCATACCTGAGAGATCCAAGTAGCAACTTCTAAATGAAAATTAACTGGAAAAAACCATAAATCTACTTGAACAGGATAGTATCGGTAAGTTTGCTTAGTAATTACTTTATAATTTAAAGATTTAACAATGAAAAGGAAATAACTTCCATAATGATGGCTGTTTAACACCCAGCAAAATTTCCTAGTTATCCCATGGCTATTCCATTCACAACTTAGTGAAGAGGAAATCCCTGCACATCCATGATGCTAAGCCAATCTTCTGGGCTTATCCTACAGTTCATATGACGACTCAGCTGATTTTTCCAAGATTAGCAGCAAAATGAATGAAAGGCAATTATGTGATGAGATGCTATAGACTATCTAGTGACCTACTTTTATTTTCTTCCTTCATAACAATATGCAGTAATGCTTGGAGGGACATCTTTCAACTCTTACTGAACAAGAAAGATATTGCCTCTCCTTACAAGATCTTGCTTCACTGAATTCACAGCAGTTTTCACTGATAAAATTATTACATTGATCCAGGTGCTTAAGAGACATGTAACTTCTAACTTTCAGCACACCCACTTGCAAAGCCATCCCAAACTCATGCTGAGAAATGCACTGCCTGTTCTACTTCTTACATCATCACATCATTTTCTAGCTCTGGAGAAGTTTATCTCATGCATAAACTTATAGTATATAGGGAAAACACTCTGATGAACAGGCGGGGAAACTTTGTTGTCCAATCAAGACAATCAGGTTTTGCCTTTTAGCAAAATTATGAACAGACAAATCAAATGGGTTGGTCTAACTTCTAAACATACATGCCAATTTTTGTAATAGGAGCTGATCTGCTCTTTATTAACGTACTTAAAGCAATGTCCATAGGGAATCTTAAAGTATGTTCCAGAAAAGGCGATACAGAACATGTGCATCAACCAGTGCCTAGGAATATATCATAATAAATTAATAAAATACTAAAATTCCCATAAATTATCACATTATTGTAAGCACAAGGTATGGAAAAGGAGATTGCATAACTTAAATTGGTCAGTAATCCCATAAAGAAAAAGACTTCAATTCCTCAGCATCCCTTCAGCACTTAAAAAAAGTTAACAGCATTTCTGTGCTTGTTTCTCCATCTGATGTAAAGGAAAAGAACATATTGCCAGGCTGCCACAAATGGGTATTTTCAAGTTTGCATAGCTTTGTTATTTCAAAACCAATTGCTTCAAACAAGGCAAAGCACAGATTACTCATACTCATGCCTCCTGCTGAGCTTGATGCTTTAAAAGAGAGGCTTTTAGACTTACGTAACACAAAAAAGTGCCAACACTTTCTGAATAGCAGAAAATGCATTTTTCCTCAAATTCTTACGCTGTAAGTCATGGATCTAGCTGAATGTTTGTTATGGAACTTTCCAAAGAAAAGTCAAGTCTAGACTAAGTCAGTGAAAGTTCAGTAAATCGATAATCAGTAAAAATAGAGCATTTGGAGGGAAATGTCTTAGATACTGGGCATTGATATTGCTGAAGCATGTACTCCTGGATATTTTGATTCTGTACTGAATTACCATTCTGAATGCATAAATCTGTACTCAGCACACAAAACCGAACTGAAAAAATTATTTTTCTGACCACAGTCCACCAAGAAGAATGTTAGTGATATCAAAAAGGACTGCCCAAAAGAATGCAATTTCATAAGATAAAGGTTGTCTGTGCATGTAAGACATATGTGCTTAGCATCCACAAAATGCAGACCAAAATGGAAAGACCGAATAAGCCCCAAATATGTGCTTTGGATCACCTTTGCATCTTCTGTTAGATGCTGAGCAGCATTAGCACAGTTTACAAGATCAAAACATTCATTTAACTGCTTTTGGTTTTTCACTTCAATATTAAAAAAAAATACTTTTAAAAAATCAATCTTTATTAACAAATGTGTCAATTATTCTTATTGAAACCTATGTTAACAAAGTATTACATTTTGTACACAGGAGAGAAAATACCATCGTGTTGAGCTGAGAGATAGCATGAAAACACTAACTCAAAGCAAATGGAAACTGATTTTATCATCTTCTACTATACATCTTTTAATCTTGGGGCAAATTCAGCATGAAATACTACCAAAAGTTCAATTACTAGTTGAAGTTTACATGAAATTTCAAAAAAATTATAAAGCGACAGTGAATTTGGCCAGGTAAGATTTTGCTTCCCTCTGAGTTACCTCACTGTCCTGATGGTATCATTCAGAAAGCTAAGGCAGTAAACACATGCTAAACACACTGAATTCCTTTTAATTTCAAAAGCTTTTCTCAGGATTTGGCCTTCTAAGCATTTACTTCAGTTTCTAATATTCCATTTTATGCAACCAGTAGTTACAGGTGGAGTTTTTAAGTATTCCACTTAAATCATTAATGAAGGTATTGCTGCTGTATTATACCAGTTCCAAAGCATTTCTAGCAGAGGTTCTAGCTTGTGGCAGTTGCACAAAATGCCATCTGCTGGCCTTTCTCGGTTACCAGAGAGGCCAAAGAATAATTCTGCCTCTTCCTTTAGTCACGCAGCCATGGCCTTTGTCCGTTTTACCAGGCAGGTGTGTTACCTCAGAAAATTAGAAACCCAAGTCTGAAACCCAGAGTGTTTTGGTGAAATTAGAACGGTCACCCTCTAAGCACTTCAGTGATACAGAATGTGGGATACAGCCTGGATTAGCAATATGAATCATCAAGCTCATACCTGTGCTTAGTCAGTTAATAAGGTAATTGTTATTTTTCATGCAATTAAGTCAGCATAACTGAAAGTTTACTGGTGTGCTGCAAATCTTGAAAGAGAAGCTACTAAAAATAAGCAAATTATAAAAATTATCCATAATAGCCACCTCTGAATCATGTCCATGATTCCATCAGTAAGCCAAAACCAAAATGCAATTAATGACGAGATGACATTACCACTGACACACAGCTGTAGCATGATGGAGCATCTGATTTGATTCCCAAGTTCCCCCTGTAATTAACACTATATATATATATGTGCAGCTACTTACTTTGAAAGGCAGGATATAGTAATATAGAATTTAAAAAACTAGTATTATGCAAGTATGACTTTTCCATTTTACCTAAGGAATGGACTGTACACAACCCTACCACTGGCATTCCCAGCTTTTGAAGGTGCATTTGTCTTTCTCCATCACCAGAAAACGTACAGAACACAGTGCCCATAGGTCAGTGCAGTCCTGCCTTAGGGGAAACACTTTCAGATATAATGGGCAATGCAGTTTCTGTATCATTTCACCACTTACTGGTTGTTTTAAATGTCAAACATCAATTTGTCTAGCTCCAGCTTGATAATCACTATAGACACGGAGAAAGTAAAGTATCAGACTATAAAATATGGATATGCTCCATTCTCTTTCTTCCTGGCCAGCTGAAGCAAAGAAGGTATTTTGGATAGGGTTAGCAGATTCCATTTTTAATTTATATTATCATACCACAAAAACATAAGGGAAGAGAAGTGAAGAAGTTTCAGAGCAGAACCCAAATGCAGTATTGATGCCATGCACAGCAACTTTCCTACCGCAGAGGAATTCTACAAATTTACCTTGCACACAGAAAATCTACATTTGTACCTGGGCTTGGTGTTCTTTCCCAGATTTTTTCAAGCCCCAGGTTTGGCAGATTCTAAGTATATTTTCTAAGTATATTTATACTACCTATAGTTAGGTAAGGACTATATAAATGTATAAATATCTTTACTCCCCTTTTTTTTTTTACAGAACTTCAAAATAAAAAGGAAGAAACATCCACACCTTTTCAAACTTCTGGGTAAATTTATGTCGCAAAAGAAAAAAAGAAAAAAGAAAAAAAAAAAACAGGCAGAAGACCAAACTTTTATCAAGAGATTGGGAGAAAATCATCATCATGTTGTCCTCAGTTTCTAGAGTACATTCACTTCCATCACATTCACTTTCATCAAGCCTGGATGATGAAGCTCTTCCAATATCTGGGACAAACATGAATTAGTGAAACCTGAATCAAAAGCTGCCCAAAAAAGAGTGGATATTATCTGGACGGGGCAATGGGCTTACTTGGGAAGAAAGGAAAAAAAAAAAGGCATTTATCATGAACTTATTTCAAGAAAATGTTATCTTACTAAAATCAACAGAAGTTGCACGTAAATTTATGAATGTTCTTTAATTGTACATGACTAATATAAATGTCCTTTTCCTGATTTAAAAAATCTGAAGTATATAAATAATTTCAAGTAATATTTGGACCAAAATACCTTGGTACTGTATTGTTAAAAGATTTTAATGTTGGATATGTGGTAGGAGCAATTTGTTTCTCTAGCTTCTCTTCTCAAAAAAAAACAACAACAAAAAAAAAAAACCAAAAAAACCAAAAACCTACCTCTTCAATTTTATAAGCCTGAACTGGATATTCAGCAACTGTCCAAAACAGGGCTCTTCCCCCACAGTCTGCACGTGCTTCTGGCTTAATACAAATCACCTCCTAGCCCCTTCTCCCCTCAAAGAAAACTTTCCAGCTCAAAACTCACAAAGTTTATCTTTCCTAGTTGTAGTCATTCTTTAACTTGGCTGACAGACTACAGCATGCCATGATGGAAGAGTAGGATCTTCTTAATTGACTTGGCAGGACAGAAGTACAGAAGCTAGGACTGCTTTGTCATCTAAATCATGATGGTTAGGCACAATCTCTATTGCTACTTTGAAACATCTGGCCCAATTAAAGCAGGACAGTGTCCTAACTCATCTGAAAGGCAGAGGAAGGTTAATGTTACATGCCCCAAAGGCAAAAATCTGTTACATGCCGTATCCAGGATGTTCTCACCTATTACAGAAATTTTGGCTGTAAGTGGGAAGTTTGTCAAGCCAGGCAGGAAATCAAAAGGAGAAAAAATAAAGGGTGGTTTCTAGTTCAGCATAGATAAAAATGTTTGTGCACATCAACTCCTGCCAGTCCAAACACCGCTTAGGACTGCAGACACATTTTCTTGGTTATTTTTGTGCACAAATGCATGTAAATATAGCTCCTGCGTATACAAAATGGATGCCAGGTTAAAAGCACTGAAAATTTCCAATAAAAAGGCGCTACATAAGAGGCTGGGCTTCTGGCATTCCAATAGAAAACCAGTCTTCCCTATGATGTACAATATGAATCTTCAGTTACGGGTTCAGTATAAAGTCTCTTAGTGAGCTCATTTAACATGCTTTATAGGTTTCGAACAATGGTTTTCCAATAATTCACATCTTAGTCACACTGGTAACAATGTGGTGATCTGTTTAAGAGATAGAAATTAAAACAATTTATTGAATTAATTAGCATCTTCTCTTTTTCTCTGAGATACTTGTTCCAAGTAATCTGACAACTTAATTGAGGAGATCATTGATTTTAATTAATATTTTTTTCTTATGAGAAAGGCTGTTACTGTTCGATGGCGATGGAAATTAACAGCAGGGGGAAAAAAAGAAACTCTAGGAAAATTCTAAAGGCAAAGAATATTCTTTTTTCCCCCCATCACTGCAGAGTTGTTTTGAAATTCACAGCCTTTTCTCTGGTTAGCCTGTATGATTTTGATACATCAAAAGTATAGGTGCAGAAGCGCGAATAAGTCATAGCATCTCAGTCTATTTCAGTGATGAGATTTGATCATGAATCAAAGTGGAGTCTACATGCATAATATCAGACTAATTCATCTATATTCAGACCCAGAAAACCCACCATTTTCTTGCAATATTCATCAATTTACTTTTCTTCCATTGACTAGTTTTTCACAGTTTTTGAAAACCTGATACTGAGCTTGATCCTCAGATTGAAATGATTTCTTACTCTAATACATTGGCTTAACGTAAACAAAAGATTTGTGACTTAACAAGACTATTTAAAAGAATGATTTATTTTTATTTTAAAAAGACCATTCAAATTTTGTTGGTCAGAAGCCATTATCTCTGGAAGAAAAGATTGTATTTATAAACTGAAAATAAAACTGATATTTGAAGGAGCAAGAAATCTCCCTCAAGTTTTATAACAGAATAATACATTGACCAAATCCAAGATGGCAAGAGCGGACCCCTCTACAAATTTTTTTCCCTCAGTTCTTTGACACAGCCTTTCCATTTGTCTCAAGCTCCAAGATAATACAGTTGCATCTTTGTGCAGATACAACATTCTGGAAAAGCAGAGCAACATTTCATCTTTATAGGCACCAAAACATTTTAAAAACACAGAGCGGGATAATTCAATTGCTGTTTGTCAAGTGCAAAGAGCACTAGCACTTCAAAGGAGAGGTAAAAAAAAACCTACCACCATTACCAGGTGAATCAGAACCAGCTTTCTAAACACTTCATAGACAAACACTTTTTTTTCCCCCCTTTTCATTACAAAACCAGCAGAGAGTTGAGAAACACTCAAAAGATACAATCTTCACATACGCAGTATTATTTTTGTGGGTTTTGAACAAATATATCTAAAAGCATTCAGGAAGGACAACTAGATAACCTCTTCAATTGCTTTATTTCAATTTAACCACATTCTTAATTTATCCCTCTCTTCAATGCCTACATGGCATAGCCGGTCATGGCTACTTGTCATTTTATAGTTGCATCCTACACAAGTCAATGAGAGATTTATTACTAACTTAGTTCCAAGTACATATGGTCCCTCTTCATGGGCAGAGACACACAGATCCGATTAGCTTTAGACAGCAGACATAAATATTTAGTACTTGTTCATGTGCAAAGTTAACTGCTTTAACTTTTTTATTATTATTTGCAGTAATAATTATTGACAGCAGGGTCCCATGTATATCACTGAAAGCAAATTATTTTTCTCCTTTAGCTATTTTTGTCTGTCTTTGTGAAAGAAAGACATCAAGTCAGAGTTTGTATTTACAGAAGGGGACAGAAAGCCTTGTGGGCATTTGGGATTTCAGGTGGAGTGCAGAACCACTGCTTAAGGTGTCTCATTCCAGTCACTATACAGAAAAAGACAGAACAAGTCTTCAAATAAGACTCCCACTCCACCTTGTCCTCCAGTTTCTCCTTCTGCAAAACATTGGAATATCACTGGAAAAAATCTAAAGGATTTTTTTTTCACTTCCATTCTATGCACAGTGAGAGATTTCTATTTGTCTCTTTCTTTTAAAACATCAGATGCAAGACACAGCACCCCACAATGCTGTGAACCGCTATTTTTTTACAGGTATACTGTTGAATTATTGTCATAACAACATTGATTATTTTGCTGTTAACTAAGGTTATTTTTCTCTTTAAAGGACATTTTCAAAGAGCCCAACCCAGGGCTCATTTCATCTTAATTATGCATGAAATTAGGAGCATGACAAACCTTACCAGACTATTTGATTGCTTGAAGTTATAAACCAGTTTAAGTGCTTTTCTGGGTTGGTGCATACATGAAGATACGGCAGATAATTCATGCATTAAGAAGCTAGCAAGATTTAAGTAATTTCCCATAGCTACTTTATATATAAAACATTGTCGATTTGAACCATAAATACGTCATGGACCGAAAGTTAAGCTTTCTTTAAACTCAGTGTGATCTTACAGCATCTACAACTGTTTTATCTGAATTAATAACGTGCTGAGGGATAAGAACACTTGCAACATCTCTCATGACTCTGCCACAACTTCTGGATTTGAGACATGGGTACATGTGCACAACAGAAACCCCCCTGAAAAACAAACCAGAACAATTGTTCAGTTTAAGAAATATGTTTTATCATAATGTCTGTTGTTCTTGGGAAATTTAGCCAGTGTAAGAAAAATTCCCATAATATTTATATGAAGGAACATAATTAGGTTGTTTACTGTGCAGTATTTTATTATTATTTAATATATTGTGTATTTTACTTCTAGAATCCATTAATATTAAAAAAAGACATTGGAAGAGAACACAGTCAGTAAGACATTGGTCTCATTTCTACTTCCTGCAGTTGTGAAAATAACTCTTGTTCAATTCTTTTTAGTTTTAGTTCACATATTACTCCTTTAAACAAACTAACATGTATTAAAATTATACGTATGCCATGGAAGAAACATATCCAGAATTTTGCATTCCCTGTGCCAGAGTACAAAGCATAGCATGTGACATAGCGAACTTATTCCTCCAGTTATAAACTGTGTATAAAGAAAGCCTTTATTGAGCTAGAAACGAGAAAGTTTGGACTGAGAGATGTGGTCTTGGACAATTCAATTAAATTCCTAAAGCTTTTAAATTCAAGAGGCAGTTACGCTTGTAGACCCTGGAAGCTTAAGTCAGATTTAAACTAGTCCAAATAAGAATATCCACAAGTCAACCCACTTAACTTGAGTAAAATACCTGCATTTACTGCACAGTAAGAGCATTCAAACTGGCAATCACCCCATCACAGCTGATGGGCTCTATAGCTGTGCTGCCACAGTAGGATCCCTTCAGCAGCACCTCCAGATTAAGAGATGCCGTCCACCATAGAGACTCACTGCTTGACCCTCAGGCTCTTTGAGTTCACATAAGTAACTATGCCCTCAGATATGTAAGGCTGTGTTTCCACATGGATCTGTTAATTATTCCAATCTTAAAACTGTATAGAATCATGAATTAGACTGGCTGATGAAGTAGAAATGCAAACGTTTCACTGACAATAACTAAGATTATGGGACCTTCTGGCATGGGACAAACAGGGACTGCAAACCAAATCTACCTTCTAGTGAACTTTAACATTGACCCTGAATCAAATTATTCTCTTTGTGATACTCTAGAAATCTGAGTTTTATTTTGAAATAATAGTTTGGATATACTTTTCTTAAAAAAAAAAAAAAAAAATCAGCTTTAAAATAAAATGTTTCCTTGGACAGCCAACCAACCTCAGCTCTACCCTGATATTAGCACAACCACAAAACAGGTGGATTAGAAGCAAGTTCCAAGTGATGTCAGCAGACTTACAGTTGCATTCTGGTCATAGAGTGACACAACATGCCTCAAAAGAGGTACATACTAACACACCTGCATAGAAAATTTTAACTGCTGTAGGACTCACTCTGTCATCCATAGACCACTTCTGTGATCTGTTTCTGCTGCAAATGAAGGGAAAGAGAGTAAGCGGAACATAATGAGCTGTGAGACTAATAAGCAGTGTCCATGGAAAATTGATTCTTGTTTAGACATATGCTGCATCTTCGCGATCGTTATGTCCCTCCAAGAAATGAATTAATACATTATTTGTATTAGTAGACATAGACCAGAAACCCACTCTCTGAGGCTCCACCAGGACTCCCAGGTCCCTCTCTGCAGAACTACTTTCCGGCAGGTCAGCCCCTAACCTGTACTGGTCCTTGGGGTTATTCCTCCCCAGGTGCGGGACTCTACACTTGCCTTTGTTGAATTTCATTAGGTTCCTCTCTGCCCAACTCTCCAGCCTGTCCATGTCTGACTGAATGGCAGCACAGCCTTCTGGTGTGTCAGCCTCTCCTCCCAGTTTTGTATCATCAGCAAACTTGCTGACGGTACACTCCATCCCCTCATCCAGGTTGTTGAACAAGATGTTCACACAAGATGTTGTTCAACATATGTTGAACAAGACCAGACCCAGTACTCACCCCTGGGGAACACCACTAGTTATAGGCCTCCAACTGGACTCTGCACCACTGATCTGAGCTCTGCCATTCAGCCAGTTCTCAATCCACCTCACTGTCCACACATCTAAGCCACACTTCCTAAGCTTACCTTATGAAGATGTCAAACATCGTGGACTAAGCCAGCACTTACCATTTGTTTACCATTAAGCTACCAAACTTAATGTTTACCATTAAGTTACCATACTAACACATTCCTCTTGACTTCAATAGCCCTCAGAAGCTCCAATGTAGTCCCTCTGTGGGCAGGTTCTTATTTTTGGATTTGTGCCACGCCGTACTGCATGAACAGAAGCTATTTGTGTGCCTACAATTAAGTGCATGTTTGAGTGCTTTGCTGGAGTAGGTCCAGTGCCCTCTTCAGAAATAAGCACTCAATATGAAACAAAGCACTTTGCATGTAGGTATTTTTAAGGATGTTTCAGAGTATTATACATGTTCTGCCATCGTCCTGTGAGGACAAGTCCCACTGTACACAACAGGAGCTCTGCATTAAAAATAATGGATGATAGCCATATTGAGCCAAATACTAAACCAGACCAAGGCATCCTATTGTTTGTGAGATAAGCACAGTATGTGCTAAACTGTGCAACTGTGAGTCACGGTTTCATCTACTGCAGATTTTATTAAGTTCTTCTTGAGAGGAAACCATTAGGCAAAAGCTGTATTCAGCCTCCAGGAGCAGGGAGTGCAGATGGCCAATGCATTACTCTCAAACAGAAAAGCTAAGCACCCTTCTGGCTACATACAAAGTTCTGGAATGAGAATATATGAACAACGCAGTGATTTGGACCAGTCAGCTTTGGCCAGGAACAAACTACCAACAGTGACCAAATTTTCAGAGCAGTCTCATCCCAAACCGGAACCTGCATGGTATTTTCTCTGTACCTGAAGTAGTTCAGTATCAGAGCATCTCAAGTGCTATACAGTTTATTTAAGGATGATTATTTTTTTTTCTAACTGAATCTTGAGTGAGTCATCAATCACTGAGCTATTCCATGCTGGTTTTCCTCTATCGCAAGCCAACACTAAACTTTGTCTAACCACTTATGACAGCATTTTTCAAACATTTTTAAAATGCAACCCCTTTTGCCTCATCTGTCTTCCTGCCACCCTTCCGTTCCCTCCAGCCCTCCTCCTCCCCAAGCACCAGCACCTCCATTTGTCCTCAGCAGGGGAACAAAACCAGGCTGTAATTACTGTCTGCAAGTATTTACTCACTCCCACATCTTAATGGAACCGAACTGCTGATCTTTCCACAACCCTAAAATATGTTTCAATCCTTGGTTGAAAGAAATACTGATTTACTAAACAATGCAGTCTCCAAACAGCCCAGTACTATCGCACACCACTTACCTCTGTGCCAACAAGTTGAACAAAAATATTTGAAGGTTTATCTTTATCACTACTGCAGCTTTTACATATGCAGGATGGAAATATATGGTAATTTATGGGACATGGAAATAGTGCAAGGAGGAAGTATTTGAGCAGGAAAAGCCTACACTCTATTTGAAGAGTAAACCCACCACTAACGCCTGAATACTATTAGACTGCTGCAAAAACCCCACAATTTTTGACAAAATACCATCACAAAGCATATGCCTACATTGCCTCTGAATTGGCCCAGCAACCCCAATTTCTGAAATCTCAAAGCTTGATTTTGCTGTTAGAGCCATGCAGAAAAATGTATCTGCACTAGCAAAACACGATTAATTCCAGATACTGTTTAGAATTTCCCCTTTAGATGTGCTCGGGCAATATTAAGTTCTGGCTTACTCCAGACTTAAATATATATTTGAATACAGTCTGTGTGTATGTGTAGGTATGTGGAACATGAAGCAGAAAAGCAGGGAAAGGCTCCTTCTCTGAGCAGTCACAGTAAGCAAATTACTCTGTGCTGATAGATGGACAAGTCACTGAAAAAAGTGGGGAGGCAGAAATATCAAGCACAACAGATAGGTACAACATTTCTGATTTTATTCAGCCTCTACTTTGGAGAGCCAGGAAGCAGTAGGAAAGAAAATTGCTCCCCACCTTCAGCAGAAAGTCAAATGAGTGGTCATTAAAACATGAACAACTTGGAATGCACTTTAATGCCATTGTAAATCTACAGTTACCCAGAGAGATGCTAGGCAGTCAGCCATCTAATGGAACTCTTCTCATGATATACCTGCTACGTACAGTGAAAAAGGAACTAAACTGAAAGACATCTACTGGAAATCAATTACTTTGATTTTAGGAATACATTCAGAAAATGAATATGAAACAATTAGCAAGAAAGGAACGAGTAGTAATTAGTCACTGAATCACTGTGTATACAGTATTCTCCAATCAGACAAATTCAATGTGCAATCAGCAAACTATGGGGTTCGGTGAACTTGGTAGGCTTGATAATTTCTATTGGCTTGAGAATCTTGCCTCAGAGTTAGAACAAGTGTAGAAAAAGTTAAATTATTCCTATTTAGACTTGTTAGACTTCTCAACATTATCCACAGGCTTAAACAGACTTACCATCTAAGTCTGTGCTTCCTTAGTCATAGCACTTATAAAACACCCTATTACACACTATTCGTGAATTAGCCCACCTTAGATAATCAAGTTCAAGTCAACTTAGGGAAGTGCTTATTTGCATGATTTTGAAGGAAGAAAGAAAATTTATATCTAACAGGTCAAAATTACCAACAGAATTGGGAAGATTGCAGACAGATACCCTCTTCCAGATCTAGCTAATTCAGTGGGAGACACTGTAATACTCATCTACTTGGCAGTATTTTCCAGTAGACAGGACACTCAACTAATCTGCTGGCAGACACTGCTTGTGTAAGTGCTCCCAGTTTCACCTAATTCAGTCAAGAAACTAATGGGCTAGATCACCGCACCAATTTCAACTGCTTAAACCTACACATTTAAAGGGATTTTTAGAGAGTATCCATGTGAGCAGCTCTCTTAGCAAGCACCCACGGAAGGGTGTTGACAGATAGCTGATCATAGTAACCTCTTCCTGTGACACACATAAGCACAGAAGCCCTGTCTACAACCTGATTTATCTAAAGACTAAAGCATCTTATTTCTATCTGCAGTATGAATTTACACTTTGTTAATTGGTCTCATTTTCAACCAACTTAGAAATGAATGCAGCATTTTCCATTCAAAACAGGCCTGCCAGAAAGATCAGTTATATGTAAGAACTAAGATAAAAGAAACTGCTTATCTTCCTGGAAGTCTTCCTTAAACAAAACAAAAAAACCACACAGCACTCTCATCTGAGCAGAGCGTGCAACCAGGCAACTGTACACATCGTGTTTAAGACAGAGTACCTGCAGTAGCGGTGGGCTATACAAGGATTAGTACTAATACAGTGCTCATGGAGAGGAAGAAAACAGCAGAGATCTATAGAGAATGTTAAGTTTCATAACAGCACCAACATGAAACCAGATTTCTGTAAGTCTGCGGGTACATCAGACGCTAACCACTTCTGAAAAAGATGTCACTTTGCATCATGCACTGCCAGCACTTCAGTTAGCGGGCCAACGGGTGGTCTGGGGCTGGTCTGCTGCCCCGTCACACAAGGAGACTGGAAACAGCTGCTCGGCTGCTGGAACCAGCACAAAAGCAGAAGCCTCTCCCAGCACCTGTCATCTCAGGTTTGAAACCCAGGACGTGGTTCGGTTCATACAAGAGGAAGTTGGGGCCCTGTCTCCTGAAGCACTGCCCAATACAAGCATCTGGGAGCAGCTTGTATTGGGCAAGGCCACAGCCACAGAGGAGTGCTTGTCCTGTCTGCATTGCCCACAAAGACAGAAATCCATTGAACAAAATGCTCAGGTGGATCCTCAGATCACCCTCAGAAGATCCACTTCCTTCAGGAAGTGGACTGAAACTTATTCTATATAGGAAAGCAAAATAAAAGCCAACATGTCATTACCAAACTGTTTGCGGAGAAATTCCTTCCATGCACCATATCTGGAAGCTTTAGCTCTGTATAGATAAGCTTTACCAATAAAAGTTATTTATATCTACACTCACTTCTAAAATTCTCAGAAATGCTCTACAGAACAGACTTTGCAGAGTCTGTTCTCTTCTCCTCCCAGGATGACTTTGTTCTGTCGAAGTTGCAGACTGGCTTACTACAAAATAAGCAAAACCGCTATTGCCATCCAGACTGTTCCAAAAAGGTCAGTATATGCCTATTTAATATGTGCAAGACAAGCATTTATTTATTTTCCCTATACAGAATGGGTAACTAATTTTTTTTTTTACTTAAGCATGTGGCTCTATTAATCTCATTTTAATGTTTTTGCCTTCTCTGCTTCCATTTCCTACATAACTGCAAGACTGCATCTCATCACACACATCTAATTTGTCATTTTAGTTTGAGTCGTTAATCTTTGCCTTTCCTTCAAAAGATAATCCATGTTTAATAGCTATATTATATAATCTGCATCAAGGTGTCAGAAGCACTATTCTGCAAACTTTGGGAGAACTCTGTAGCTGCACCGAATTTAATTACACATCCAAATATCATTTTTAAGAGGCCAAAAGTTCCCTCTGTAACAGCAAGAGCTAGGAATACATTATAAATAATTTCTTTGAGTCTTGAGAGAAATAAAAGAACACAATCAGTTCCCTCATGTCCCTCTCCCCCAGGCCAGTCAATGTTATCTTTAAACAATAAAGATAAGGATGCGGTTTTAAAAAGACGTTAGCATTGATAAATATTTACCAACCCAAAAGCATCCTCCCTGAAGAGGCAGAACACTTATAGAAGATTAGATTGTCAAATGAATAAATGAGCCCTTGCCTACCTTGAGACAGAATTTAACCTGTGATAAGCAGCATGTCTTTAAATATTTATCCAACTATCTGCCTCTACTTGCTTGCCCCATAATTAGTGACAGCATGGCCTAAACACTACCGAGCAAGTATCAGACACTAAAGTAACGTTCAAGAATCATGTTACTTTAATAAACTTGCATATTTAACAGCTTTGTCTTGAAGCTTCATAAATATTTTCTTCTGTATTCCATTACTGGATCTCTTCCACCCAATGTTTTAGCTGACTAGTGCATCCAGACACTACCTCACCAAACACTCTAGATTTCTCCAAACAGAAATAAAATAAAGGAAGTAACATAGAGCTTTTTATTTCTCCTCTTGACTCAAAAGCCAGTTGTGATGTAACTGGTGCCTAATATTAGGTTGTAGAGATTGAAGAAGAGTCTATCAAAGAAGATTTAGTCAGAGTTACTGCAGTAAGATACTTGTACTTCATTCCTGCTTGACTCTTTTCCTGAATGAGGCAGCGTTGGTGGCATACTTCAGAATGATCACCCAGCCTTTCAGCAAAGATATGTCACACATTGGAGTCAAAACTCAGCGAACTTCAAAAGTAACCCTTTACTTCTTGATTTTAGGGAATAAGAACTTGAAATAGAATCTTTCATTAAAGTTCTAATAGCGCAGACTTCTTGCTACAAGAGGATAATACGACAGCTAATTTATACCACTTACCATCACAACTAGAGTTTCAGATAAAGAGCAGTTTTCAAAAATGTCTAATTTCTTGAACTAAAATGGCCTATTTTTTAAGAGACTAGCAGTTCTAGTGAGCTCTGAATGATCACTGAGGCCTCTTAGAGCAGCACAACTTTGAGAAAGCGTTAAACTTTCTATATGAACAGCAGACACATAACACAAATCAAAACTAAAACACAGCTCTTCAAAAGCCAACCTTACAAGTTGGAGAAGAGGTAAACAGTGAGTTTTGACGGCCTGAGATCGCTAAAACCTAAACAGCTTTTAGGAAAAAAGCTAGAAACACAATAATAACCAAATATATTTAGATGGTTTGCTCCTATAGCCTTTGCCACTAAATTTAATAATCATGATTATTATCAGCAACTGAAAACACCTAAAGTCAAGAATAATCATTTCTACCCCCTCGCTCCTTGCCTTTTCTGAACCTAATCAGCCAATATACAAACACAACTGCATGTGTGTATAAACACAGTGTCAGGTGGGTCCCTGTGTATGGGCTGCTTTTGATTTCTTCTTAGGACTGGATTTACAATTCCTCTGTATACAGGTTTGCCTCCAATTTGGTTCCTAACTTCCTTCCTAGTCTTTCCTCATCTCCTAATGCCAACAGTATGAGCACTCAAAATCCTAGCAATTATCTGCAAATTTTCAATGTGAAAAGGTGGCTCTTTTTCCTTTAAAAGCTGTTTTCAACATACATCATCAGCTCTTTCCATGATTGCACCCAGGCCATTAAAGTCAGATGAAGACTCATTGATTTTAACAGAAGCTGGCCCTTGGCTTTGAAAAGTCTATTTTCTTTAAGCAAAGGACTCTGCAGCTTCCATAAGTCCCCTAATTCAGCCCGACACACCTACTTGTTATCAGTTCTGAGCCACAGCTTTACTCCTCAACAATGAACCAGAGATCTGTCCCACATCTTCTAAACATCAAAATCATGGGTTTTTGGTGATTTCAGAAAAATTGAGATAAAGTTAATACCAATACACATAGTACAGTTATGATTAAAACAGCTATAAAATTGTATTTTTATGTAAATGCATGCACAAGTAATATCAAAGAAAATGACTGGAAGTTTCCAGAGATATAAGAAAGGGTGGGGTTCTTTTTCATGGTGATATTGCATTTTGATATGATCCACTAACATTACGTTCTCTGTTAAGCAGCATACAAGGTACAGTGGCATTGTTCATTGCAGTTCACTAAGAAATCAGTAAACACCCTCTTTAACAATGTTGCTAACATAAATTTTCCATGACAACAGTCAGTAGTAGTACCCTCTTGACAAAGCATAATGTCACCGCAACACAGCCTTAAAGCACCATAATTACTACTGTATGCATGAGGGCACATGAGTTGGAGCAGACTTGAATTGAATAAGCAAACTTCTTGAGACTAAGCTCATAAAATGACTTGGAAGTTGCGAGACCTTATTTTTTTGGCGCTTGTAGACTTTCTGTGTTGTCTATAAGTTGCAGAAGATAGATGCACCTGAAAAGGAAGAAGAAAGCTTTTACCAGTAATAAAGTTTGTGCCAGTTGCCTGTCCTAAGCACGCACTGCACATGGTTTAAGCACCAACTGCTGGAGGACCTTGCCACCACATTGCAAATGGGGTGCTCTGGATGGCACCCCTGCATATAGGTTCGGTCTTGATTTCACTGCAAGTGAGATATGCACAAGCGAGCACGAGTGGAGTCACAAGATAAATTTGTAACAGAAAATTCCTGCACCCTAACCCACTTGAACTTGAGCTCCCAACAGTAATGGTTCCCCAAAACACCAGATTGGGTCTTGCTGCAAGGCCACCTCTAAGTTGTCAATCTGGATATGTTTTGCATACAACCAGGCACTGAGCAGCTCAGCAGCATTAAGACTGTGGCACTTCCAGAGTTATCTAGAAAACCAGGGATTTTATAGATAAAAGCGCTTCTGCAGTCAGTACTAGGTATAGATAAGCATGAGTGTTAATGTTGATTAAAAGATGGGTATTACAATCAGTTATAGAAATCTCTCATTGATCTAGGCCTACTTGATTTTTATATATCCCCAGTCTGCTCAACGCTTACCATGTACAGTGCAGCTCCTACGAACTACGACTGACAGAGCTTTCACTTCCTTGAACTTCACACTATGTTCCTCCAACAGCCCCGAGTTCTTTCTACAACATGTTAAGTGACTGCTTAATTCAAAATGCCACTTACTTAGAAGTTCTTAACTTCTAAGGAAATGTGATAAAAGGCATCTATATAATGGATTAGATGGTCCAGGACTGGGAAAGAAAAAACACTGTATCTCATTAATACGCCGCACACCACTGCTGCATATGTTCTACTGATATTTAATACAGTGAAAAGGACTTAATGCAATATACTAAAGAGCCTCAGGGCTTTAGAAGATTCATTCTGTGAAAGGAACAAAATCTTATTAAATGCATTTGTGCTGGTAATCTCCCTATATTATAGGAAAAAAATCTGTGCAGAAATCAGAATGCAGGTTAGGAGCAAGACATCCAAAACGAACTATGGGACTGAACAGAGATATCAGAGCTGGAATTTTTTGCCTTTAAAAAGTTTTACATTGGGGGCGTCCACTTTATCAGACGCTATCACAAAAAGCTTCGCAAATTCATACAGACTCTTAAGGAAGAATAAATGTCACATATTCTTAAAAAAAAAACATATGAGAAAGGAGTTCAGAGAGGAGGGAAATGGAAAGGAAGACATATAGGATATGGAGGTTGAGGAACTTCCCAGGCTTACAACAAACACTGACATTCGTAAGATAACTCACTTAATTTTCTCTAAAATCATTTACCTCAAATGATTACTGGAGTGCATTAAACCTACACAAACATTATTCCATTTTATTGTGATACCTCCTGCCAATAGATGACTTTCTATTTAGAAAAAGCCATCCAGTCTACTCAGAAAAAACATAGCCAGGACTGTGATCGAAATCAAGTATCTCTATCCTGCTACAAATTTGACCTCTTTTAGAATTACATTGTGCAGCTTTCCAGCTCTTATCCACAATGAATAACTTTCCTCAATCATTAAAAATACTTTTTTTCTAAGCTGTTTCAATGTGATTATTCAGCTTGCAAACACTGGAAAAGATTCTATTTTATGCCTTGGGATAAAGCTTTCACTATTCAGACATTATAGAGACTCTTTAATAATTCCCTACCAAATTTGAAAATTTCAAGCCTGTTTTCTCTGTTACTAAAGAATCATTTAGAAGTTTAGTTAAGATTCACTTGATCCCAATTATAGAGAGGTGCTGCACGCAAGATCCAAGCACATAACTGTAAAACAGCAAGAGCGTACAGTTTCTTTCCCTCTCCCTCTTTCTTTCCCCACAATCTCATACTTGAAAATATTATTATTTGAAACCAAATAACTCTTAACTTCCGTGAATGGAATGCTTGAAATGTGCAGAAAATTGCACGTTTTCAGTTAACATATCCCTCAGTTGAAAGGACAACTCAAGCTATTCAGACGTTTTCTGTGCTGCATGTTTATCTTGCAATGACTAGTTGGCGAACATACAGCTGGGAAGAAAAGATTTATTAATGATACAAAGTAGTTCCAATGTGGATTTACTAAAAGTTCACACAAAGCTAAAGTATAATGAATTACAAAGACATACAACACATTGGGGGGTTCCATTCATTTATATTACAGCTAGTACAAGTCCACTGGTTTCCAGCGAGGTAAATCCCAACATCCTCAGTAAGAGGAAGAGCAACTCTATGTAACAATTGCTAAAACAAACACATGACAAGGATCATAGTAATTCCTTCTGGTACCAAAAATTGCAAACCAAATACTACAATCAACCTAAGGCCAAAGTTTGGCTGCTGAAACTTAATTACTTCAGGGCACTGAAAAATCTCAAAACGCAGGTCATTTTATCAAGGCCACACTTTTCATGTAGGAAAAGATTAACATTGATATCCACTAGATCTATACGATAGGTGCACTGAGACTGACCAGCAGAAGAACTCGGCAAAATTACTTTTAAAGTCACGGCTGCATTTTTGCATGATATATAAAATCACTGTTGCTTTTTAAAAGGTGATTGTATTGGGTCTGGCTGAGATGGAGTTAATTTTGCCTGTAGCAGCCCTCATAGTGCTGTGCTTTGTATTAGTAGCCAGAAAGGTGTTGATAACACCCCAGTGCTTTGGCCACTGCTGAGGGGTGCTCCACAGCATCAGTGCTGTCTCTCCAACATTCCCCCCCACCAGTAGGCTGGGGGTGGGCAAGATCTTGGGAGGGGACAGAGCCAGGACAGCTGACCCGAACCGACCAAAGGGATATTCCATACCATATGACATCTGCTCAGTAAGTAAAGCTAAGAGAAAAGAGGAGGGGGCAGGGATGCATTCATTATTATGACATTTGTCTTCCAGGGTAACCGCTAGATGCACTGAAGCCCTACTTCCCAGGAAGTGGCTGGACATCACCTGCTGATGGAAAGTAGAGAATAAATCTTCTGTTTTCCTTCACTTCTGTGCACTGCCTTTGTTTTTGCTTTATTAAACTGCCTGTATCTTGACCCCACACCTTTTTTTTTTTTTTTCCATCTTATTTTCTCCCCCCTTGTCTTGCTTAGCAGGGGGCTGATAAAGCAGCTTGGTGGGCACCTGGTCTCCAGCCAGGGCAGGGTCAATCCACCACAGTCCTTTTTGGCACCCAAGGTGGGGCCCGAGACAAGGGCAGTTTTGTATTAATGGTGCTGTAGCTGCAGTAGTCAGTAAGTAGGGAGCTTCTGTGCTGGCCACGGAGTTTTTTTGGCTGCGCTGCTTATTTTGCTGAGCTTGGGAACGTGTTAGCACAAACAACGGCTCTGTGCTTGCCCCGGCACTGGTGGCCTTGCTGTGGTGGGGGAGCTACCTTCTGGAGAAGATGAATACATCTCCCTACCCAGGGCTGATGTGGGTGGATTCATTATGCATGCTCCCGGGGTCCTTGCTTACCCTTATGTGAGGTGTTCAACACTACTAATTAACACTGTTGGGGTATTATGGGGTTTGGGGAACCTGGTGTTGCCCTGGTGTAAGAGAAGACAACTTTTGGACTGAAATGTGCCCTGAGGCGGCCAGTCCCATGGTGGCAGGGTAAGTGGAAGGACTTGGGCAGGTCCCTAGGGCAAGTTGTCAACTCCCATCACCTGCGACTTTACACCTGAACAGACAAGTAACCCTGGCAAACTGACGTGCCACCTGATAGAAGGGTGCCTTGCCTGCCCCAGTGGAAACCAGCAGCTTCTAGCACTGTACTAGGGCTTGGGCCATCCCTACTGAGCCACAGCTATCAGAGAACTTCTGAGCCACTACTATCAGAGAACTGTGAGGTAACTCTTGGGCATGTCCAGACAGAACCAGCTGTGCAAAATGTACTCTACGCTGCGGCTGGGGAGCATGGTGTCACCTGGAGCCTCTGGCAGAAAACATCAGGAGAAACCCGAGGTCAACTATTAGGGTTTTGGAGCCAGAGGTCTCAAGGATCAGAAGAAGCCAACTACACCCCAACTGAAAAAGAAATACTAGCAGCATATGAGGGGGTTTGAACCACTTCAGAAGTTGTTGGTACAGAAGCATATCTCCTCTTGGCACCGCGATTACCTGTGCTACACTGGGTGTTCAAGAGAACACCCCATCTACTCATCATTCAACCAGCGTTACATGGAGTAAGTGGGTTGTGTCGATCACACAACGAGCTCGGCTGGGGAAACCCAACCACGCAGGAATCCTGGAAGAGAGCATGGACTGCCCAAAAAGCAGAGATTTTGGAGCATTGCCCAAGAAGGTGGCTCAGGCCCAAGAGGCACTACCATATAACGAGTTATCAGAAGATAAAAGGTGTTATGCTTTGCCTGCTGATGGATTCTGTCATGTTGTAGGAAACCATTGGAAGTGGAAACCTGCTGTGGAGAGTCCCACACGACAAGTTGTTGAAGCCACTGAAGGAGAAGGTGAGTGAAGTCAGTTTGTGGAAGTGAAAGCCATCCACCTAGCACTGGAGATAGCTGAGGGAGAAAAGTGGCCAGTACTCTATCTGTCCACTGATTCCTAGGTGGTGGCTAATGCTCTATGAGAGTGGCTGCAGTAGTGGAAGACCAACTGGCAGCGCAGGGGTAAACTCATCCGGGCTGCTGCCTTGTGGTAGGACATCGCCACCTGGGTAGAAAACATCTCTCTAAAGGTATGTCATGTTGGTGCTCGCGTGTCTGAGAGCGGCGCCACTGAAAAACACCAAAACAAGGAACAGGTAGAGAGCTGGGTGGTGGTATTGGGTAACGCTGAAGGATGGGGAAACACCCAGTGTGTGCCTCAAGGAGATTTAACCTTGAGGGGGGGAAATAATCTGTGATCTGAGTTTGTGTGTTGTAGGAAGTAATGTAGGAGGAACGACCTGAGCCAACAAGGAGAGAGTTTCGCAAGGAACCATACGAGTGCAAGGATGACCCAAACCAGGCCGGTGTTGGTGCCCAACAACTGAACATACTGCGTCGCCCGTCCTGAGCACCCGTCTTGACAGATGGGGCCCAAGTCATAGCCTGTTCTTGTGGACATTTGGGGGAGTGGAGGAAGCCCATGGAATGGGAGAATAACGTCTCTCTGTGGCATTAATGAGAATCTATATGTTGGGTGGTTAATGAGAATGTATAAATCTGTATGTTGGGTGTAAAGATGGACCAAGTATGTAATATAAATTGTAGGTGTTGGTAAGAAAGGATTTCAGGAATGAGAGTTAAATACAAGGGGATGGTTAGAAGACACATACATGTATTAAATTACATGGAACCTGAGCATGACACAAGTGGTATGGAATAAAGGGTGGAGACGGTATTGGGTCTTGCTGAGATGGACTTAATTTTCTTCCTAGCGGCCCTCACAGTTCTGTGCTTTGTATTGGTAGCTGGAAAGGCGGAGGGCATCCGTTATTATGACATTTGTCTTCCAGAGCAACTGCTACGTGTACTGAAGCCCTGCTTCCCAGGAAGTGGCTGGACATCGTCTGCTGATGGGAAGTAGAGAATAAATCTTTTGTTTTCCTTGGCTTCCCTGTGTGACCTTTGCTTTTGCTTTATTAAACTGCCTTTATTTTGACCCATGAGGGTTTTTTTCCATCTGATTTTTTCCCTCCCCGCATCATGCTGAGGAGGGGAGTGATAGAACAGCTTGGTGGGCACCGGGCTACCATCCAGGATCAACCCACTACAGGTTGTCAACCCACTACAGGCTGCCAGATAGGTTGTCACCCAGCTCAGGTGAGGCAGCCAAACTGTACAGCCTCCGGGAGCCAAACCTGCCCAGGCACATCCCCGCTCAGATGAGCAGATTGCCCTCCAGCAACTCCTGGTGCCCGGGGCAACATGGGGGCCCCTTGAGCACCGTCACGGTCAGCTGTGGCCACCTGCCCTGTGGTGTCCTTGGCCACGCTGCAAGGACGTGTTGCCCCCACCTCCCCTAAGCCCTACAAGCAGCATCTCCCGAGGCTTTGGTGTTTGCCAGCCCTACCAGGGGTGGTTCCTGGGTGTCAGGACACGGCACGGTGCTGCTGCAGAGCATCTCTTGCCTTCCCAGGGTCTGTCCTGGTGGCTCTGTCTCGTTCAGGAGGTGTCTCACCCCTCCTGGCCTCGGTATTCTTACATGCTAAATTAGATCTCTAATAAATAAGTAACGACGAATAATGGGATTAAACGGCTGCCGGGCAAAGGGAGCTGGCGGGGGTGTGTGCCATGCTCCAGCGGCTCATGGCAGGGCTGGCACTGGGACCCAGACTGGTTGGGAGCGAGCCCCAGCCGGTGGTGGGGCTGGGTCTGCTGCTGGGACCAGCAGCACCCTAGCATGCATGTGGGTGCCCCAAATGAATGCCCAAGGAGCATCCCCGTATTCCTCAGGCACCCCTGGTCCCAGGCTGCCAGCATCCCGTGCCCCCATCCCACCGCCCCTTCCGCACCCCCCCTCCGCTTCCCTTGTTCCCCGTCCCCTCCGACAGATCACCCAGGCTGGTATTACTATAATCCCTGGCTTATTTTAAATCCTCCTCCCATCTCATGTTTTTTTTCCAGGGGGGAGGAGGGAATTGGGGCACTTTCATGGCACCCACTCAGCCCTGGGGCAGCCAGAAAGCCCTGGGTTTCCATGCGAGGAGTCCCGGCTCTTGCCCCCCCCCGCCCAGGGAAGGTGCCCAGGGCATCCTGCAGCCCCCAAGTTTTGTGTTCCCCAAGTTTTGGAGCTGTCTCTGGGTGGGCACCAGGTGCTGGTGGGACGAAGAGCTGATGATGCCTTGTGGGGGGGCATCCTGCTCCCCAAACCCCACCTGCAGCCACCCAGGGGTCTGGTTCCCTCCCCTCGCTGCCTGCCCCAGGCTGGGGTGACCTTGCCACTGTTTTTCCTTTCGACCATCCGAAATGTTTGCATTTGCTGCTTTTCCCCAGAAACCTCCCCTTTTCAAGACGTTCTCCCTCCTGGTCCCGCGGGTGACGGTGAGGACGGTGGGGAGTCGCAGTCCTTCGGGCAGCTGCCGGCCATTTGCCTCCCTCAGCGCTATATGGGGAAGCAGGGAGAAGCCATTTGGGGAATTTGTTAACTTATTTCTGTACCTCCCCCCCCCCGCCCCCAGCAGCAGCTGTGGGACTGGGGACGGCCACCACCACCTGCCTGCAGTGACACTGCCCAGGGGACTGCCTTCTGCAGGCAGGTAAGGGACTTTTTGTGGCGAGGGTGCCATGGCTCGCACGTGGCTCCATGGGGGCCCCCACCGCTGCGACCGGGCACCCCCTAGTTCTCGCCTGACCTAGGGTGGGGGTCCCCACTGCGCCTGCCTGGTGGTGTGGGGACAGCGGGGTGGCAGGAAAGGGGAGTGAAGTGACAAAAGGGGGGCAGGAGGGGATGTGAGGAGGGCAGCGGGGGACAAGAGGGGACTGAGGAGAGGAGTGGGGGGACAGGATGGGACAGGAAGGGGCTGAGAAGGGCAGTGAGGGGACAGGAGGTGTCAGGAAGGGTCTGAGGAGGGCAATGGGTGACAAGAGGGGACTGAGGAGGGCAGTGGGGGGACAGGAGGGGACAGGAGGCGATGTGAAGAGGGCAGTGGGGGGACAAGAGGGGACTGAGGAGGATAGTGAGGGGACAGGAGGGGACTGAGAGGAGGGCAGTGGGGGACAGGAGGGGACAGGAGGGGATGCGAGGAAGGCAGTGGGGAGACAAGAGGGGACTGAGGAAGGCAGAGGGGGGACAGGAGGAGACAGGAAGGGACTGTGAGGAGGGCAGTGGAGACAAGAGGGGACTGAAGAGGGCAGTAGGGGACAGGAGGGGACCGAGGAGGGCAGTGGGGGGACAGGAGGGGGCTGTGAGGAGGGCAGTGGGAGGACAAGAAGGGACTGAGGAGGGCAGTGGGGGGACAGGAGGGGGCTGTGAGGGTAGTGAGGGGACAGGAGGGAACAGGAGGGGACTGTGAGGCGGCAGGAGTAGACAGGAGCGAGGGAAGTGACGGGAGGGGGCGTTGCGGGGCCAGGCGGTGTCCTGGCGGGGTGAGAGGCGGGGCGGCAGGAGGGGCAGAGAGGGGACCCGGGTGACAAGCATGCCTTCACCAGTAAGGCAATAATGCAGTTGCTGTATCCTTAGGGCTGCTTCAGCTTACAACCACCAGGCAGATGAG
>JAOXNO010000063.1:6467337-6489462 GCA_028565335.1 Limnodromus scolopaceus | reverse complement strand
TGTCAGAGTTAGGTTGATGGTTGGACTAGATGATCTTAAAGGTCCCTTCCAACCTAGGCAATTCTGTGATTCTGTGAAGTCCCAGTGGCTAGCTTTTAGTGCACATTTTAGCCATCTGCAGTTACACGAAACAAATCCCACCGCAAGCAGCCTTACATTTGGTTTCACAAAGCTCATTGATAGCTCTACAAAGAAAATTTTATTTAAGTAATAAATACTGTCTTGACAAATTAATTTCAAAAATTGTTTTTGATTGATTGGTTTAAGAGACATTCCCCTCAAAGACTGGTGGATACGGACTCAGCAAATCTCATTGTTTCCTTAATGCTACCAACCTGGTGCTTCTAAATGGTAAAGGCCAGTCCCAAAGTACAAGACATGCCTTTATAAAGCTACCAGACCTAGGGCTGCATTTAAGTGGTACTCAAAGAGGATGGCGAGACAAGCAAAAATCTAGCAAGCTCATGGCAAAGTACCAGAAAATACAGAGTAGTCTGTTAAAAAGTCAAAACAAAATACAGATTCTTGTAATTCCTGATAAAGCAGACAACACTACTTATAAACAAATACATATACACACGTACAAATAAAAACGTACTCGTACTTTCACAAACACACTTACTGATACCTGAGTTTCCAACTACTGAGGGCTATTTTATACCTTCTTCCTTTCGTCCTGGCTAATGAATTGTGCCAAAGCAACTCACTGAAACTTTTATCTTCATTTAAGTTTCTCAAAGTGAATTTCATCAAGAAAGCAAGTTGGTACAAAAAAAAAAAATACAGTAAGGGACAGAGGCATAGTAAAGTCATTTCCTTTGCAACAAATATTCCATGTATATCTTTGATTGTGATTGTAATTTGTGTAGAAAGGCAATCCTAACATGATATTGCACACTCCTGTATGTTTTAACAAAACACGAATGATCAAAGATGTCTTTAAAATGGTATATATATTTTTAATAGGGGTGGAATAAAGGAAGATAGAAAGTGGTTCCCTTTCAAATTCCTAACATGACAGACTGTTTTGTCATTTCTTATCAACCTACTTTGGCTGATTACGGGTTTTTTTTGATGCAAGGGAAGCTAAAGCAAAGCTGCTTTTCTTGAACTTTTAATAAGCAACTGGAAGTAGCACAGTACCCACTGCAATTGCAGGTCTCTAAACTCCTGTGCATCAGTACTTCCCATAACTCTGCAGTGCTTGGGGTGGTGGTGGTGTGTTATAAAATATGCTGTGCTTCAAGTAAGAATGTTCCAAGTCATTAAATGCCAGATCTTCCATACACAAATAAAGGCTTCTGAATTCTCCTCCTTAGGATACTGGTATTGATATTCCTTCATGACTCTGTTTAGAGTAATAGATGCTAAACAGTGAAATCAGTCTTAGCAAACACGTACTTTGTTCTACATTGTGTGTTAGTGCAGAAGGGTGGGGATGTACTGAAACACCTCATTAACTCCTGCTTATTCTGGAGGGGTTTGGATCAAACTCTGAAGTACCACAGCCCACAGACTGATTCTAAGCATGAACCAGTGTGGATCAGACTGGATTTCTACTCAATTATTGCATCAGCCAGGATATGGACGTCAAATCAGACTGCAACTGAGCGAGTTGGTGACTGAGAAAGGTGTAAAGTTTTTTTATTATCAAGTTTGTATATATCCTTATTATAAAGTTTGACAGAATATAGAAACTTTAAGAGCCTTTGGTATCTCCACAAGCTGTCACTCTTCCTATAGTGTACCAGTATACAACTGGCACTTTTACTCTCATAGCTGCTCCCTATGATGAACTAAACCCCTTGTTTGAGGTGTTAGCTGTTTTCTCTTAATTTCATTTTTCTGCCTGTCTTTTTATTCCGTAAAAAACTAAATTTCTTTCTCTTATAACTCAACTAACATTTTCCTTGTTCCTTTCGTGAGAGAAAATTATTAAAACAAAAAAACCAACCTTGTCCATTGTGAGATGTAAATATCACCTACAGACATGTCCTCAAGCCCCTATCTGAACTCATCAATTCTAACTCTACTGATCAATCTTAGAAAATAGATTCTCATTCAGTAACTCTTATAGATGCACCTTCATTTCTCAATAACTTCATAAACGTTTCCCAAGACTTACGTAATAGCTAATTTTTGTGGTTCTAGCAGTCGCTGATCATCATTACTGCTGAATCAGTACATATCACATTTCCAGACCAGTCACTACCTTTAAATAAATGAAACGAAAATTGTATACAGTTCCCACAAACTCTTTGTTTCACTCTCTCAGCATGCTGATTCTATTAGCTGTTTCTGATCGACTTTTAAACTTTTGCCTAAATCACTCTCTGTCCATTATGAAACTGAGCAAAATCAATATTCTCTGCACCAATAACAGGATTATTTTTTTTATTTGTAAATAATTTCAGTGATGATCTTGCCATTTTTCTCAAAATATTCAAGATGTTCTAAAACAACTTCCATCCTCACCATCATTTGGGCAGCTCTAATTACTAATTCCTGGAAAAGTGTATGTAATTTTGTTACAGTCTGAATACCTACTGCCCAAAGTGCCAGCAGACCAAAAAAAAGTGATACAAAATCAATTTCATCATTATGTGAGCTATTCTTTACAAACAAATAAAAACAAAGACTCAGTAGAGTCAGAGCTGCCATTGACTATCCTACCCCTGAAACAGATTATTTTCTTTCAACTTCCTCCCAGGATTTTTCCTCAGCCACTACCCTACATGGAAGGTTATCTACAAGAAATATCTTTGAAGTTCAGTTCCTCAGGCAAGATTTCTGCCGCAGGAAGGATATATGCTCACATCATCCTTCCTCCTCAGAAGTCTTCCTCTCCTCTTGGATCCCTCCTGCGGAGCTCGTGCTGTTCCTCAGTCAGCACGTTCATTCGGCCATGAATTTCCCTTCAGACTGAGGCAGTTCTCCTGCTAAAATCTCTGAGATTTTAGAATGCTCTTATTCTATGCTGGATGGAGTCCAAAACCTTTGATGTTTTTTCTGCTAATTAAAAGATAGACAGCCTGCCCCAGAATAACTGTCTTCTAATAAAAAAAAAAAAAAAAATAAATTGATCAAAAGAGATTTCTATCTGGTAATGGACTGACTACTTCTCAAATAGATTTCTGAGATAAGAGACCTAAAATCATAGAAGAGAGGAGCTCTATTACCATCATTATCACAGAGAAGGAAGAAAGAATATTTATTTTGGAACTCTCTTCATGACAGGATCACCAGGCAACCATCACCCCTACCTGCCTCCTTAAGGAAAAAGTTCTAACCACAAGCCAAAAGCATCTGCATGCTCTATACTACTAAATTATTTTTTAGCAGGACATAAAACAGCAGATTAGAGTAAGATAAATCAGATGCAATGTGTGAGGCCAGATAAACACAAGGTTTCAGGAGAGGTACTCACAGCTCCTTGCCTGCCAGCCAGGCCTGACCCAGCCCAGGCTCAGGGAGGCTTCTGGGACCCCACAGGCTCTTCTGGGCTCCCACCAAAACCTCCCGCTTCCATCACCCCACATGCCGGCCAACATCCCACCAGCCTGGGCCGCTGCCCTCCTCCCCAAGGGCCAGCACCCCTGTGGCACCCAGCACCCCGCTCACTGCCCTCTCCTGCTTCACCACCAGCCATCGGCAAACCCAGGACAAGATGGCACCTTCTGCTGCTGGCTTGGCCCTGCTGTACTTCAGGAGACAGTAGGAAGGAAAGCAAGGAAACATGAGGAGAAAGATTAAAAATTATTACCAGGTATGCATTTCTTTGGAGCAAACCCAGGTTTGCTCAAATCTATGTGCCTTGGCCACCTGAAGTTTTCATCCCAATTCCTCTTTGTCTTCAGTTAACTAGGATAGAAAGAGATAGTAATACCTCCCAAGAGCAATAAATAGTTGGAGAGGTCAGGACCCTTGTTAACAGAGTTGGAAAAATACCGTGGCTTTGTGTGCTGTTAGCCCAGAGGCAGACTACCAGAATCAACCCACCTTCAGTGGGACCCCTCCTGCACGAGCCATTTCATTACCCTGAGGATATTCTGGGAATCTTGTTTATGACACAGATCGTCAAACACCTAATTAAACCCAGGGAAGCCTACAGCAAAACTCCAAACTTTAATAAAAATTCAGAGGGATGAACAGCTACGTGGGGCATGAAACCTGAGCTAGTTGGAAAGTTCTGCTGTCTGTAATACTCCATAGTACATAATATATGCTCTGCGGCAGATTTGAGAAAAGCAAATAAAGCCTTGCTGATATACCTATCTACTATCCACTCACCAAGAGATTGCATGAATCATGCTTGAGAACTGCCAGATTAGTGAACTAATAAAGCAAAATGTAGCAATATCTTATTGCATTATCAGATGTAAAGTATTTTGCAAATAAAACGTTATGAACATATCTGGGGCAGCTTCCCAGCAAAGCCAGAGGTGGATACCTCAATGGTCCTGTATTTTACTAAGGGGAGAAAAGCTGTTTAATGATTAATTGGCTCATTAACGAACAATGGTACATTGAAAAAGTATTTTCTATTCATATGCTAAACTGTGCAATTTACAAAATAACAATATTGGATGTGTCAAACCAATGGGAGACACAAGGAGAACAGTTTTGTAATGAGTGAAGCCAGAGACAAAATTTAAAGACGTCATTTCTCTGCAAATGGTGATCACTTGTCTCTATCTACTTAGAAAGACTAGGGGAGTTGGGAAGAGAAGGCCCAGCACCTGACACCCTCTGTCACCCCAGTCTCCTTCACAAAACCATCTCCAGAAGGATACGGTGCAGTAAAAAGAGTTAATGATCTCTGAATCACACTCAATCTTCACTTTCCTGTGTCACTGAAAGCTGGTTACGGGCTGTGGCTTGTCTCCAAATGTCTGTTAAAAGGCGCAGCAAATATTTCAGCTGCAGGAGGACTGCAGCGAAGATGCGGAATCTAGGAGCCATTCTTATCCCTACTGAGAGAAGAACCTGGTAAGGTGTCAGCTTGTTTAAATGCATGAAGGGGAAAGAAGGAAGAGCACTAACGAAAATCCTTTTAAGGACACTCCATTTTGACAGTCAGAGAAGGACATTGGCAGCCCACTTTCAAGCTTCTTTAAAAAAAAAAAAAAAAAAAAAAAAGACAATGTTCTCTCTGTTTTATCTGAGGCCATAAAAAGTACCAGAGCTAAAAACTACAATTATAGGAAATGGCCAAATTTATCTTTTCTGATTTAGGATGACACACTTCAGCAAGATCAGGGAGATTATTTACTTTCATCATAACTGGATCTCAAAATATTGTCTCAGTTTGGCAATGAACGGAAGGAACATTCTGACTTCCAGGCTACAGCACACAGCTTGAATACAAACCTCCCTCAGGAATGCCGGTGAAGCCAGCAGATCCATGAACTCCACCAGCTCTGGCAGAAAGCCTGTCCAGAGGTCCGAATCCTCCTTTCCCGCATATTGTTTACACCTAGAAAGCTGCAAACGCCAACTAGACCAAACTATAGGGCATTTCATATGGTGAAAGAGAAGGAGAAAAAAGGTAGCTATGAAAAACAGATTTCACTATGTGTTTATTTAAAAATGCCTGTAGGGGAAGATCGGACTTGTAATGAGACCTTACATATGGTCAAGAAACAGGAAAGAACTATATTTGTCACAGCCACTGTGTCTCAGTTTATTTTACTTTGGGTATATACTTTCCTATTGCTACAGTACTTTTATCAGGACTGTATGAAGCATAATCTAGAACAAAACATGTAATGTTACCCAAAGAATTCATAGTATAAATATATCACATCCTCATATTAAGGTAGACTAGATTTGGTAATTAACATAGTAAGTGCTTAGAATCAATTCTTGAATTGCAGTTAAATGGAACTAAACTTCAATTCTAAATATCTGAAAGCAATAAATAAAGATAAAATTAATTGATAAAAAAAAGTAAAATTTTATTTTAAAATAGTCTATTCAGTTTGAAGTGCATATTATATCACTAGAACATATTTATTCCTCCTTTACTGCAAAACTGCACATCCTTACATTATTCTTGCATTACATTTGATCATGTAGTGTTTTCTACTATGGAAGTTGTAGGATTTTGGATTTGGTAACCATAAATAAAAGTCATGGCTCATGAAACACTAACACTCAGAGCCAGATGCTTGGGTAGAGAAGCAAAATTGACAGTTGCAATGATGAGAGATCACTGACAAAGAAGAATCTAGATCCAAAAATCTTACCATGAAAAGGGCAAAAGGTAACAATTCATTGTACAACTTCCTAGAATCAGAATGTTATTTTAAAATTATTTCTTGATTAAAAAAGAATGTCCATTCCTTGAGCATGACTGTCTGAAAACATTTTGAAGCAAAAGAACACTGTTGTGGCTTACAGAGCACTTCCTACGTTAGATTTATCTACGTGGTAACTCAATAAACATGCTTAAACTGTCTTACACAAGTTCTGAGGAATTTAAAAAAGGAAAATAAAAAGATACATGCACAAAGTAAAGAGTAATGAGGGATTTAAATAGACGTACTTATATTATGAAATTCACAGTCTCAAATACTACTTAAGAGAATACAGTTTACAGTCCAAGGTATACTATATGCACAAATTGGGAACAGCCCTATAGAGCTCAGACATGAGCCCTGTATTTCGGAATACTTATTACAAAGCCATTACTTCAAACACAGCCACTGTAAATGTCTCTCATTCAGGCTGCTTAAAATGGGAACAGCAAACTCAGTTTCTGCAACTGTCCACATGGATACAAACTGAAGATAGTCCAATATATCACGGTTTAGAGCCTTATTACAGCAAAGTTTGCATCTGTACAAACCAATTTCTTTCTTTTTTCCTTTCTGTCTTCTCTTTCATCCATCTTCCTCTAGTGCAGACATTTCTTTAAAATCCTTTTAATTTCAGGTTTTGTAGATATTTATTAGAAGCTTTGTGAGACAGGATACATAATTTCTGTTCCTACTCTTATGTTAAGGATAAGGATATAATTATAAATACACTGAGCAATGTTTGTACTTTATTCTGTGCTTACATAATGTAATTATTTTTTACCACAGACCTGTCAATCAGCAGATCAGAGGTCTGGCCATGACTTCTGCTATGACCCCTACTTAAATATCTCTCTGGGCTGGTTATCAGACAATGACAGATTTGTGAGGGTCTCATTAGCCATGTAATATTTAAATATGTCAGTCTCCTTTTCGCTCCTGATGCCAACACAAATGGAAGGGTAAAAAAGTAATCAAGTATTTTTGTTCTTTTATTTCTCTATTAATAAATTATCTAAACCATTTCACAAACCTCATTTATCTAGTTCTCTGTAGACAAATCACAGGTCATGTGCTTTATCTGTGCAGGCTCTGACTTTCAATTTTGTCACTCCAGCATGTCCAAATATGATACTTTATGCCTGGCACTCTTAATGCCATTATTCCTGTACTCAGTGTCACCATATCAGAATCTTTAATGTCATCTCTCCCAAGACAGTAATGGGCTAAAAATATTTCTCAACCTGTCCTGCTTCCACAGAAGGAAGAAGCTTCCAAACATATTTCAGCCATGGAAAACCTTTCCCATTAAAGAACAAAATAGCCTTCATTCAAAGTAGTAGCTCAAAAAGGAAATCTTCTATGAATGAAAACTACTTGTGTAAGGATGTGCAGGATATTTCCCTGAAGATTTACACAATAACTTGCTACAAGAAGTTGGTAAAATAGCCAAATCACATTTCCTTCTTCTTTTCTGATTCTGCACAGAACTTCCAGACTTTGCTATCAAGTGGTCTTTGTCTCACTTTAAAAAGTACTTTTATAAAAAGGACATTCTGACAGTATTTATCTTATAACTTAGTGATCTTTTTATTAAAGCTTTCAACCAGGCTGTTTCATTCTGAAGCACTTCAATTAATATGTCTAAGACCTCAGGATTTTTAAGGTGAAATTGTGGAGTATGAAAGCTTTTGGGACAGAGCTTTAGAAAACTGTATTTCTACTTAAACATATTAAATTATATTCATTGCATATTTAAAGGAAATTTAGTTTTCATAAAAGAAATAATTAAAAAAAGAAATCCATCAAAACTGATGTGTTATCCTGATACTTGACAAGTATTGGCCAATGGAGTCTTTTGGGTTATGATATTTTCCTCTCCAGAAATCACTCTTACTCCTTAATTGACAGTAGAAAGTGATAAACTGAGACATGGTATGATCTCCTTTAGTTGTTTTTTTTTTTAAGCTGTATTTATATAGTTTGAAGTATAAGCAGCATTACTTGTTACTATATATTAACTCAACGTATACTTTGGCTGTAGTTCAATACCTGAAGTGTAACCACAGAAAAATGGTGGAGTCAGTAGCTGCAGTAATACACGTGGTTTATGAAGTCAGTTACCATTTGTAGCATTTGAAAGACTGATTCAGATTTGAATACTCAGTAATAACGACCATCACAGCAGCTGTTCTCCAGCCTAGTTAGAAAGATACCTGCATGGTTAAACAAAATAAAAGGTGCCTGATTGGTCATGTTTTGCAGTTTGGAAGACATAGTCAAGCTCACTTGCAACTGTCTGTAATTTCCATGCAACAGCTGGAGCATAATGGGACTCCAAAGCATTCCTAAGATATCAGAGTCTATTCTCCAAATTTTTTCAAGTACAAATTAGGACATAATGTCATCAGATAAGTAAAATAATTTGGGGAGGCCATATGTCAATCCACCATAGGCATTTTAAGTTAACTGGATGAATTGACACTAAAATAAATTATTTTATCAAAAGAAGTTAATGACAATCTGCTCTATAACGTGAAAATAATATTCTATATCATAAAATGAGACTGACCCTTAAACAATTAATGGCTCTAAATTAAATTTAATTAATCCAAACAATGGATTGCTTCTATGTGAAAAGAAGCATCCGCTTAAAGGTTGAATACTCAAATTGTTCCTTCCAATAGATGAGCTACTTTAACAAAGAGCAAGTGGAATTTATTTCCAGCAGCATGAAAGAGCACTTTGCACTTATCATTAGTTGTTTTTTCCCCTCTATTCTCTCTACTTCTGCTTTTAAGGTTGAGTCACAGTTGTCACTTTGGTATTTTTGATGAAAAATCTATTAAGAGTGGTTTTTCATATGCAATATAATAAGCATCCCTTTAATTTGACTCATGGGTTGTCAAAGCACATTTCATTTGCTCAATTGTAAGCTCACAGTATATGTTTTCAAAAGGAGAATGGGAAGAAAAAGTAAAAATAAAATTAAATTCTAACTATGTTTGAATGTGAGGATGAGTTTGAATCAGTAACTGTGCGATATCTTAATCATCACATTATTTTCTATTGTATTTTAATATATTCTAGATGTATAGAATCACTTTTCAGGTTAGGTGCAACACTGAACTCCTAATGCAGTCTTGGAGGTGCAGCCATTTCAAACTGATACAATATAATTCTGTCTGATTTGGAAAGAAATTCTGTTCCCTAACCATGGTAGGGTGGAGGAGCTTCACTTTAATAGGTTGCATTAAAAATTCTTCCCTTTATCAGCTCCTACTGATTGGCTCCACAGCAACCTCCTCTGAACTAATTATGAAAGTATAAATATTTACAGGATGACCCTAGGAAGAAACTGCTGTTTCCTCAGCACTTATTAACAGCTGAACTGTTATTCAAGCCCTGAGAGGAAGATCCCCATAATGTATCTGCGTCACCTGCTTGATCTGCTACCCAGGGTTACACAGAGGCCTTCAGGCAAACCACTGCAAAGTTCACAGGCACACGTAAGAACAGTTTTGTATTATGTGAAGTTGCCACATGAGAAACTTGTTCTTTCCATCGCGCTAAGATTATAGCTATTGAGCCTGTGCAACGCAAATTCTTACATTTTCACTTGACTTGATCTGTCAGTCTTCTGGAATCTGTCACAGAGCTTTGGCTCATTACCTTATAGTAGAAGTATTTGTCCCATCCTGTCACCCCCGGCAAAGACAAATGTGTTTGAAAAGAAAAGTCACAGTTTTAAGCTAATGGTAAGCCAGCTGTAAAGTCACAGGCAACATAGGATGGCTCTTGTACATTATTAGGCCTGGTGAAGTAATAAGATACTGGAGAATGCCCAAACGATAGCCATTTTACTATAGAGCTCTTTGAGGTAATACAGTAGGCAACACAGACAGTTATCTTGTGTGGTTCTTTGGCAGATGACAACAGTATATTTCCTAATAAACTCGTATCCTCAGAACAAAACTGCCATTGTTCAGCTCCATCTACCACTTTCAGATTGATACACAAAGGAAATTTTCTGATTTTGAAAACCTCAGCCAGTGTGAACTTTTCTACTTTCATGTCCCTAGAAGAGTTTAGGGATTCTTTTCTCCCCCCCAGCTTTTAAAATGACTTCAATTTAACTTTTGTCTGCACCGACAAAAACACAGACATTCACGAGCAGGATCAAGGCACAACAGGGAACCACTTTAACTTAACTTCAAGTCACCCTGTTGCAGCAAAGTCTTAGAAGCTTAACACTGAAATTTTTCATCCTTTTGTGAGCTTAAGTCACACCAGGAAAATTTAATGTAGCTTTTGTCTGAAAAACTATACAGGTATTCATCTTACATACATACCATACACAAAGTCTGAACCCGTATGACTAAGTCAATGGGACCTTTGCCAGAATGAATGCAGAGTCAGACCCATACACTGTTCTAATTGTCGTAGTACGAAACTGGCTTATGTATATGAAACTTAGCTAAAAGGACACATACTCCAGACTCTAAATTCCTAAACCACTTAACAATTATTAAACATTAACAGCATTAAAAGAATCAGCATTACTGCAGTGGAATTAGCCTTACAAGAGGAAAAACAACCTTCTGTTGTCCCTTAATCATGTGGAAAGTTACCTATAAAACAGATGTCTTGCCTAATTCCTGAAAATTTCCCCAGAGCTGAACTGTTCCAGACTATGAGGAACTGAAATTTTGGCAGTTCGACTAACACTGATCACTAAAGAAAGAAATTGTCATGTGACAGTGTCCAAAATTTTATCCCACCTCCACAGAAAATTATTCCAATAATAAATTTTAATTTAAGTCCATTTCATTATGATGAATAACATGAATAATGAATATGTTATGATTTAAGAAAATAATTTCCATCCATTGTTAATTTCACAGCTATTGTACCTGAATGTGGGCTGATACATCCTTCCAGCCCTGTGACCATCCTTTCAGAGCCATGTTGATAATTGTGATTAACATCACAGGGTTGGCTAAGCACAGCCATGCTAGTTATTGTATCCCTTTTCCTCTTTAGAGGCTTTTCAGGAGAGAGCCCACTGGAAAAGCAGGCAATGAATTTTTGTGTGAAACTGTCAGATCTTTATCTTGTTCCTCACTTCATTTCCTAATGTGGAAGGAGGAGGAAAAAAACTCAAAAGCATTATGAGCAGAACATCTCACGCCATCTAGGAATTATGAGGACAATTGAATGGGTTCCAGATATCCAGTAATGTCACAGCTATACCTGTCATTCTTTAAAATCATCTTAAGTCTCAGTGGAAACAGTGTACCAGTTCCCTACTTAGTAACCTCATAAAATATTTTTGGTTTTCTGAAAATAAGAACAAAGACGACTACACTTACAATACATAAAATCAATAGATTATCTTGTTTTCTTAACATAAATTTCTGAACCTATCATAAAAATTTATTACCTTATTTAAAAAAAATTATGCTCAGGGTCATCCAGACATGGAATGGGATCTGTTTGCTGGTGGCAAAATTCATAGAGCTCATCCAAGATTTACTCATTAGATGAACTTAAAATTGGAGGGTTTAACATATTCATAATATCTAAGTCCATTTCATACTTGATAGAAAGGAAGTGCATCCTCAGATATTTAGACCTTGCAGTGTATCTATCTGCATCAGTATAACAAGTAAAGGTCTTCTGAATGAATAAACTGATTTGTATATTTTGCTCTACATGAATTGCATTTGTTATGCTTTTAATTTGTAAGAGCTTATTCATAAAGTCATTACTCATTTTTTGTCTTCATCATGCAGAAGAAAAACTGGAGGTAATATCAGAATAAAAGTTCAGTGCTGAAATCATTATTCAGTTACATGCAATATTATATCAAAAGAATTGTTTCTCATTTTGTGTTTGATTAAACAGTGGTGGATGAATAAAATCTTCAGTAATCCACAGTAGACTTCATTCAGTCTCAAACACAGGATAGCTACCCTTGAAGTGTTCATGCTTTGACATGTGATCTGCATTCATACAAAGTATTCCATGTAGTCAAGAAATTTCCATTTTTAAATGCTTGTAGGAGGGGTATATATTAAAGTCTTCAAATTCTATTACGGGAGTAACTGATTCTCTAGTTAAAACACAAATCATCCTTACTTTGTATTCAAATACTCAAATTCTTTGTGTTCTAAGAATTCCCCGTTCCATACAAGCAGCAGCATAGGCTTCTTCAAGGTCAGCTCCCTAGTCTGCTTTAATTGCCATCGGTCCAAAATCCATTTCAGAAAAAGTAAAGGGAATGAACAAGCTTTAAGAATAAGGCTACGCTGTAGGTAGTGGAAGCATTTCCTGACTCCAAATGTCTGCTGGAGTTACTTTTGTTTTCAAGTGGGAAGCAAAAATCAGGAGTACAGTGTGCACATCCCTTCATTTTCACACAAAGGCAGCTCAGGTGTTTGAGCCAGAAGGAACTTGTGGATGATGAAAACATGAAAGCTATGAGGTAATTTGCAGAGTTCGGCTGCCCCACACCACAGTTGGGGCCTACACACTTCAAAATGACAACTGTTCATCAAATCAATAAATTCAACCAAATTTATTTCCACATCGTAGAACTGTATAGCTTCTATAGAGATATTCTTTGACTGATGAGTGGGGAATAGACATTCGCTTCCTTCAACTATCAGGTCATCAAAAATCAAGACTCCAAAACGTGAACAGGTATCACCTACCTTACTTATATATACTATTGGGAGAGATATAACATATGTTAATTTTCTTTCATTTCAAATTGTTTGCCACACTACAAATCAGAATTATGAGTCAGCTTGCCCCTTTATAATACAGACATAACTATATAAAAATGTAAAGTTGGGGAGAACAATACCTTGAGAACTAATGTCAGGAATTATTTGCAAAAATTACTCGCATAAAGAAAATAAGGGAGGAGGAAAGGAATAAGGGAGCTTTCTAAACAATGACTACTTTGGTAAGAATATCAGGTAACCACATTTCATTACTTTGCTTGATAAAACAGACCATCTCATAATATTGGTGCCACCAGAATTAATTTATTTTTAAATATTAAGGCTCTCATAATCCTAATACAACACTTATTAGTGCAGTTGCTCTGCCCCAGGGCTGAAACTATTTTATTCTTGGTTCCCATGATAAGCGCCATACAGTGTTTGATGCTTGCTGACTGAACTCATTCTGTCAGCAGAACAGTTGATATTTCACACTAGAATGCTAACTGTACTTCAAGGACAAGTCATCTGATCAAAGGGTACCACAAATCTTCACAGAGGCTGACAGATGGGAAATGGTAAAGTGTTATTTATGTGAATGACCATTATGAATTTAAGATGCTCTTCTAAGCCATTTCACCATTACTCATTCACCTTTTAAATAACCCCTAATTCTTGGCATTGCAATTATCACTCAACTGCATAATATTATAGCTGAATAGTCTGTTTATGTGACAACAGCGTAAGCTACTGTATACACACAAACACAGAAACACACATATACATATGTTTGTAAGCAATTTTTTTGCTTTATATTTAGATATTATAAATACTCAGTGATCCAAGACAGAAAAATGACCTGACAGTTAAAGAAAAAAAACCATGAGGCAATTCAAATATTAAAAAAAAAAAAAAAAAAAAAAATCAGTCTTCCCTGTTTAAACAATTCTTATTTGGCATGAAGGAATGTACTCAGAAATGACCAAGATTCTTCTTTTACTGAACTTTATAACACTTCAGAAGATCACTGGCTGACCCAGCTGATGCAGGTTCATGGTCTCCCAGACAAGACATTTAGGAATGTAAATGTTGTTGAATAAAGGAAAGAGAGAAATGAGAGAGAACTGTCAAAGACAAAAATAAATCCTTCACTAAGACCTGTTCTGTGGATCCAATGCTTGTGTCCTCAGGACAGAACATGACACTGGTCAAGAAAATTATGACTGGTATGTGCCCTCCAGCTAAACAAACACAGTGTTTACTGTAACTGCTCGAGCAGTGAATCCAAACTTGATATACTGAGCTCAAAATCTTTGTCTTATTACTATTCCACATATCCTCTGAAATTCAAAGCAGTGATATCTAAGCCAAAAAGGAAAGCATCACCTTTCATATATGTGGAAGCTCAGTAAGTATTCTTGATGTAAGCACATTATCTCTCCGAATGAAGGTGGCAAAGATGCAACATAACAATTCTTCTCAGCCTAGTTTGCCTATTTATAAAGGGAGACTATTCAGTAGCTGCAGAACATGAGAGGCTGTCAAGGATCCATGAATCATGTTGTCTTGAAGAAAAGTTCTATTATTTTCTTCACACAATCCCTGACAGCCACAGAGGTAGCAGAATGTCTACTGTTTAAGGAGGCATCAACATTTTTCTGCCAGGTCTCTATCATCTTAATCCCTCGCTTGGATTTTAGAAAAAGATGGGTGAAAACCTTTTTTTGCATTAAAAAAAAAAGAAACATCAATAGAATAAATGGAAGAATTTATTTTTGTCTTAACACTATTCCTAGAAGCCTTCTGTGTCTCTAAGATCATATTTACATCCTGGATCCCAATCACCTTCTTTCCGTACTCAAGGATGTTTTACCTTTAACATCTAGTACCATCTAGGTACATTAAACTTATAGAATATACTATAATAGTACATATATACTCTAAGAACAGATATGAACTAGATATCTAAATGTAAATATACCAAGCAGTTAACAGGATTTATACCTATTCCTTGAAAATTAATAAGAGATTTCTAAAGCCTTTTAGCATTTTGGAAATCTCAACTCCAAACCATAGACTTGGTACACCCTAAAGCCAGAAGGCATCTGTGAAAGTCACACCCAGGGTTTCCTGACTGCAAGGCAGTCACTTCTAAGATATCAGCAACACTCAAACCTTATCAGTTTGATCTTTTGCTCCCAGAGTTGTCCCATTTCACACTTTTCTCAATCTCTGTTATCAAACTGCACCAAGCACCAACTGGATGATTTCTAGGTCAGTGAGTTACTAAACAACATGTACTGCACAACAGCTACCACAAGAAAAATAGCAATACCACATACTAGCAAACAGTAAACCCAAATATAACTTCATGAACAGTAGCAAGTCTGAACTGTCATGTACAACTTGGAGAGGTGATATAACATTGGGTACCTGGAAGGGAGCAGTCAATCCCCACAAATCCATTTCTCCCTTGTACATAATGCCACAGATTTCTCACCTTCTTTCTCATCACTTCAAAACAACTCAGGGTGATTTGCAAGTATTTATATTGCCATTTATTGATTCAGCTATACATGTTTAACATGCATGTGAATTGAGCATGACAAGTCGTATGTAATTCTGTACAACTACATTTCTCTGTTAAATATGTTTGTTAGTCATTGTTTCTTTACAATATTTAAATGTGTGTTTAAATCACTCAGTGTTATCTGAGGTAAACATCATAAATACCTGAAAAATTGGGTATTCCAAATGATTTTTATAAAAAGTAAGTAAAAAGAAATATTGGCTTAGAGGTCATGACACAAGTTTTTCTGTGCATAACATCACAGCAGAATTTAAAAAAAGATCAACAGTCACAAAAGTGGAGAGGATTTAAGAACTTCTGCCAAAAATGTCATTTACTAAAACATTCAATATAGCAATGACAAAAATATTTTCTATTCATTTTTTGCCCCTTTAAGTAGACCCCTGCAGTTAAACTAAAATGAAGGAACAGAGTTATTTTTAACTATAGTGGAACATACAACAAGCTTGACCTGAAATAACACATGTACCAGTGTAAATGAGCAATTTAAATTACACAGTTGTCATACAAATAATTTTCTCAAATCCAGAGAAATTATGAAGATTATTCTTTAGTGTTCTGACTGAAATCTTCTTAGTGTCACTGAAAGGGATTACTAGTGTTCTTAATGACAGTTGGATCAGACCAGCAGAGGCTAATAAAGAAAATATGCAGCCATACCCATCTTGTTTTAGAGAGAGACCACATCTTCTGCTTGGTAACACTCCAATCATACAGCAGCTGACCAGTGGCTCCTTGATTTCTTTGCCTTGATTTTCCTCTCAGAGTGAGACTGTATATCAGAGTATGACAGATCACGAAGAAGTCAAAGCAAAATGGCAGCAACTCCATGAATGAGTTTCATCTCCATGAAATGAAATTTCTAAGCAATCCCACTGGATTAATATTTCTGCCACCATCCCGCAAATTAATATCCATGAGAAATCAGCAGGAGATTTGCTTGCACTGACTCTTCAAAATTAAGAACTTAAAAAACTAATCCAACCTGAAGAGACAAATGCCTTTCTTGAAACAACTCTGAGACTGTATTGATGTAAGTGAATGAGAGAATAATAATCAATCCTTCAGTTTTCACACCATTTAGATTTTCTCCAGTCTGGAAGAAATACCATAACTCATTTCCATGTACAAAACCCTGGAAGCGATAAAGAACCTGCATATTTTAGAATGGCTGTGAGGATATTTGAGATAATAGCGTCACATCGTCTGGTCTATCAACATTAAGCAAGTTTCTAGCTTATAACAGGACCAAACAGAAGCTGAATCAAGTTAAAGACAGACACAAACTGGCTGACAAGCCATTGCAATAAAACACATCTACTTGACTGAACTGAGCTTCTATTGGACCGTTTTGCCTTTGAATCTTTCATTGTTTAATCATAGAAGAGGAAAATATCAGAAATGATCAATATGAGGCACATTTTGTAATAGAGAAAAGCACATCAAGTGCAAAAAATTTTTTACAGATCCAGATATAAAGGAATAGTATCTTTAGACTTCTAGCAGCAAGACTGAAGAATATGTTCAATACATCAAAGTCATGGGGAAAAAAAGAACAAGGGGAACAGCTCAGACACTGATGCAATGGAGTAGAATTAGCGGGAAAAGGAATCGCTCTGGAAGAGCTGCAGCTTTGCCTCTAAGTCTGCCAGTTGCTAACTATCCTATCAGATCCCTGTGCTGGATTTGCACAGATATAAACAACTGCTGATTAATTTCCATTTCTGAATACATCATAAGCCAGGCAGGTTGAAAAGGGTACCTTTTAAGTTCACCCTACAAATAAGGAACCACATTTTTGTCCCTTTCTCACATCTTTCTTTTAATCTTTGTTGTTTCTCGTGTTTCTGTAGTTATTTTCATCTTTCTCCCATTATAGCTGCTTAATGCTAATGAGATAACACTTGATCCAACCCCCAGGTAAGTCAGTGTGCTTTCTTTTGTGTGAATGTCAAATACCTGGACTCATACTTCTACGGTAACACGCAGTCCGGGTAACTATGAAAAGACACTTAATTCTTTGATAGTAAAGGTGACTTACATTTTAACTGCTTGACACCCCGGAAAAGCTCTGTGAGAAAGGAGAAAGAAGGTTACAGAATCCAGGAGAAAACTCTGTTCTTCTAGAATGACTGAGTTAGGCAGGAAGGAAAGGCAATAAATACTGAATGGAACAGAATCACTGCCTGGATTCATGGACAGACCAGTGCATGCCTTTTTACCTTTTAACTTTCTGCATTTTAATTAAAAGTCAGTTGAGGTCAATGGAAGAAATCTTACCGAATTTGTTAGCATTCAGAGAAAGCTGTAAATCCGGAAGCAACCACGGTGCAACTGTTTGAATTTTTTACGTGAAGGTTCATGGGGATATGCAAGTATTGCATAGAACACCTGTCAGAATCTGACAACTAAGTGGTCAGATCAGCACATCGCACAGTCTGAGCCAGCTCACTCAGAAACCGATGGTCAAACTCACACTCCCTTTGGAGCTGAGGGACTCAGAACGGGACTTTATTTTGGCCCCTGTATTGGTCCTGTAACTCACAGGGACAGGCATCCTTCTAAGCAAGAGTGGAAGACCCTGATGGGAAGCTGAACTCACACAACTCACTTACAGTAAAAGCTCAAAGAGGATTTATGTCCATGAAAGAATCCTGACCTGTTCTTGATTCACAGTATTAGCTTTCTTGATGACTGACTTCTTAAAGTCTGGTATTTCAATTAGAGTTATATAAAATACTATCTTCAGTCTGCACCACATTCAAAAGTAGAATTGTTTCCAACTTGACCTGACTTTGTGAACTAATAGCAGACTGCTTGATATACTTTTAATGTCTGCAGACTATTCACTCGCAGTGAAGAGGAACGGTCTTGCTCGGCTAGCTTATCTTGAAATGTTCTGAACTTGCCGTACATTTAGGGTTCAAATTAAGGTCATTTAAGAAGCTCAGTTGCTACTTCGCCCCCCACTTGGTTAGCTCCACTTCTGGAGACAGGAAACTGAGTTTAATTACCTGAGTCCCTAGGTATTTCACGTACTGGTATACCCAATGGTGCCTGAAAGAAGAGTGTATCACTTTTCATTTGCAATATATTTGTATATCGTTATCTACCAGGTTAAAGCACTGAACTCAGGCCAAATAGGTTTGTGCTGTAGAGCTGGGTGCAGTGAACAGGGAGGACTGTTCTTTCAGCTTCCAGCATGCAGAGTTATTAAGAAACTGACTGAATCTATTCTCTGAATTGTTTGGGTATTTCTCCCCTAGTGTGAGTCATGAAGAGGCCACATTTTTTTAATAGCATGCAAAGGAGCAAGAAGTGTCATCCACAGCAGCCAGCAGAGACTGCCAGAAATACAAACCAGGGTTCACTAAAAGCTCTCTACCAGAGGTGCTTCACTTCAACGGTATGACATTAAGACTAGAAGCCCCGAGGAGGCAATCACACCAAACGTGCTCTGCAGTGCACTGTGAAGTTCCACTGGTCCCAAGAATCTCACCTTTTCCCCAGCTGCTCTGGGTGATCGTTCTGGCTGATACTAAGGAATGCTTCTGGAAGAACACTCTAAAATTTGATTTGTGAATCAAATGGCAGTGAAATAAACATGCAAATATCATATCAGACTAAAGGACACTAAACGATAATCAATTCAGTTTGGCTTCCCATTATTTGTTTAATTCTGAAACGTGGCGTGCAGGCTAAGCACAAATGGATCCTTTTCTCACTTCTGCTTTACAAAGCCAAGCATGGAAAAGTCACGCTCAGCTTTCTGTCAACAGATTTTTTTCATGACCTAGCTTCCAGATGCTGTCTAATTAATAGATTTAAATTTGGTTAGGAAAAATCTACCTAGATCATGGAACCTTATGCAAGCATTTAGCTTGGAAAGCTTCCACTTTCAAATTATAGGCTGCCATGCAAAGGAGAAAAATGACTAACATATTTCTCAGATTCATTTGAAATACTTATCTCCTCAAAATGTCATCCCAAGGATGAGAAAACATAGTCATCATACTTGTAATAGACATGGAAGGAAAAAAGTATCAACTTGATCGTGACTTCTCTGAGATAAATGAAAGCTACCTCCATAGTAATGTGTTCGAGGGCTCCAGCTTGTCAGAACAACAGACATTTTCAGACGCACAAGCTGTCAGGCCTCCTAGGAAACCAGAAGAGTATGCAAAGAGGAAATCAAACAGGCCAAATCACTGGAATGAAAATCCATGGAGATTCTTGTTATCATTGCTGCCATCATCGTTCAGTTAGACACTGCTCTAAGCTGCCTTCTCAGGGAATCTCTCTCTTTCACCCCCTCTTTTGGGTCTATCATAATCCTAGGGAGATTTGCCTTGCCATTTAGGAAACTAAATTAGGCAGTGTGTATTCTCCATGCCTCCCCCAATTTTTCACAGATATATTGACTGCTCATTTAATACATCCTTTGACTCAGAGCTTTTCACAGTGATTCTATTTATCTCTCAACACTGAAAGAATAAACTTTTATCTGTGAGGGACAGAGGGGGAGGGGAATGAAATATGGTTGATTTTATTGTGTATATACACATTTGAGTAGTAATAAGCAATAAATTTGCCTTTTAGTTTGCAGCACTCAGGAATACAGTTACACTTGCAACTACAACAAGAGGCAAAAGAAAGCAGAGAAGTGGCATTGTTTCTGAAGCTGAAGGCATGATGACATGAAATTGGATTCTTCGGACTATTTTTGGCAAGCTACTGAATGCCTCTTACCACTAAGTGAGATGAATAATCAAATTCCACATCTACTTAGATACTTAAAACCAACAAACGCAGCAGGTCAGCTCAATGCCTTTTTATGTCAACTATTTAAAGTCACCTAAAGAGGGAAAGAACCTACAAGGCATACACATGAGATACAATTGTGTCATGAAAAACATGGAAAACTATTATAATTGAACTGCTTTATGCCTTTTAAGTCAATTCAGGCACACAGTTTGCAGTAGATAACTCATTAACTTTGTGACAGCATGTTACTCGCTACCCTAAATCGTGAGTTTAAGAAGTTCTGACAGGAACAACTGTCTTTCCAAATCAGTCTTCTGGCAGGTGAAACAAGAGGCTGAAAGTGTCAAAAAAAGGAAAAAAGCTTCTAAATAACAGAGTTGAAGCTCTCTTTCATAATTAGAGATACAACCCCTAACTACAGAATGACTTACTAAAGCCTACAGGGAAAATAAACTAAATTTGCAAAAGAGGATGTAGAGCGTGGATGTGGCACCCATCCTCTTTGTAATGATAGTAAAGGTACAGCTTTTATACTGTGATAATTTCCTTTTTATCTGTTGAATTTAAATACACATATGAAAAATAGAAGCATTTTTAACATGTTTTATAAACGGAGAAGTAAAATGATGTTATTTTACATTGAAAATTAAAAACATCTCTAAAACTGCCCCCAAGACCCAAATAATTTCATGTACAAACAATAAAATGCCAAGAAGAGGTTCAGGCAAGGCTGAAGGTCATGTTAGCATAAAGGAATTGCAAATGTGTAGCCATTAATCATTACATCTAGATCAAATTTTCTTTGGAACCTAAGAATTTCACCTATACCTCTGTATAAGATGGGTAAACCTTCCTTTCTTACACCATATGAGAAGTCTGTGCTGGAATCTAGTTGAAGAGAAAATGAGTTATATAGATCCTTCAGTGCAATATGGGGAATAATAAACTGAGTCAAATGGAGTTGTCTTTATGCTGGATACAACAGATATTAATACCATTATTTGTTTTGCAGCAGCATCAAGAGAACAGAATAAAGCATAAAATACTCTTCAGACACCACACCACAAGAAGACCCCAAATAATTCTGGTAGGTGCCATAAATGCTATGACAGGCAACTACTCTGGTACAAACTAGCAGAGATCACTGCAATTCATGCGTTCAGCACCAGTTACCTATGATAGGCTAAAGCACATAGTACAGTACAGTAAGGTGCAGGGAAGGCTGGGGATACTTAACACAGATTATTATGTGATCTGGGAAACTGATTACCAGAGAGGTTATTTCCTAATACCTTTATATTTTTTGACCATGAAAGATTTTACCCAGCTGACTCATAACAGCTTTGACAGTAAAATAGGATGACTAAATTAAATACCAAAGACAGACCAGAAAGCAGAAGAAACCTCACAGGGGAAAATACTTCTCTATTATAGTTTTCTTCTTTCTTCATTAAAACAGCCACATACAATATCATTGCAGTTCCAGAATAAACTTGCAATAGTAAATAAGAAGAAACAGTTACCCAGTTAAATCAGGGCTTTGGAATGTGACTGTAACGCATAACTCTTGTTAGAAACTGAACATTTTGTGCAGTCAAACTTAGGTAATCAGTCCCCCAGGGTCAAAGACAAGATCTCCCCTCTGATCCCAGAGTAACACACTGGGCTGGAAGGTCCCAAAGAGTGGTGCTCAATGGATTTAAATCCAGCTGGCGGCCGGTCACAAGTGGTGTGCCTCAGG
>JAOXNO010000063.1:6456669-6467237 GCA_028565335.1 Limnodromus scolopaceus | reverse complement strand
GCCCAGGGAGGTGGTTGAGTCACCATCCCTGGCTGTGTTTAAGAGTTGTTTAGATGTGGTGTTGGGGGATATGGTGTGGGGAGAACTTTGTAGAGTAGGGTTGGTGGTTGGACTCGATGATCCCAAGGGTCTTTTCCAACCTAAATGATTCTGTGAATGGCACCATTCCTTCAGACAGGAAAAAGACTAATTTGTTTACTTCAATGAAAGAGGGATAGGATCTTATATAAATAGTGTTTATTTGGGACTTTCTGGTTGGACAGTAAACAAATTAAGCCCAACTTTGTTATTATGACACTAACCTAAGCTTACTACTTATGGTCAAACAAAATGCTGCATTTCAAGAAGGAATTTGATTAAGGTCATTCCTCTCTGATTCCAGGGCACATTAGTATCGCTCTGTCATAATGCAACGCTGAGAGTATACTAAGTCCTGCAAAAAATCACTGCTTTGTTGGGTTTTGGTTTCTTTTTTGTTATTTTCTTTTAATTTTAGCAAGGAAACAAAGTGTGCAGCAGATGCCATACTCTTAAATTATGCTGACTTTAACTTATTAACAGGTTGATTTTCTGCACATTTAAGTTTGAATGCAAGTAGGACTAACTGTGTTAAACTACAGGACAGATGATAAACAAATAAATTTCTGATTATTATTTGTATTTCAGGTGGTGTTCAGAAGGCATTTCTTCAACTTTCATCTTGTCACTTCATGTTATGTTTAGGACATGACTCAATTTCTGAGGGTCAGACTCATTTTCTAGAGTAAGCAGTTTACAATCTTTTTCCCCACTGTTAGGGACTGAGAAGTATAACGGGAGACACAGCTTTGGCTTTTATTATTCATGGTTATTTGTCTTACATTAACATCCAAGATAAATATCAATACTTAGAAAGCCACTGTACTAAGGACTACACAGAAGCTGTACAAAAAGAAGTCCATCCTCAAAGTGGAATTTACAGTCTAATTTCAGTTTGGATCTTCTTAACCTTTGCAGTGCCACTACCGCCTTGCAGGCATGAAGTACAATCAGCAAGACCCATATGAGTCCATCAAGTACCTCTTAAAGAAATTGTCACCTTTGCTAGATCTGTCTGGGACATGGTGGGATTGCTAAGAGTGCATCTAAAAGAAACAACACTTTCCTCTCTGTTCCTTATTTGAAAAAGCCACTTAGGTCATGTCATTTACTCTTTTATTTGATGGACATCAGACCAAAATACTTTTGCACGTCACAACATAGATGAAGAAGAAGGTGGCTGTAATTTTCATAGATAAATTAGCTCTGCACTTCTGTTTTCTCTCTGACAATAGCTAATCCATGCTCATGAAAAGAGCATAAGAAATAAGGATAAATATAAGGTGATCCTTCTGCAAGTACAGCCTCCATCCCAATAAAGCAGTGCCTTAAGGTCATCATGAAGTAAAGGCCGTATCTAAACCATTGTGTTTAATGATCACTGATGGACCTGGTATCCATAAATTTGTCTAGTCTTCTAACCAGTTAAAACTGTAGCCTCTAACAATTTACACTGCTTAAAACAGCTCTGCATTTCATTTATTTTAAACCTGCTGGTAATAGTTTCATTGCTCACGAGTTACTCTAAATTCAATGTATGAATTACTCATTTATAGAGTGGTGAAACAGCGTTGTCCTGCAGCTTGTCTATTTCCCTTCTAATTATTTCCAGCATTCTGGGCGCTACAAGTTCAGTCCCCAACTGCCCTACAAACACATTGTAGAAACCCGGACAAGAAAGTGAGAAAATCTTTGTTAAGATGGATACCTTAGTGTTGTTAGAACTAATCTGAAATGAGTCTTTACTCTGTGAAGAAGAGTTTATGAAGGGTTACTAGTAAACCATGAATTAGATCAGAGGTTTAGATTTTACAGAACTATTTATTATTCTGAGCATTTTATTTATATTGTAACCCACACGGATCTCAGAGATTGGATAGCAGGTCTTCTTAGTCTACTCTTGTATGGCTGCTACTGCATAGTTATTCTCACATCTGGTGTCCCAGTTCAATGTAATGTGTCATGCTTGGGTCGGACTGGCCTGGACTGGTCACATATCTATATCATTCTATTCTTGGAAAGAACAAAAATTGGCTTTCTAAAGTTTATCTTGTGTCTGAATTACTGGTTGTGTATTCGTTAAAGTTTATCATCCTTTCAGAAGCTTTTTCCTCTTGTATTTTTCATGCAGAATGTAAGAACTAGCTTGGAAAGATTATGCAAGAGCTGCCATTAAGATCACAATATGAAAATAAAGTAATATGTTTGCTTGATTGATAGCCTCAGTGCTCTCCCAAGATGTGACTAATGCAAGCTAAAGAGCAGTGAGGGGGGGGTCATTAAGGCTTGTATTGATTTCCTCCGAATTCTGGATAATATATCAACAATCTTTGCTACTTCCACTTGAAAATTTTAATTTAAATAACCGGGAGAAAACAGTCAATCATTTGCTTCCCTTAGAGTTGAGGCCATTTTGCATTGATATTTCAGATGGAAAAGAAACCATAAAGCTGCTTTGTGTTTTTCATGCTATCAGTAACATTAAGACAGTGGCATTATAGTACACGTAAATGAGCAAGTGATACACTACATGGAAGGTTTTTGAATGGTTCTCTTGCTGTCTGACAGATCAAGAAATTGGGTAGAGATAAATGCAATGCATCTTTTCAAGCAGCAGTAATATGCGGGAAACTATATATATATGCATGTGAAAGAGAGGGAAGAAGACAGGCAGATACATGTGTGTAGGCTTTGCTAAAACACTGCTGTGAAAACATAATGCTGCCTTTGGGTTAGAGCTCTGGTTCAGACTACAAAAGTCTGAAAAGAATGAACGTATTGTAGGGTCAAATTCACCCAAGTTTAATGAAAAATGAATTTCACTTTACTGAGTAGTGTACATGCTTTTAAAAGCTTCAACTTTCATATGAAGACAGAAAAAAAAAATGAACATTGTATCCATTTATAAGAGTGTCCTCCACAACACAGAAGTTCTAAAACTAAGTTTAAGTGATACCTCTTTCTCTGTGTCATTTTCAAAGATGATATAATGTCATTCTCTCCAGCAGGGACAGCATATCTCTTGTCATAAGATGATAAAATTAAACTAATTTATTTGTTACCCAGATTGATTGATTGAGGATGTGCACATGTCCTTGACATTAATTTTGGTGTGGTCATCTGCATTTGCAAAATATTATGTGCAACTACATGTAATGCTCGTGCTTAATGATGGGTGCTTTTATTAGCCTCAAACTGCTTACAAATTATAGCTGTTTTCTTTATTAGTTCAATCAAACCAAGTTGAACAGGCTGCTGGAAGGTGTTCTACAGCAAAACCACCAGTATCCTTTGAGGCACTGATGGTTTCCTTCCTGTGACACTCCTCCCACAGTCTGCATTGAATGCATCCTAACAACATTCCTGACTTTCTTGTCTCCTTCCTATCAAGTCAGCTACTAATTAATCAAATACTGATTTTAATTGGAAACATTTTCTCATTAGTGTGAAAGATGATTGAAAGAGCTTTAGCTCAAGTATCACCTTCTGTTCTTCCAAATAAAACCCTGTGGCAAAACACCCATTTCCAAAAAAGTATCGTATTAAACTCAGAGATATACTAACATAGAAAGAAACAAAAAACCTGAAGAGCAGGTTTTGCCAAATCATCAGGAATGCAGTAAACCTCCAAATTCAAGAGCATTCCAACATAAGAATTGTTTGCCAACTTTAATTCACCATGTTTTGCTGGCTTTCTCGCAAGTTTAACACAAGTGTCATTCTGACACTATTCACAAACATTCAGAGTGCAAAATAACCTCAGCATTATCATGACACTGCCAGATGCTGAGCATCCTAAAAACAATCACTGGGTGATGAAGTACATTAGTCTGACACTCATTGAATGTCTAGTCTTTGTTTCATTTTTAAGCAGAAGTTTGAGAAAATTTATCGTCCAGTTCCCTGATCTCTAACGTAGGTAAAGGCTCTTGCTGGCACAGAGTTAGAGCTGTTGTCATTGCACACGAAGCATCTGTAAAACATTTAAGGACTGGCATTGAAAATAGAAGTAATTCCCCCTCCCCACAAAGAAAACGCGTTAAAAACAATCTGTAGGGAAGAAAATTTCAGGTTTCCTTTGTAACAAACAAGAAAAATCCAAACGCCAGCAGCAAGCCCATTCAGCTTCAGAAAATATTGAACTAAGTTGCTGAGGCCAAAAGACCCATTTTTAGATCATTATTAAAATCAGACCGATTTGTTTAGATACTAAGTAGCCACCAGTTCCTCTCTTTTCCTGTCTTCCTGCAGTGCCAGACAGAACCTACGAGATCTCAAGATTGCGGAACATCATCCCACATTTTAAAGCCATGATTTACAAACCACCTACAAACATTGAGCAGAACAGACTCTGACCTCCCATGAGTTTTGCACCCTTTAACTTCTAGGGCCTACATGCATTGAACTTCAACATCTAAAAATATTATCCCATGATCTGCACAGATGTTGGTATCAATTGTAAACAGCTATTCTTTAAAAAAAAATAAAAAATATTTCCAACTTATTGAAATGATTGTTTCAGTGCAAACTTTCAATGCTCTCATAACACCTTTTGAGCCTATGCAGATCATCAGCATAACTAAAGAGCTAATTGAAGTTCTGATATATGAGCATATGTTTTTGGTAGAACAGATGTTAAGAGCTTTATTTTATAATATGCTTACTTTACTAAACAGCACTAAGTTTGTTTTAAAATGAGTTTTGTTTTTGTGCTCCCAAGTATATTCCAAGAGCAGAATCCATTTGTTGAACATGTGCCAGTTCTTAAAACCTATATCCTCCCATAACCGAAAGATAAAGATATCTGGAATAATGGATATGGTTAGACTACAATAAATGCAACAAGGTGGTGTTGGTTTAGGTTTTGTTTTTTCCCCCCCATCAGTGTTTGTAAGTCAAAATTTCTTCCAGCACTTGGAATATTCAGGCGTAACAGAACAACGGCAACACCATTTTGAGAGCAGACTGAACCCTATGGATTAAAACAAGGAACTACAAAAGCTTTCAGTACTATAATTTTACCTTCAAACTAGGTCTTAGAACTACATCACTCTTCTGATTACTGGATTCAAGTTAGAGGACTTAAAAAAAAATATGTATCTTTATTATCTTCTCTGCATGCCTGGCTGTTTTCTAATTAAGCATGCTGACTGCAGCATAAAGCCACACTTCTTTATTAAAATGTCAAATGCTATTCTTTCCTAAATTTCCCTCAACACCAAAGACTGTTTCAGAAGAAATACCTGACCATGAGTTGGATTTCCAACCATTAAACAAGCAAATTGATAGAATAAAACAGAGAGGTGAAGAAGGTTACTGTACTGCACTGCAGTTTTATTTTCCTTTTCTAAAACTGCTGCTATTCAATGGTCATAATATAGAATCCACAGACAATAAGGCACCAACCCCATATAATACATATTTATTTAAATAATTAAATTACGTGAACCAAAGGCAATATTATTATTAAAATGAGACAATACAGTTCTATAGCTCCATAACTTTGTGCAGTACCTTCCCAACCCTAAAACAGAACAGACGCTTATTCCACAATCTAAATGCAAGTAATGAAACATCATGAAATTCAAGATGAGAGGTGAAAATAAAAATTCTCAATAAAAAAAAAAAGGAATGAGTGAAATCACAATTTCATCAACATTCATATAAAAACCTCCCAGCACAGTGAGGCCAGGATATTTGCCTTCATAATAAATAACCCCCTCTCTTCAGTTTATTTTTTGATTTTAAAAACACATTTTCCTGACCTAATACAAGACTGAAGATGTGACCATGCAGGAAAGATCCAGTAGAAGGAACTGTATACTACAGAGTATCTTGACTCTACTGGCTACAGTATGTAGAATGAATCCTTCCCACGCAGTGAGGAAAGATCTGTCACTTGAATCAGATCACAAAGCTATTCCCATGACACGAGAGGGGCACGGAGAAGACCTTAGAGGAAGGAAAAGTCATGCAGATTCTTTTTAATTGCCATGTAAATGCACAGAAGTACAGGAAATAGAAAAAGAATGTCTTTATCTAAACACTGACAATTTTCTCCAGAAAATTCTTTTTTTTTTTTTTCAGAGGGTATATCATTCTGTATCACAACAGCGCTTCAGGGATAGGCATGTGCTTCCACTGCAGCTGAACCACAAGGCCTTTGCATCAGCCGGGGCTGTAATGGTGAAGTACCATGGAACACAGGTAAGGAATCTGCCTCTGCCCCATAGATTTGAGCGCAGAAGGATGAACCAGGTTTCTCCACTGACCTTTTCTGCTAAAAATTAACAGATGAAGACCAATACAATGCATATTTGAGGGCACTCCATTTTTTTAAGGAATGTACAAATCTTCTGTTCAAAGAACCCAACTCCTATCAACCAAAAGCTAATACAAGAGGAAACTGCCCAGCCAGTTAGAACTTAATTTTGCTTTCCTAAAAAATGTCACTATCCTCAGTGTTCCCTAACCAATTAAACCAGACCAAACAAACCAAAAAAAAACCAACAAAAAAACCCCCTAAAAACCCACATGTTAGAGTTTCTTTTATTTTCAGAAGTCGTGATAGAATAAAATAGATTAATTAGCATTCATATTTTACTTAACTAAAGTGATAAAGGACCATCTAGCTTGTCGATCTGGTGTACAGCAACATTTTTCCACAGAATGCCCCAAACTAATTTATGCTGAGAATGGAGCTCAATACATCTCATCATTATACTCTGTGCCATGCAATTCAAAGATAAATACACACATTTTTATCTCTGAGTAGGATAAATCTGGAATACGCCTTCTGAAATTAATTGGGGTTACTGCAGTCTTACTCTGATGTCACTCAGACATCTGTGTGGTCTAGAATAAATACAGAATATTTGCACAATAGTAAATAGACTCTACTGCAGGAAAGGATTCAGATATTTGTGAACAGCACGGCAGTTCGTCACCTGAGCGAGAGATGAAGCAATCACCTCCTAAGAAGTGATCCATTTTTTGGCCATCTGCATATACACAATTGTCCCTGCAGAGCAGTGACTTTTGGCCAAGAGTGGGTCTCCACGGTTTTCATTGTGTTCCAGCATAGTAAGGCTGACTGTGAATCAGCATCTCAGCCCTCCTACAGAAGTCACAGCTGGAAGTTCTAGACCTTAAACTTACAGAAGTGAAAAACTCAGTTATCCCAGTCTTACACATTAGTTTCCAGTGGGCTGAATTCTTCACTTCTACAGCACCACCAGCAATGAAAGCTTTAAAATGTATAGAATTAAAACTATACATTTTAGTATAGTTTTAATTATACTATTATATAGTATATATAATATACTATTATATATAGTATAATATATATATTTTATATATATATATATATTGCAAGTCTTACCTATACTAAATGGTACATAATTCAGGCTACAGCTGAAGATAAACTAGTTGAGCTCTTCTCTGAAAGGAGAAGAAAAAAAAAAGAAAGGAAAAAAAATGTCATTTAATATGAATTATAAGAAACCAGAGCAGCTGATTGGAATATGGAAAGAAAGCTATTAACGCAGTATATATTCTGTGTAAATGTTAGAGTAACTGTATCTCTCTTACTGTTCTATTTAGCTGACTATTACATAGAATTCAACGAATAGTTCTGGCAGGAGAACTCTCTCTGGATATTTAGCAGATTTCACATGCATGACTTTATGTAAAGTCTGCTCAGCAATATGCATGATATGGCAGAGGAGGGCACAAGCAACATGCAGTTGGGACCAGTACAGGTCCCACTGTTGCTGACGGAATTTTGATTGTTCCCTTTTATAAGGCTGACAATTTTAATAAAAAAGATGAAATCCCAAAGTGAATCTAACTTTATCATCCAATATAACTGACACTGCAGGAAGTGCAATACGCAGTTAGAAAGAAAATTAAATGTGTTCTATATAGCATATCAATCATGCGCGAGCAGTATAACAACTTTGGATAATCACAAACGCGTTTCTCATTTAGCTAAAAATAAATATTGAAAACGCAAGGTAATCATCCATACTGTGAAAAAAATATACTCTTTCCATCTTAAATCATACTGACACCCATCTAATTATCAAGATGCTCATAAGCAAGTCTCCCCACTAAGGGATGAATGGTACAAGACTGCTCCTTCTCCAAAAGACCAAGTCATTAGAGAAACTATCAAAAAAGTATCCTTCCTCTAAGTCTATGCAAGCCTTTAATTTCTCTCTGATACAATCTTAACGCTCGTTCTACCAGCTATAGCATTCTTCTGATATTCCAAGCCTACCCATGCGCACTTGCACTTCTGCTTCCCCACTATACAATTGCCTTTATGCCCCTGAGACAGGTTGACTCCTCTCAACCCCAGAGGGCCCTGTGTACCCAGTGCTGACCCCCGCAAAGACACGTATAACCCTGATATGCAACACCCATCCCTTAGCCGTGCTGACACAAGGAATTACCTACACGGCTCAACACAGTAACACCAGGAGCAAAGAGCATGAGGAACAACATTTCATTTCTAAATTTATCAATTATTGTGCCTCAGTTTCCAGTCCAAATATAATAACTTCTGGCATTCACTTTCACATACTGAGCCAATAGGAAAAGCTTTTTTTTTTTTCCAATCTGTTATCACCAAACTAATATACTGGAAAGCATCGTTCACATGTAATGAAAAACTAACTAGAAATAACATACACCCACCAAAAGTCCCAACAACTACAGTGGTGCTGTCTCTAGATTGTATGTTGCAGAAAAACTGACAGTTCCTTGGACAGAGGATTCATTGCTTTAATGAATGTCTGAAATATAAATGAAGAGTTCACCATAACATCTGATAAAAACAGCATAAGACTTTATAGGGAACTAAGATTAGAATTACAGGTTACTCTGGTTACAGATACTGATGAATTTCAAAAGAAGCTGGAATTAGCTTGAATCATTCATTGCATGCCTTAGCTAGAATATGAAAGATAAAAACTTCACAATGAATTATCACTTGGGAAGGCAATTTTGATCTGAATTGCTGTTTCACTAAATGTAAACAATTTTTTAATTAGTTTTTTCAATGACTTCAAGTTGTCCTATTATTGATAGTACCCCAATTGTTATTTGCAAATAAGCAGAGGCTTTGCTAAATAAGTTATAGAAGACTTTGTAATTAATGTTGGTGTGATCTACTCTTTTTGATAAATCTTCTGGGAAATTAACTTGGATAGATACTAACACAATTATTTGTATTAAACTCTCCCCTAATCTACAACAGGTAGGTTTACACTGATAAAATATATGGACTTGGAAGATTTCACAAAGCTGGATTTCAACTAACCATTTCAAAATTCAATGAAATAATATGAAACCTGCTGAAAGAACTTATTAATTATTAATACTTAAGCAATTGTGAGAGAATTTAGCAATTGTACAGTTATAAGAGATCAGACAGATGGGAATGGTGGCTCTCCTGACACCCTGAGTACAAAAGTGCACATACAAGGGAAAAAAACTTTGTTCTTTTCTCTTTATAACAGGCAGAACTGTGCCATTGTAAGAGGGAGTAAGTCAGTGAAATGGAACATTTTCCAGAAAATTTCCTACATTATAACAATAAATTAATAAAAGACCAGAAGAATGTATTATCAGCTGGTCCTATACTCAGGACAATGCATATCAGCATAACTAGATCAGTGGTGACTTTCTATACATACTAATGTTTTTCAGAAATCAAAATCTTTTCTACACAATTTTGAGGGACTTATTTTGGAAGACAGTTACATGTACGATTTCCTACTGCGTTCTCAGGTCACCACACACCTGTGGAAATCATTGTCCTTAAACATGTGTATTGTTGTTCCTTTTGATGGATTGAACATACCTCTCAAAATTATCTCTTTTCAAGGACAACATGCTGCTCTGTACCTGCAGTGGAATACTATTAGTGATGCCAGTTGACTCTATTCTGCAATACTCATTTTGTCTCTTGCAATTCCTAATAAAACTGTAGTATCAGGAGAGGAAAAAAGTATTGACAAATGAAATTTAGAAGTCTAGAATACAGTGGATTTTGAACATTTGCAGGAGCTAATCTCATGATCATAAAAACTATGTAATTAAACCTGCCATCTTAAAAAGAAACAGTATATAAACATTAAACAAAACACTAGTAAACTAGTGTAAACTAGACTAAGAGTTTTCAATTATCTTTCCACCAAATACCAAGAGCACTGTTTGGAAACAGGTTCCTGTCTAACAAAGGCAGCATTTCAGGCTGTTCATAACAAACAATTACATTTTACAAATGGAATCTAGATGAAGCTGTAAAGCCATCTTTCAGTATCACAAACACTTCACTAAAAAGGCTATAGAAATCAATCACTTTTCTAATTTACAGTTCCAGTGGCAATGAATACAAATTATTGTCACAGAACTCTTTAGACAGACCAACTGTTATTCTCTGTAACAGAATAGAAATCTACTTATCTCATAGCAGATATTGG